>OU015493.1:40229595-40507095 GCA_907164885.2 Dolomedes plantarius | reverse complement strand
CACCTCCTCGCATTCCTGTAGATTTGTGGATTACCTGCAGGATTCATGGTGTGAATTGCCTCCAGGATGCCTTCAGACATGAGTCCAGTTCATGCCACGTCATATTGCAGAACTTCTGCGTGCTCGTGTGGGCCCTACATGATATATAGGCAGGTGTAACCATTTTTTTCCCGTCTCTTCAGTGTACATATACACATACAAATACATACTTATACCACCACCACACACACACACAACACACATTATATATATATATATATATATATATATCTATATATATACCACCATGTGTGGTGTGTGTGTGTGTGTAAGTAAGTAGTAAGTAAAGAGAGAGATACACAAACATAGTGCATGTACTAGTATATATAGCGTGTGTGTGTGTGTGTGTTTGTTTGTTTGTTTAATAGTCTCTTTTCCTATTTTAGATCGTTTATAGAACTTTTAGAATCCGAGCTTAAATGAGGCTTTGACAACGAAGAGAATATGTATACTGTGGTCTACTATCCGATTACCGTCCATCACCGCAATATACAGTACGCCAATACTTGGCTTAGGTTCAAAATTTGTAACATGATCCAGTATAATAAAGATGTAACAGTGTTACATTCCTCTTGTCACCCCGGAGAAAGATATGAAGCTACTACCTCAAAAATTCGGCGAAAAATTGAGTGATTACGATAGTAATCACTTTTCCTTTCCTACCTTTATGGTGATTCTGTGTCTAATCTTATTTTTAAATACAACGAATTTCGGAAATGACTGCTTTCTACCTTTCAGAAGTCTAAAGCTTTTCAACCAATACATTGTGTTTAATTAAATTATTTTACAAATTATTTTTTTCTAATCGAATGGAATTCTAAAGTTAGCTTACCAACTTATCAAGAATTGGATCGATATAACTATCGTAGACCATTCCAAAGCACGTGATTCGTATTATGGTTCAGTGCGACATTTTTTTTCAAATGATGACTCTAACACTCCAAAAATTTTAAAACTTGTGCAAGTTAACTCCAGACTAACAAAATAATAATGACAATATAATAATAATAACAATATAATAATTTCTAGCTAAAATAATTATTATGATAATTTATTATTAATTATTTTATATTTATAATAAATTTATGTTATATAATATATATATATATATATATATATATATATTATAAATGTAATTAATATGATATATGTATAATTATATTTATTATTTATTATACGTTATTATTTATATATAATATTTATTATTTAATTTTTATTTATAATAATTATTAGTTAAAATAATTTCTAGCTAATAATAATAATTTCTCTTCTACCACAGACTTCTATTTCAGTGTCCGTTTAAAAACTCATACATCTTTCTCCCCTCATGTCTTCTTTATTTTTTAAACTTAATGGCAATAATAACAATATATTATTATGTTTTATTATTATTAAGTTAAAAAAGTTATTAGTTAAAAACAAGTTACTTTTTTTCGTTTTCCATAGCGTTTAAAGAATACAGCAAAACTTTGTTTATCCGATCAGATTTGTAGACATTATTTTTATTTAATGTCACATTTGATAATAATTTTTAACTATGATAGCAAGAACGTAACTACAAGTATGCCAAATATTCGCTTCTTAGTTTGATTCAATGTACAGTTCCTTCATAGATCGTGCAATATATTACGGTAATAAAATGCTTTTTGTCGAGTTTAAGAAAGCTTTACTAGACTTACCAATTCTTTGTTAAGAAATAATGTGAAAAGTTATTTATATATCTTTTAATGTCTTGAAAACATACTATGTAAATTTGTTACAAAACATAGTTTTTATCGTAATAAATGGTAAGTCTGCTTAGTTTAAGTTTTTGTTTTGCTTATTTCCTTATTACCCGGATTATCCGGATTGCCTACGGTCCCAGTTAGTCCGGATAAACGAGGTTTTACTGTACTTCTAAAAATTTAACTGGTTCGCATAGGAATCAATCATAATGGCTAATGTTTATTTTCGCCAGAATTAATCGTCTATTATTTACTCTGAAAAACAATAGAATTTGAGCCACTTTTTGCGTTTCGAATTGTCTAAACTCTTCGACTCACGTAAATTGTATACTTGAATTAGGAAATCAGTTTTAGGATTCGAAAATATTCGTCATATTGAGCTATGTACATCGCTCTCAATACCTCAGTCGAAAGCAGAACTTTTCAGTGGCATTATAGTATTTAATGTAGAAGCGGGCGGGGGGGGGGGGGGGGTACTAAACAAGCGGAAATATTTCGGAATTTCTTTTGAGCGTCCTTCCGAATGCTTTGCAGAAGTAGTGCGTTAAATTGTGCCGAATGTGTGTTAGTTGGCGAACATCGTGGAAAACAGAACGAGCTGGCACGGATTTGTTCCTGTTTCCAGTCAGATTTTTTTCCCATGCATCCACACTAGAGAAACAATTTAATTTGAAACATTTTTTCAGTGGATTTTTTTACAGTGTACATTTAAATGTTCACCTAAGCTTTCTCTTTGGATTAATATTTTTAATTTTATCATTTATAGGAAAGGACACACATACTTATTTGAAATTTAAAAAAAAATAATTTTCTTACTTACAACGGACAGTTTATGTAATAATAGCAGGTGACACTCTCGTTCTTATAAATTTAAAGTTATATGAAATAATTTGATAAATTTAAAATTCTAGGCCTACAAAAATTTTGTCTCCGAAATACTTCCACGGAAGTACAAATAAATTAAATTGCAATATTTTATATAATGTATTAAATTTACCTTATGCAGATAGGCAGACTAACTGTGAATTACCTCTTGAAATTGTTATATCTGATAAAAAATATCCCACGCGATTTTTACTGTATACATCTTCAAAAAAGCTCTGAGGGGAAGGAAAGCTGATTACATCTCTATATCATTTAAAATGCCATTTTGATATTTCTTTTGCTTCTTAAATAAGCGATAAACACACACACATACATACATATACACACACACATATATATATATATATTATATATTATATATATATATATATATAATATATATATATATATTATATATATTATATATATATATATATATATAAATTATATATAATAATTATATATATATATTATATATATATTTATATAATAATATATATATAATTATATCTATATTATATATATTAATATATATATAAAATTATATATATATATATATTATATATATTATATATCTATTATTATATATATATATATAATAATACATATACCTCAATTAAAAGTCAAAATGGAATTATATTCTTCTTTCTTTCCCTTCAATAACATTTTAATATTTCATTTACTTGTTGAGACTATTAATGTTTCGTAAGATTTGTAAAGCATTAAAAACATCAAGCCTTTTTTCACTTGATATTTTAAAATAAAGCAAACTAAACTTTCAACCTGTTAGTTCATACGCGTGATTATTATCTTTCCTTATTTTTATGAACTAAACGAGATAGGTTTTCCCCTTTCGTTCCCTAATCATTGATGACATAACTCATCATATACCTTAGCTTTCTCAAGCGAAATCACCAAAATATGGGGTAATGGAAAATAAAACAATTCTAAAGAAAATTTACACCATAATTTGTAAGATAAAATAAGATTTAATCATCTAAAGAACAATGATTTCTTATTCTAGTAACACCCAAATATTATCGTATAAGCATATTTAAGTGTGTCAGTTGTATTTCAGTAGCTTTTGCTAGAAATAGATTTAATATTCTAAAATGTGATCAATCTGATACTCTGTTCGTGAATAAATTGAATTATAATTTCCATTTCTATCGAACACTGCATATTTGGATGATAATAAGGATAAACTCGTAATAAATAGGGACGTCCACTTAACTTGATAGCAAAGGGTACAGTTACAGATAAAGTATCTAGAACAATGGCATGAAAAATTCTCTTCTCCAGTTTTCACTTTCGTTCAGACAAGCTTATTAAAAAGAACGGTGTATCGGTTTCGAGTGTTATTATTCCTGAATTTATCTAATAATTATACACGTCCAAACCACAAAAATGTTACGATATAAATTATTTGAGGTTGCGTTCCTGAAATGTTACAAGGAAGTTTCGAAACCCATTGCTTTATTTATGGGATGTTTCAAGCCCTATTTCAAAGTATATATATTTTTTTTATCTCTCTGCTATTTGGCAATGCGGGGTGGAGAAAAAATAGGGTCGTGCCGGTTTTTCTTTCTTCTGACAATCTCTCAAGGAACCTTGCGTTCCAAATTTTGAGATTAATTCCGTCCATCTCTAGATAAAATTTTACCTCTTATTTCTCAACAGGTATGTGTCAGTTATAAATACCCCAGAAAAGAGAATCTCAGCAGGTCTCTAGGGGGAAAATTTTTTGAGATCTTTGGCGTAAGACAGTTGACCTTTCCGGGAGTTCAAACAATCGAGGAAAGTGTTTTTCCAGGATGTTCAAATTTAGTTAGAAATATTTTTTATTTTTCCCTCTTTATTAAACGTTCTAGTTTTGAAATTCATATTTATTTAAAACAAACCTATCCTCATGTTAAAAAATCATGCAATTGTTAAACATATAGCAATAGTATTAGGAATGAACAGTATAAGTTCTTATCTAGCTGCTAACGGCAATAAATTTATAAATGTTAATTTTATGACAAGTATGACATGGTAATAAATTTCAAAAATTCACCATCTAAAGCCTATTTAGTAAGATATTAATATTTTGTTAAGAGGTCTATGAAATTCGGTATTAATTATTCCAATATGTGAATTGGAATCAAGTCTTCAAAGCTGTTTGTTTATGAATTATGAAATCACAAGTAATTCAGAGGCGCTTAAAAGATAATTAAAAACCCTGGTACTGTTTTAGAAATACCAATCAAATACATTAACCTTCTTTATATTACTTTAAGCCTGCATAAAACAAGCATACATATGTTAATTTATTGTTATCTCAAATCTCGTTGACAGATTAAGGATATCAGAATAATTGAAATCAGGCGAAATCTGAAAGTCGATTGTTTATGATCTCAAGTGAAATGTATTTGTACCTAACTGTTAGTTATAGCTGTATCACATTAACTTTTATGACTACTGCTAGCGTGTTGAAATTTTATTAACTTTTATATCAAACTTAACGTTAATCTAATTAAAAAATGCTTATATCACTGAATAGTTAGTAAAGATATGAATTAAAATTTATATATCTTTTTTAACTATATTGTTAATTTTACAAAAATGAGTATAAAAACCTACGTTGTCTTCAATAATTTTTCTGAAACTATTAAATTAAAGGTCTCAACAAAAGTTGTGATTAAATATGAAAGTATTAGATTTTAGGTATTATTTAATTGTATGTTTCATATAAAATAAAATTTATTAAGGAGACATATTACTTTAGAAGCATTTAAATATTTCTGCAGAAAATTATAATCATATTTTCAGTTACTCATCTCAAAGTAGATATTACACGAATCGACTAGTATTACTGAATCTTGAACACTTCTTTTATGAACGTAAAATTTAAGTAGGCCTGCTTATAACAATTATTTATTACAAATGCCGGTCATATGGCCACTAGGCCATTAGACCACGGGCTCTCCAATACTTCAAAACATGGGACTTAAAACTGGGCACACACGTGAAGATGTAAAGCAGTAAATAACAATTATCGACTAACAAAATTCTCTTCTTGAAATTATCGCGTATAAAACAGCAAATTAAATTTTCAAAAGAATTTAATTCTTGTTGTAAACAAATAGATTAATTTTGATTCATTTAAATATTCTTAACAATAGATTTTAAGAAGACTTAAGAAAATTTAGAACGTTCTGTATTGATATGACCTGTCTCATTCATCATTTCTAGTAGCACGTTTTTGAATTCCCTTTGTTTTTTTCGTCGTCACCACGTTATTTAATCCAGTTATCTCAAACTTGCCAGTGAGATTAAGGCACCTAGTCGTTTACAGAATAATCTACAACTTATCTTGGTGATTTGGACACATTTTTGAAAGTTCAAATTCTTTCCAATATCGATTTTTTTCTTTTATTTTAAGCGCATTGTTGACCTTCCTGTGATTATGTGAGCACAGCTTAACGGAAAACAATTGTTGCCGCAGGCGTTGCATGCTGCCTAAGTAGCATTTATCCCATTGACTAAACTACTGACCCAGTTAACGCTCAGAATCTGTAATAAATACCTGCGGGGGCACTGCGATTTTAGGAGAGAAACAACAATGTGAAAAGTGCTAAACAACGTCTGAAGGTGGTATTTATAAATACTGATTATTTCGAAGCTGTATTCAAATGGGTAGATTTTTGGACCTACTAAATTTTTACTCGCCCGTCGATTGAATGTAATTTGTCCTTACTAGCTCCCTTGAAAAACTGTTGAACATTTCAGACTAGTGACCTTAATTTTGTTTGTCCGGCTGTAGGAAATTTGATTGTTTCAATGAAAACCAGTTCGATCAGGAAATAAAGCGTATTTCATCGCAGTTCAGAAAAATATTATTAGCCCTTGTGGGGGAAAATATCCATCAGGTTTCACCATAGAACGTGTTTGTCGTGAACATCAGAAATTATAGTCTACGATTCAGAAGTAATACGATATTAACTTGATGCATATGGAATTACATCATTATTTTGAAAAGTAATATTTTTTTTAAAGAACATGGCGGAAAGTAAAAGGTGTCATTACCCTGACAAATTTCAGTAACTAGAGCAAAGGAAATATTTTTGTCCGGTACTTATTTAAATATAATTTGGAAGAACTGGAGAAATTTTGAGGGCTCAAACCAAAGAATTAAGCATTTCAGAAGCAATATTTCGGAATCAAGAAAACTCCCATGAGGCACATAAAATTAGAAAATTGTTTGTGAGAAATATTATAAAAAAAAAAAAAAAGATTTATCATCATTAGCAGCAAAGGACTGTAGTACACTGACCTCGAGATTAGAAGATCCGGGTTCTATTTCCGATTCTAACAAACTTTTATATAGATGTACCCGATCTTTGAATTAGTTATAGGCCGTTGCCATCGGCTCTCAGAAAATCAAACTCCAATAACTGTTTCCTTGTAGTGTTATTAATAACATGTTTTATTTATAAAGTGTTATGGGTATGCATGATTTTGTTGCTGTTGTTGTAATTCTTCTTTCTAAAGTCTGTTTAGTGTTGTGGCGTAATATTGATATGTGGAGTTATTTCTTGTCACGCGATGTTTGTTTATATGTATTACCCAAGTATTCCTAATCCGGAGACTACCTGACCGGCATTAAGTACTATCTGTTGTACCACATGACGCGGAGCCACGCTTGGTGATACTTTCGCGTGGACCCCATAACTTGTAAATAAATTAAAGCAGAAATGGGAAGGGCCGAGTCAGTTTCGGATATTTACCTTAGACAAACATTCACACGGTTGCTGGATTTTGTTTCTAAGTCTGTTGTTGGTTTACCTAATAATTGAGACTGTTTTGTTGAGGTTTTCTACCGGGAAGCATTTAAACTCAATAAGTCTGCATCCATCAGTAATATTGGTAGAATCGTACAAGTGGTTCTTCAATAGTGTCAGTACCGCTAATCAAGCATTAAATAGACAATGCATAGTGAAAAAAATTCAATGTCGTCAAATGATGAAAAGAAATGTACCGACCAATATCTCATGTTGTTGGGCTCAAAAAGAAATAGCAATAATATTTGTCCAAATAACAGAGTAAAATTCTCTAATCCTAATAGCACTGAGCTTCTATCGCTGCAATCATTCCACAGTCAGGTATATACCAGTAAGTCTACAATAACGTCACAGAATGACGTCTTTGTAAAGCCACAACTGTTACATAGGTTGCAATGTCAGGTTGCACAGCGATGAGTTGCAGGTAATCAACCACAACGACATAGTAAAATTATTTGAGAAATTCATTAAAGAGTTATAGTGGGGCAAACTAGTATAGTCACAAATCAGTCATCGTTGTATGACAATTGTAGTATGACTAGCGTAACTCTGTTTGACGTCACTGAGACACTGCTATACTTACAAGTACAATCAGGTTAAGGATTGCGGAAATTTATGAAATTTGGAAAATTAGCTTTCTTTAGTTATATGTAATTTTTAATGCATATAAACTCAGTATTTTTATTATAAAACAGGGATATTTTCAAGACAGATACGAACAGCATGGAACGTTCTTTTGAAAACCTGTTCAAACACAACAGAGCCTCTTTAAAACGAAGATTTAAGAACAATGATATGTCATTTAATATTCATTATTTTTAATTTAGTGGTTATAATGATGACAGTTGTCCCTCAACCGTCAGCAATTCTGAATTTTCTGTCAGATGAACAGCCGGGATTCATTTGAACAACGGAATAACCTCTCATTTAATCCACGTTTATCTCAGCTCAAATATGTTTCATCTACAGATAAATAACTCCACTTTCTCCTCCATTACCGAGATTCTTGATGAACTTCAATTTGTCGATAAAAAGTAGTAGACTGCTTACATTCAGGTATTTTACGACTTCCTGAAACAAAATGTTTTTTTTTAATCCCCCCCCCCCGTTTCCAAATGCTATTTACGTTTCCGATTTTCCAGGTAATTTTGGCCTCTACTTTTAGGATCAATTAAGTTATGTCGATGCATCTCTCTCTCTCTCGAAGCTGGTTTTCTGGGTACGATTTCGAAAATCCTAACCTAGATTAACAGGAAGCTCCGGTGAGTCTTTGAGGAAAAGTAACGGCCATCGAGACGCAAGTTGCAAAAGTTGTTTTACGACAAAGACGGAAAAACATCCACGTTTCGAAGATTTATTTCTGAAATGATCAAAAAAATTTTTTTTTATTATCATTTGCAACAGGTCGACCTCAAATTACAAACGAGTAAAAAACTGCAAAAAACTGGAAAAACCTTTTTTCACCGAAAGGAACATTTTTTCAGTAGTTTAATTCACCTTTTACTTTCCTTTCAGTTTGAAATGTATTTTCAAATAGTGTCTCATAGTAAAAGATCTGCACAGATTTGCATCTTATATACCTAATAATTGTATCTAACCAAACACCTATTACTAACAAAATTAAAAAAGAAATTGAACGTAAAAGTTCAGTTTCTTGTTTGTACCAGGCCCTGATTTTCCATTAGGCCCGGGCCTAGGGGCCCCCGAATGTTGCCCCCCCCCTCCAAATTTTAATTTTAAAAGGAAAAAAGAAAAAAATTCCCAATTCTTTTTTTATTTACGTTTTTTAATAGCAATTTTTTATATATATTCTTTCAAATTTGATTGATTGATTGGTTCATCATGTGTATAGTTATGTATAGTTCATCATATGTATGTTATAGTGTATATAAGGGATTAATAAGTTTTTCTGGTTGCATTATATTGGTGTTTTAATGAAGAAGTTAATATGTTGTATTGCTTTTTGTTATTTGATTATGTTCTAGTCTTCTACGCTTCAAATAGCCAATTCTTAGTAAAATGGTACTTTCATAATGATTCATGATTATTTTTTTTTTAATCAATTTTGGAAATGTTACGCCCACATCAGTTTTAGGGGGCCCGCATCTCGAGTTGTGCCTATAGTCAAGAATTTTCTAAATTGGGCCCTGGTTTGTACTGGAAACATTAAAAGATATGCATACAATTGACTCATGGTTTACTGCGCTACGGTCAATTTTTTGCTACACGAGGGCTAATCAGACCGGTACCTACTGCTCAAAGCCGATCCCAAACGGCTACAAACGTCCATGCCAAGAGTGGGACTTGAACCCACAGACTGTGGTATCTAATGCCATCGCCCTGGTCACTCGGCCATCGTCCAGCCGTATACAATTGACAATAACTGTACATGTATTATTCCGAGACAGAATTTTTTTTTCTATGATTCCCAACAATAATTCTACAGATATTTCAAGTTTTAATAAAATTAATTCTCAACAGATAATTTTTTAAATGCATAGAATACGAATTCCAAAATGAGATGCATAGTTTCACGAATTACACGCTCACAGACGAATTTAGATTACGGGCAGAAGTTGAATTAATGCCTGTAATGTACTACTAAAATGTTGTATTGCTACAGTGAAAACTTTTATGGGGTATTTTTTGTACCACAGTTGGATTTATTGTAATTTGACTTTGTTACATTACGACGATTTCCTTCACACCGTTATTTCGACCCTCCTAAGTAGAGCAGAGACTCCAGAATCTCAAGCACTCTTCCTACTAAGTTCAAAATAAATGCATCTTTTTATCCACAGCCATGTAAAAGATTGACAACTAAATCTCTTCATCTACAGCCATCACAAAGCGCTAACGATTCGATTGTCACAAACGATAAATCATAAATAATTCGAGATTCGTTGTTTGTGACTATCGCATCGATTTCCTGATGAAGAACAAAAGCAGTCGGCTCGATACTTTTTGTTGATCTTTTGCATGATTGTAGACAGACAATATGTTGCTTTTGTGTTTTCAAATTATTTGATCTCCGCAAAAGCTCCTTTGGGATGTTCTTACTCTTAGGAGGAATTTCAAATCAGTTCTATATAATATTTATATATTCCGAGTGTAAAAAGGAAATTTCTATGTATTTGTCGCTCAAAATAGAATCTGTTACCTAGCTAACAGGACGCTCCTGACTAACGAAGTCTATGTTTTCATAGTCACTAGTTCGAAACATTTTAATCTATCGCGCGGAACATATTCTTTACATACAACTTAAATAATAAAAGTTAGAGAACATAAGATTATTACTGGTTAATGTTTAAAGTGGAGGAAGGGAGCGTAAGGAAAATATGTACTCTCTAGAGTCTAGGTTTGAAGACCGTCTCAATTCACATTCAGTAACTTTTAAAAATAAAATTGTTTGATAAAATTATGGAAACAAGAAAGCATGCTGTACTAATTGTTAATGATTCTAATAAATTCCTACTAGAGAAATCTATAAAATTTTCTCTAAAAAATAATTCTTGCCTGTCTAAAGTTTTGCTTCAGAAATTCAACCTTTAAAATTCAACAACTTTCAAACTTTTAATAAATCTCTTGAGTTTTTTTTCTTCTGTGAATTATTTTATTGCCCTTATATTCAAACTAAAATAAGGATATTCTAATATCCGTTATAAGCAAAATAAATTTTGTATAAAAATAATAAAATGCAATACAGAATCGTAAAAAAAAAATGAAGAATTCGTACGGTCTAATGTAAAAGCTACAAATCTATCTCGAAACTCGTGGAATCAAAATTTTAAACAATACACGTTGGTATTTTGTAAATAGATGACGATGCCCTTGAAGAATAATTTTAAGATGCATAGAAATCAACCCGAAGTATAGTGCTCTAAAATACTTTTTATTAAAAAGTAAGATGTCGTACCCTCCAGTTGAAATTTAAAAAATGAAGACTGATTTCTTCTTACTTCTTTCCTACGACTTTTAAAATATTTATATCCAAATCATGGAATTCATGTCTGAATGTATATAAAATAGACTTTCTCCAAAAATATATAGAAATTAATATTTATGGGAAATAAAATGTCTTGATTATTGTTATAACTTAAAGTGGGGCATAAACTTTAAAAATTCCTTTTGGCGGAAGAAGAAAACACACCTTTTTAAACGGGGAAAAAAATTATCTTCTGCTGTTCTTTGATAGATATTTTAAACGAAATTTCAGTTGCCTCATGTTTTTGAAATAAGTTATAAATCACGTGATTAAAGTAAATGTTGTTAAACGTAATCAGAATATGTTATATTTATAAATTTGATTATGATTTTTTTAGAACTCTGTTGATAAAAAAGTAATATCCTCAAAATTCAATGATTTTTATTCCAAAATTCAAGAGAGAGGACCAAGCATGCTGGAAATTACACCAAAGTTTTGAATCCGTGGCATCCGAGCACAGAATTTTGGAGGAATACGGCAATTTCAAGCAACGTCACTTATGCATTATCAATTATGCCACGTGATGAAAAAGGGTAAAAAAATGGATGACATGCGTTTTACGCGTGGAGCTCTGGTATGTACTTCTGTATGAGTTTTAGTAATCTATGCGTTTAACTAAATACGTTTAGCCTTCCGTTTATGCACGAGCTGAGATGTTACATGCTGTGTGCAACTAACTGCCTGATAATTAAATTATTTCACAGAACATTTCAACTTTGTGGTTGGAAGAACTTAATTATCTTTGTAAGAAATTACTAGAGTTGACATTAATGAATGTGGTTAGCACATTCTTTACTGCTTAGTAGGAGTTAACAAATAGCATCCGAAATGATAGAAAAATCCCTGAAAAAAAATTGAACAATTTATTGGATATCAGGAGGAATATTTTAAGGAAAACTGTAGAACATTGTTGAAAAATCTTGAATTTTTTCCTGTTGTTCCCATCTATGAATTTAGCCCATTGTAGTATAATACCAGAATTCAGTCCAAATGACTTTTACATAGAAAATTTTTAGTGTACTTTAAAATCGGATAATATTTTGGCTCTTTTAATAATAATTTTTAAAAAATCTCGTATGGCCTTAAAAACTGGTAAAATTTGTCTCAAAAATTAGCGTACGTGAAGCTATATACCAGTACAAAATTTCTCATAGCAAATTGACAATTATTTTACAACCTTTTACTTTGAAAAGTGCTGCCCATATTGCTTGGTAATTAGCTTCGCACGCTTCCATCACGTGGCCCGGTTTCAAATCTCGGCTGTGACATGGATGTTCCTAGGATGTCTTCTCATAGGAAATAAGGTTGGTTTACCCTATAGGGCGTTTCCATTATAAAATAACCAACAAAAATCACGGAGCGTGTCTGTAAATGTCCTCAAGATAAGTGCGTGCCTCATTTAAAAAAAAAAAAAAAAAAAAAAAAAAAAAAAACACAAAACAAACAAAAAAATAAAGTTCCAGAACAGTTCACTCATGTGCTAACTGAAAACCGTACAACTGTTTAATTACCCAGCACTGATATTGAATACAAATGCATTTCAGCCTGATACTTTCTGTTTAACAAGAAACTGGGTATCATGTATTACATGTTTCAATGGACGACTTGAATTAATTTGTATAATTAGTAAAATTGTAACTATCTAACTTAGTTTTTTTTCGGGTTAGAGTTTTGTATCGCATACTTCTGTTTTCTCAGTCTTCTTCAATTTCTTTCTCTCACAAACAGAAAAAACTGAAATGTATGCTATTCTTATTACTGTATTATCTTACTTCACAAAGGAATACGTATCATTGTACTTGTAACAGAGAAAAAGATACATTGGACTTCCTGGTGATCAGAAGATTGTCTTTCACTGTATTTTAATCCATTTAAGCTTGAATTTAATGATAATTTATCAACGTCTCGAAAAAAATCTATTGACATTATAATCTAATAAAACTGGATAACCAAGTGGATACTATCCCGCTGTTAACCAATTAAAAAGTGACTGTTCAGTGGTCATAAAACTCACCTGTGCAGACACTAATTGCATACCTCAACAACTCTTGCATAAAGCTGTTCCGCATTTCCCTTAGACAATATCTTCCGATAACCGGAAGGGTAAACGTTAATAAGAAATCATCGGAAAGTAAAATAAAAAACACCTATTTATTTCTTTCAATAATTCATATCAGACAGTCATCCCTTTACCGCCTAGTAATTGCTGTGAGAAAACAACCATCAGAAGTGGAAGAACAAAACAATTCGGGTGGAAATAGAGATAATAGATGGCAGGGTCTGCTACACTTCCATCTCATTAGAGGCTGATCCAAAGATACGCATCTGACTAGGAAACAGAAAAAAGGGCTGACATGTTCATAGACGAATGAGTTACATGAATTTCCCTTTTATGTTGAGAAAATATCGCTAATTATTTTAATGTATTCATTCTCTTGACATATATTTACTCAAAATCAATGAGTCACGGTATAGTTAAAATTTAATCAGATTGATCTACCTTTAGCTTCCCGTGGTTTCAGAAATTAGGGCCAATTGGCAGGCTAGTGTCGAAAGGAGAGTAGTTAGATATTACAAACTTTATACCTTGATATTCTTCACACCTAAAATATTTTACAGTAATTTTCGACTTATGATACAGAAAAACATTGCATAAACAGCTGCTGAAGGAATTATGTTAATATCTTTTAAGTTTTAAGGTTATTATAAAATTGACCATCGTGCGGCCTTTTTTACTTGTGCCAATTTCTTTCTCCTTTTTCGACAGGCTTGGAGTCATAAATGGCTTATCTATGTATGTAAACAGTTCCGGCACTGACTGACTGGCAGATAACGCAGAGACCAAACCGCTGGACCTAAAAGGCCTTGAAATTTTGCATGACGATTCTTCTTATAGTGAAGGGGTGCACAAAGAAAGATTTTTGAAAAATTCTTAGATTTTTTAAATTAAATTTTTAAGGTGTTTTTGTAACATTCTTTAAAGTTTGCATTTAAAATAATAATCTGAGGGTTATAAAATTTATATCACGAGAAAGATCATAAAAATTCCTTTAAAAATGAAATCTCTTTCCAATCTTTACCTCCATTTTTCTAATTTTGGTGAATTTTTAAAGATTAATTTTTACAATTTAATTAATTAAATGCTGATCACGTGGTGTCTTTTTGTGATACTTAAAATTAGTTTTGCGTCACGTGCATACCAGCGAAATAAATTGACAAAAAAAATTAAATTCCGGTAAAAGATAAAATCTAACAACTATACTAATTGAGATGGAAGTTTTTTAAGAATTTAATTCAAATTAGTATGTTTTATGGATATAAAACATACAAATTAATTGCATACATTGACCGTTAGATTCAATTTGAATATTTTCTTCTACATTATTTTATCTATAAAAATATCCATTACGATTTTTTTTATAAATATATGTATATATATTTTTTTGGCTTTAATAGCATACATTGACCGTTGTTTTTAATTTAAATGTAATCCGTATCGAAGCACGGGTATTCAGATAGTTTGTTATATATATATTGCACTTGTATATTCTAAATAATTCAGTTGAAACCGAATTGCAGACTAGCAGACAAACGTAACAGTAAAGTGACTGCCTTCCCATATATAACAACATATTTTTTTGTTTTTCAAGTTTATAGAACCTGCAAATCTGGAAGTCAACTGAAAGCCTAAGTTCAAATTCTTGCACTAGTGCTATATTTTCCTATACTTTCCTATGTTTTGTTGTGTAATATTATATTTATTGAGGTGGACATATGTGAATCCTTATCATGCTGTCAGAACATCAGATCATCAACTTTCATTACAAAAATTAACTATATTAAAATTTTTCCTAGTTGATCCATAACTGATGCAACATGTAAAGCTCTGATATATAGAAGTCTCTTTCCTTTAGAGTATTTTTTAATTTTTGAGTTATAGTAATTCAACATTTTACTTTTTAAGTCATGAAAGGACAACAGATAAAAACTTAGATATTTATATTGTTATAATAGGAAGTTTTATTGTTTTTATTACCAGGTTTTGAACAGAATTCCTTAACTGTCGAAAATTCGAATGAAAAGTTACTAACTTCAAGTGCATGGGATATTTTCCCTTTTACTTCATGAATATATGAGAAACTTTCTTTTTGTGATAAAAAATACGAAGTTCCAAATACCATTTTTAAAGTATCTTAACAAATTCTGCGTCTAATTTATCATATAATATAGAAAGATGAAACAGTATCTTCAATCTTTCTAAATCTTTAACAGGCAATACTAGTAATTTTCTCCTTAAACTTTAAACCTCATTTGCGCAACACATGTGCATAGTAATGCCATAGCAATGCAAAATATGTTTAGAACAATGCAATAATATATAAAAATTGTTAAATAACTAACGATCCTTAGGTCCATAATTATCCGTGAAATGGATTAATGTCAAAGGGCTTTTGAAGCTCAACTCTACTATCGTATTAGTAAACATAATACTAATCTTCTATGAATATGCCAGACAACAAAGGATACAGTACTCTTATAAACGGTTTCGTGAATAAGAACCCACCACTATTATTGTCTCTGATCACATTACCATCGCAAACAAATCTCATTTACTTGCAATTATGCGGTTAAAATGGAGCTAATTTAATGAATTATATTAGCAGCTTAGCATAAATATTGGGAGAAATTCTTACCCATATAAAAGGTTTAGTCATTTGATCCCCAACTCTTCTTTAGCCGGGCGATGGCCGATTGGCTCTTAACTAACCAACCAACCAACCAATCAACTCTTCTTCAAACTTTATATAGTCTTGGACGGAAGAGAGAAAAGCTTCCTCGGACCGAAGATTCTTATCTCTACCCTCCATACCTCTAACTGTAAGATTTACAGATTTTCTAAGCATATTCATTCTAGTTACATATGACCTATACCAAATTCTTGAGACACTGGCCACATTGTAAGGTAATTAGCGTAGAAAGTACAACAACGTGGTCACGGGTTCAAATCCCTGAACGTTCCTGTGCTGTCCCATTATAGGGAGTAGTGTCAGTTCTTTTATAGACTGCTAATAAAAAAAGCCATCAAAAGTCTTGGTGTATACGGATAAATATCGTCAGATAAGTAACTCCCGCATTGGAAAAAATATATTTCTGAATGTATGTAATAACCGTAAATGATAAGCTTTCATGACACAGAAAAAGATAATTACCGAACCTCGTTGCATTGCGTGTCTTTTGCATATTACTCATTTCAGCCATATTTCTTGATTTAGTATGATAAATTCTTTCTTTACTATGATGGTGACTCTGGTGAATTTTGCTCACGTAATTACCAAAATATTAAGTTTACTTTAATGCATCTACAATTAGATATTATTTTATAACAGGAATCTTCAACATAACAACTTTATGAGCAATTGGGGGTCATTTCATTCACTTCCTTCGCCTTTAAAACGGGAGCTACTTTTCTTTCAGAGTAGGTAAACATATCACGAATTTTTGTCTGAATGTATTAAAAAGAAAATAGTATTATCCACTTCGTCCAACAAATTCAACATAGGTTTTCCTTTTCTTAAATGAATAACATTTGCAATCTACTGATAAAGAAATAATACAATAATATATGTGGCGCATCCACATAGAGAGAACGTTGCAAAGCCCTCCTTCGAAACCAAAAATCACCAATAAAAATGGTTCTTTTCTCGCTCTATATTTAATAATAATTCTTCATAAAGGACTTAAGTGAATTTCTGAGACAAACGTTAAATTTTTTATTCGAACTGAAAACTGTTCAGGTTTAGTGTAGAATTATTTTCTTTCGCACCTTTGAGACCAAATTTTTAAAAAAATTTTCATTCTGAATATGAATGTAAAATCTATTTTTTAGTTTGAAAGAACTGTTCTATTAACTGTCCAGAAAACCCTCTCACAGTTAAAACCACTCTACATGACATAACTATTAAAAAAAGGTAATAGTATGCCATGAGATGGAACCTATAGAACTCTTTTGAGTTATTCTGCCAGAAATAATAATTAAAAACTACTGCTTTCGAGTTCTTGTGCTATGAATTTCTAAACACGTAAAAGATGGCATAATTTGGAGTAGAAACGTGTAATAAAGAAACTTCCTAATTTTCCCTATTGCTTCGAGTCATGAGTTAATGATGCCAATGGACTTATCCTAATAGCACTTTTGCCGTAAGAAGGGCTTACATTAATACTTCCATCAATTTACAAAGTTTGGTTTAAAAAATAGAAAACTATTACACAGCTGCACACAAACTGAAAGCAAGCTAACAAAGTTTCATATCAGTTTGACCAAGTTTCTGAAAATTCATTTCGTTCTGCTCCATTTTTTTCTCTGACAAATACAACGAAGAACGTGTAGATATTGAGACCTTGATACCGAGAATAAAGTAACTGAAATACGATTATTGTAAGACAGAGATAAAATACTTCAAATGTCCGCAAATGCTCTATCTTTTTAATGAATAAGGAAAAAATATTTTTATGTATAGTATGATGAGTCATAATTTATAAAAGTGATACTTCATTTACTCTTCATGAGTAAATGAAAGAATCCATGTGGCTTGTCATGTTAGATGAATAAAGGTAAAAATAATTAATTAAGCCTTGTTTATTGACATAATCTATCGGATTCTTTTTCAGCTTTGAGAATTAATAAGAAAACTGTTCTCATTCTCAAGCGAATACACCATTCCGTCGGATAGTTATAAACTTCATAACCGAAGAAATAATATTTTAATTTACACGAAAGGCAGATTAATTCTTTCTGTCTGTTTCTCTGGTACTGGTAGATATGACTACGATTATCAACGTTTGTTAATGCTTTCAATAGTCACTGAAATTATGGGAACTTTTCAAAATACGAAATTTTATGTTACATTGGGAGACTTGTTGCTACGTTGTTAAATACATCCTCAGTAACAGATGACATAGCATCTAAACCTATCATGAGAATTCTTGACTTTTTGCATGCAAGATACATTATCTATATATGAACTGCGAGATAAATAAAAAGACACGTGAACTCATACAGTTAGAATCAGTGACCATGGCAAAGGAAAAAAAAAAATTCAGGTAGTCTCTTCTAGCGAAACTACCGCGGGTTATTAACGTAGGATTACTTGCGTGCTTACCTCTTTTGTATATGTATGTATGTGTTATGTATATATGTATCATGTATATATGTAGCTATATATTTATATATTATTATACGTATGTATATATATACATATATGTATGTCAAAATTTTAACGCATTTTAGTACTTTTCTGTTTAACTATTTACTGCTTGTCTAAGCGATACAGACTGGGTTGGCACGCTGCCAAAATTATAACTCGCGAGGACGTGTGGACGGACGGTTTTAGCGTCTGAAATTTTTCTTTCCGAAGGACCGTTATGGAGGAACGTAATCCTACGTTAAAATATTAATAGAAGTATTTCAAAAAGCTATCTTTGCTAAATTATTGTCGTAAATCTTCAGCCACATCTTCTGAGAGGCTATTATTGAAACTTAGATTGTCAGAATGAAGTAAAAAAAATTCACCCTTTGTTCTAATCACTATTTCAAAGTCCCAGTATTTGGTGTATAAAATGTATGTCCCGTAAGAACAAACGATCATTTTAAAAATTACTTGATGACTTGTTTTAATTTTAACTTTTAGTTTTTCAGCTGAAATTGCCTCCACCTGATCTCCATCAATATAAACGATAAAGAATCCCGACCTACGTAAGCAAGATATTTCGTAAAAGGTACATATTTCGTGATTTTCTCTCCAGCGATACTGACATACTTCAATTCTTATCTTAAAACGAGTTGAAGTTCTCTCCAGTGTATCTCGGATGTGGAGCGGATGTAATACAGATGTGGAATAATTTAAGGTAACAGTGACAAATTAATCAATGTCGAGGAAAAACTGTTTCAGTTTGACTAGAAAAGTGAAACAAATGTTTGTGCCATTAGAAATTACTTCAGTTGAACTGAAACAGAAATCTTGCAGAATTATCATGAATATTCCAGCCGGGGCTGTTTACAAGAGAAAGGACTTGTTCGAGAACAAAACGAGTCTCTGCTTTAGTAGGTTTCGAGTTTATTCGGCATCCGTCTAAACTAGGTGCATTTTATTTTTTAAACCAATGTGAACATTCCAAACTGGTTTTCAGGCAAAAACAGGTGTCAGGATTAATAAGTGAAAGGGGTTCAAAAGAAGTAAAAGTGGCATTACTAAAAAATTCCCAGGACTTTATTTTTTAAATACAATTAAATGTAAAATAAAATGACTAGATTACTGACGAACAAGTTTAGAATGGCCACACACACACACAACAAAAGCAGTTATCTCCCTCTACATTAGTTGTGAAATATTTCTGAAGGTATTTTAAGAGTCCTGCCATCATGACGGAAAATTTTCCGTCTTAAGTTAGTCTCAAAAGAAAACTCACTAGTTCATATTGCAAATAAACCGTTTTGTGCGTTTGTTTTTATAGAAACACGATTGTATCTCCATGCCTTCTGCAAAAATGTGCAACATTCTAGTATTGATATTCTACTTCGGAAAGTAATTCTGGGCACCTGAGTGAGATTTCACGAGTCTTCCTCAGCGTTTTAAAATACTTGCAAGAAATGTTTATTTTCACTGATAGGATCGGGGACTGCACTTTTTTTGAGTCAACTGTCTTGTCATACCATTTACCCTCCAAAAGCTCAAAATCTGTTGGTTCGCCAATAGAGTGAGTACTATACCATCACATCTCAACCTTCTCATGCATATTCACCACAAAAAATTTCAATCCCACCAATAAATATTGTCTTCTATACATATGGAGTTCAAGACTTTCAGGTACGAACGACTATCTGTTGCGTACCACCATTTGTACGCGTTTGGCAATTACAAGTTCAAACAATATTAAAGTACTCGAGAACCACAGCTGTTTAATATTATTTGAATTTTCTTGGCTTTATTCGGGTAAATACTCCCTGCATCAAATGAACACCTTTTTCCACTAAGCTACATTTTATAGGGTTATCATGTGAGTGAAAAATGTTGAAGAAGAAGTAAGGGTGAGCAATAAATTTTAGAACAACTTTTTTGAAAACTCTTATGATAATATTATAAAGGCATATTATAATGTACTCAATTTCAAATTAGATTTGCCTTTTAGAGTTGTTATTTCTAGTGTTATAAAGATTCAATTCGAAACGTGTGTTCTAGCCCAAAAATTTTAGAATTATTATTTGGCAACCTTTAAGAACGTCAAATTATTTTTTCTCATTCTTGAACATAATTATCGTTTAACGCTTTCTTCATATAATATAAATAAATATATTATTAAATTTAAAAATATACAAATTTCCATTGCTGTAATCTTTGTTAATAATAATGCTGAAATTTCTAATATTTCAGTTAGTTACAGCTGTTAGCATGTAAAATTTTCTTATTTTTAAAAAAAACTCTTATTTTTTCGTAAATATATAGTCTTCCTTTCCAGTTTTTAAAAACTTTTCTACGACCGCGAAACTGTCCCGTATGGTTCCAACAAGCGAACCCTCGGACAGATATTGGCTGACCAAAACAAATAGGTAAGGCAATGCGCTTACCTGTTTTGCGAGAATGATTCTCCTGCAGTTAGCGACACTAAAGTTACTCCACTTCCTTCATAAACGGTACTTCCTCTCCTTTGCCTCCGGTGCTGTCCCTTAGAAAGCGAGAACTGGAAGTTAGAGTGGAACGTCTAAGACACCGGTATGATCAAGAAACTGGGTTAGCTGGTTTCGTTTGACGTCGGGATACGTCACTCAGGTCGGACCAATGCGAGGACTCGGCCGTCGACCTTCGAGTGCCATGAAGAAAATACCACCTCTTTGCTTCAACAGAATGGCAACTATTGTAAGGATGGGTGAGCAATTACAAAGCGCGAAAGTGGTGCACATGGGGGTCAGCCTGCATTCGCTGAAGCATAAATATGTGTTATGCTATTATAGTCTGATACAGTTATGCTAGAGAATTCGACAAAATTGATACTCGACATTGTACAGATTCTAGTTTGATTGCCGTATGCCACAACTTGCAAATGATGAGAAAGTTATACTTTCATAACTCTCCCTAGAAATGACAAGGAATCCAACATTCAAAATGCAATGACAGGTGTCACACATTTCCCCTTTGAAATGTTCCTTATGCCCCTTTTTTTAATTTCGAAAATTTATAAGTACAGTACATACGGGTTGGTTGAAAGTGCTACGGTCAACTTTTGCTACTCAAGGTACTCAGCCAGGAATACGATTTAAAGCAATTTAGAACAGATACAAATACTCATGCCAACAGTAGGACTCGAACCCTCAGGTTCCGGACCGAATGACAACGCTTTAGCCATTCGGTCATAACCCGGCTAATCCCGGGATTTAGGCAGTTCGTTAATTTCTCTTGAGAACAAATTTATGTAGTCGCCTTATGGGCTTTTCTGCAACTTTTAAAACTGTCCTGCCTTTTCCAGACTTCACGTTTCGCACCCATGCATTTAAAAGAGGGAAATTTTTCACGAGATTTTCTGCACGGGCTTTTACCCAAAGATATATATATATATGTGTGTGTGTGTATATGTGTATGTATGTATGTATGTATTCTCATTATTCCTATAAAAGTACTACCCATAACCTACTGCTAGATGTGCCTCGATCAGGGGCTAAATAGAACACATGAAAACTGAAGAGTGTAGTGTGAGAAGCAACGACGTTTCTATTCCTCTCTCGCGTTCTCACAGATGAATCATTTAGTTCGAAAGTACTGTGAAATCTAACAAGATTTCGTACCCTTTCAGACTTTCTGAGTCATCGCATTCCTCGTTTCTTTGCGACGTTTGTATACGAACCGCTTTCGTTTAAAAACATCTTATACCAGTTTGTTCGGGTGTGTTCACTATTCCTTCATTAAGCATCACCATTTTCTCTGTCTGAAAGTGATCACAAAGATTTTCATGCTACGCTATTTCATGATTGCGTAATTATTTCAACGAGCTTCAAAAGCAGTCAGATCGGTTTCCAAAAGTATTAGTAGAAGAATTAGTAGTTTGTAAAAGTTCAAAAGAGTTAGTAGTTTGTAAAAGTTCAAAAAAGTTTGTAGTTTTAAGATTCGTAATATCTCGACAGTTCCATATATCTGTGACGGGAGCGGTTTCTAGTCCTTCCAGTCGTCTGCTTACCATTTATGAAAATTCCAGATCTGTCAGAATGCATGGTAAACAGATTCATTACACAGACTCCTTTTTCACGAATATCTTACTTGTAGTACTTTGCATTCTGCAGCCAAATGAAAATTTTCAGGATTACTTAAATTTTAAAATATTGGGTTTTTTTTTCTTTTAAATTAAACTCTAGAATTTTCAGCCTTCGTAAAGTAATTCCATGCAGTGTCTGCAACAATTATTTCTTTTTAGCATTTCTCATTTGATCCTATGTGATTGAGATAAGGTTTCCCCACTGGTGTAATCAGTGTATTACGTATATGAGAATTACAAATTCTGTAAACTAGAGGTAATATTAAGGGATTTTTTTTACAAAAACTTTTAATCGTATTTACATGAAATGGATTAATGTTACTGTACGAATCGTGAAATACGTTACCAATATTGCAGTTTAGTTAATAAAAGGAAAAAAGAGTGTAGAGATTTTCAAAGGATGAATTCCAAATTTAATTTTTAAAACTTTAGCTTACTAATGCTACTGGATTTATTATACAACCTTTGTCCAGAAAGTTCGGTGAATGTGTCTATAGTTACAATGGATGTTGTCTTACATGAACAGCTGTTACCTGTCCTTCGAAGTAATCCCCGTAAGCGGTAATGCACATCTGAGAATGGCTGTACAAGTCTTGGAAACTCCTGGCGTAGTCGTCTTTAGGGATGGCCTTCAGCTGGGTCGTAGCATTACGTTGGATGTCCGAAAACCTGTGGCCCTTGAGAGCTGATTTCAATTTGGGTAACAAGGAAAAGTCCGGTTTGAGACAAGCATGGCGAGTAGAGTGGGTGATTCACGGACACAGCTCGCCTGTTGGCAAGGAACTGCTGCACCAGAAAGGCAGTATGTGGCCGGACATTGTCGTGAAGCAGGGTCCAGTTGCCTTGCTTGGCATACTGGGGCGTACCCGATTGATCCGTTGCAGCAGACGTTTCAGTATATCCACGTACTTAGCGGCATTAACGTGGTGCTCTCAGGGAGGAATTCTTGTGGATGAGACCCTTAGAGTCAAAGAACACCACGAGAATTGTCTTGATGTGGGATTTCTCACTTCGCACCTTCTTGCTTTTCGGCGACCCTGGACCCCGCCACCCCATACTCTGACGCTTGTCGTCGGGGTTGTACTTCAGGCACCAGACCTCGTCACCCGTGACAATTGTTCTCAGGAAATTTGGGTTTCGATCCGCCCTGTCGATGAAGTCTCCACAGGTGTCAAACCGAATTTGCATTTGTTCCGGCGTCAAAGTGTGGGGCACAAGTCGGGAGCAAAGCTTGCGTTTACCCAAATCCTGGGTCAGTATGAGGTGGGCCATCTCACGACCAGTTTCCACTTCCTCCGCTATCATTCGCACTGTCACACGACGATCCTTGGCCAACAATTCCTTCACTTTCTGTACATTGTCTTGGGTGCATGCAGTTGCAGGCGACCACTTCGGGGGGAGTCTTCAATGGTGTCCCGCCCTTCTCGGAAGTTTAAGCCACTCATACACGCACTTCATGGTGACAGCACGTCCTTCGTAAACTTTTAGCAGCATTTCATGAGTCTCGTTCGCTGATTTTCCAAGTTTGAAACAGAACAGCATATTTGTTTGCCGATCCATTTTGAATTTCGACCGAGCGCACAACACCTTTACTCTACGATGAACTGTTTCCACACGATAAGCTAACTCGCAGCGTCACCGCTCAGGAACTGGTTCAGACCAGTCTTCACCTGTCCGGCACGGTATACGCCGGTTGCAAACTCTTACGACCGTTAGCACTATGACGTCATTCACCGAACTTTCTGGATAAAGGTTGTAATTTCATAATATTTACGTATAAAAAAACTTAATGAAGTAGCCAACAAGTCTGGTGGTGTATATGGGCAAATAACCTCAGGATAAGTACCGGCCACATATTTTTAAAATTTTTTTTTCAACATGCTTAAAATATTTATAATCATTAAGTTTCTAGGAAATCAGTATGTTTACAGGGAAGACACAGACATCTTAACAGAATTATTTATTTCACTTACTTTTTTTTTTTTGAGGGGGGGGGGGTGCTAATGCGCACTTGTCCTGAGATATTCGGGCAGTATACCGCGGAAATTGTTGACTATTTTTATCTGAGATTTACCGTACACACGAGTCAACATTCCTCCCTTGGTGCCTCCTCAGTTTTGATCGAGCAACCCAACGGATGACATTTGGAAGATTTGCACTTTCCCCCAACCACTGAACTCGTGGAAGGATTTTTCGGTCTACGGATTTAAAGTGCCCATATCTGGCCTAGACACGAAAGTATTTAATGACGCTCGTCGGGATTCGAACTGAGCACCATCTGTCCAAGGCCGAACACGCTACCACTAGGCTACCTTGGGGCCCTTGAGTAGAATTATGTGAAAAAGTGTCATTTATTTAGTAACGACGAATTCATTCTTTATTTATTCATAAATGGGGGGAAAAATGTGAACAGTCACCTCTCACCTACGGGTCTGTCTGTTCTTCGAGATACCGATCAGCAAAGACGTATAAATGAAAGCCGTTCTTAGAAGAAAGATCGTGCAATTTAAGCAGAATTCTAAATTTCGAATGTATTTAAGTGAGAACAACAAACCAAATACAGTCGATTCCGATTAATCGGACCACATCGGGACGCGATCATTTTGGTCCTAATAACCGACTGGTTCGATTAAACAAACATGCCTTATGTTACAAGACGAAATTCGGTGCGAATAAGCGGCTTGTCCGATTAACCAGAATCGACTGAACTCACAACCTCAATGAATTTAAAATAAATAAAAAAAATGATATTCATCAGAAATTAAAGAAGCTAGAGGACTTATATTAGTATATTCCTAACGTTGTTGACAAAGTGACGATCTCAACATCACACTGTTGTGTTGCGACTTAGAACTTACTCGAGTAACTGAATCAAACTATTCTTAAGTATAGCCCAAACGTTTTTAAATGTTGGAACTTCCTCTTCTTTTCTATGTTGAATTACTGTTCTTTCAAAACGCAATGATCGCAGATGTTTGTGAATGAATAAACGTTTATTCAACTAACCGTTTAACTTGTCGGCTATGCAAAGCAGCGGAACGCACAAGGGCGAAACTTTGGTACAAGGCTACTATGTACGAAGAGAGCTGCATTTATTTTCATGGGCGTGAGCCATACATTTTTTCAGCTTCGAGCACTCTGAATTCAATACCGGAGTTCGTGATAGACGATAGTTCTTTCCGTTGTGGGTCGGATGACTAATCTCTGTCAAGCCGCCCTCACGGTATAGTAGTTAGCATCGTGAGCTTTAACGCAGTGGGCTTGGATTCAAATCCCGAATTAGGCTTAGTCGAACGTGTTGTTCCCTCATAGGTAGCAATGCAGGCTCACCTAAATGGTGCTCCAACAATAAAGTGGCCAGCAAGACTTTGCGGTGAATAGCGAAAGTCTCATGACAAGTGTCTCCGCATAAGAAAGAAGAAAAAAAAACTATCAGTTACCAGTAAAAATTAGAAGAAATTCCGCGTTTGGAATTCTATCCCTCCAGCGAACCCATAAACTAGGCCTTGCTGAAGAGCCCATAGCAAGGGCGAAACCAACGCCCGCTGGGCACGCAGAAGTTACATAATTGCGTTTATTCCACGCTGGAAATGGATCACAAAATACTAATCCTCGATGACTTTAAAATATTTCAATTAAAACAACGAATTACCCTGAAATAGTTCACGCTTTCGAAAAATTCACCTACAATTCGAAAATTAAATTACTTAAAATTTTGCATCTTCCTTGCTCAAATGAGGACATCAAACAGGGATTGTGGCACGTAGCCTTAAGTACCTTAGTCCTCCGTTGCCGGACTTGAAAATGGTCAAGAACTCAGGGTACAGGAAGTCGAAAGGAGCACGTCGACCCTAGTCTGACTCGACGCAACTACCGCAAACAAATACCGCTTGAATTAATTCCGTGTAATATAAGGAAATTGCCAAAAATATAACCGCAGCGACGGTGAATATATTAATTTAATATACTAATAGAAAGGCGTTAAATCTAGCGTATCGGTAATATCAGATTCATTTTGTTTGTTTTCTACAACTGATGCAGCAAAACCAAACTTAAGAAATTTCATCACAAGGAATGATTATTTCAAGGGAATTTAGGGAAATGTCCTGAAAATCTATAAAAACTCTCTTCAATACTTGTAAAATGTACGGGTAACTAGCGAATAGCTTTCTTTACTTAGCACGTTATTTTCGCTTTATCAAAATAAGGACTTCTTTTATATTCAGTAGTAAATAGATGCATTGGTCAGCTGCTGATTCTTAATAAATTTAACAATAATAAAAAATGATGGGCCAGCGAACTTAATGCAAAACAATCAAGTACTAATCGGCTCGTATTATCACTGAAAAATTACTTTTTAAGTTTCAGCTTTTGAAAATTTTGATGGACAATACTCATTATTGATTTGAAAAGAATTTACAATGAGATTTACAGGCTAAAAAAGTTAGTAATTGTACGTGCCAAATACAACAGATATATGGCAGTCTTCTGTTCCTTCTATCCTTATATCAAAGAACTAACGTTACTGATAAGAAAAAAACGGTTGGTTGATAGAATGGGGAAAATCATGTGTTTATATAAGACTAGCTGAAAACCCGCACTTCGCTACGGAGTACATTCAAATTAAATACAACGGTCAATGTATGCAATTAATGCCAAAAAAATTAAATATATGTATATATATATATATATATATTTATAATAAATACGACGATCAATATATACAATTGATGTAGAAAATATATATATATTTATAAAAAAATCGTAAGGGATATTTTTATAGACAAAATAATGTCCAATCGTCTGCCGCATTAGCAAGAAAAAAAATATTTTTTTTGTCTATTTAGTTGTTATGCACGTGACGATAAATTTATTTAAAGTACCAGAAAAAGAAATCACGTGATCGGCATTTAATAAATTAAATTCTAAAAATGAAACTTTAAAAATTCACCAAAAATCAGAAAATAGAGGTAAAGATTCGAAAAAGATTTCATTTTAAAGGATTTTTTATGATCTTTCTCGTGATATAAATTTTATAATCCTCAAATTATTATCTTAAATGCAAACTTAAAAAAAGTTACTAAAACACCTTAAAAATTTAATTTAAAAAAATGCAAGAATAATTTTTCAAAAATCTCTCTTAGTGCACCCCTACACTATAAGAAGAATCGCCATGCAAAATTTCAGCCCTTTATGTCCAGCGGTTTGGTCTGTGCGTTGTATGTCAGTTAGTCAGTGAGCGAGTCACTACGGAACTGTTTTATACTCGTACAGTCAATAAATTCGGGGACTTTATTTACTACAACGAATACACTTACAAAGTCTTCTGAACACAATCACCTTCAAAATAATGTCCTTCCACAACTATATACTTCTGCCAGCGTTGATACAGCTTCTGGAATCAGTCCTGGAAACCGTTGCGCGAGAGCTGTCGTAAAGCAGTTGTCGCTGTTGCCATCACTTCTTCGGCATTTGCAAACCGCTTGCCCTTGATACGATCTTTCAGTTTCGGGAACAGGTAGAAATCGTAAGGAGCAAGGTCTGGGGAATACGGGGGATGTGGAGGAACTGTGGTGCCGTGTTTAGCAAGGGCTTGTTGCACCATCAGGGATCGGTGCGCCGGGACATTGTCATGCAACATCCAATGTTGGATTTCCAAACGTGTGGACGTTTACCACGTATTGCCTCCCTGACACGACGAACTTGTACATACCATTTGTTGACGATGTTACCTTGTGTTTGGCGCAGCCTGTCCTTTCTGGACCTTGCGCCAATAAACTTCAGCCAAACAAACAACTACTGCTCCTACCCGTTGTATGTTCGCCTCCGTTTGTCGGGTCACTGGCCACCCACTTCGCGGATCATCTGAAACAGCGTCTCTCATTTTTAAACAAGCTGTACCATTTGAAAACTTTCGATCTGCACATAGCTTCGTCTCGATACGCTTTTTGCAGTAACCGTAACGTTTCTGCAGTGGTTTTTCCTAATATGTAGTAGAATTTAATGTTGGAACGTTGCTCCAAAAAGGACATTTTGCTACATCGACATCATAGGCCGATAGTCTGAAGCCAAATGGTGAGCTGCGCGCCTTAACAGTTGTGCAAAGCGTTTTGCATCGTTATTTCGGTTCCCCCACACACCGGGCATTAAGGGGGGAGGGTAGTCCCCGAACTTATTGACTATACGAGTATATATAGATTAACAAATCGCGCCGATTTTCGGCAAGAAATGTAATTAAAAATTTTAAATCAAACAGCACCTTGAAAATTAAGTCAAATTGTTGGTAGCCTGTACAAGCTGACCTCAGAAGGTAAATTTATCAATCAAGAAAAGACAAAACTATCTACAACTACTAAGTTGCAACAAAGTTAAACAGATATCATCAGGGTTGATCAACTAACACATTCAAATTAGTTGCAGGAGAAAGAACAGCGAATACAACAATCACATGTATTCTTCAGTATTTCGCCGATTTCCCCCCCCCCCCTTCTATTATAAGTTTCTCTTGATGTGATTTTTGAAAATAAAACATGTACACAATTTCAAGACTTCAGAGTGGGGGGGGGGTTGGGGAAGTAAGGAACAAGACTAACGAAATACTTTGCAGAAAACACAGTATTTCAATGGTATTTAAGCTGCATATGAACCCTGTATTCAATACTTAATGAAAAACAAACACAATATGTAAGAAAAATCTTTATTGTACAAGATAATGAAGAGAAAGAGAAATGAAGTACAAAAGAATTTTAATCATTCTGCATAAGTATGGTTGATTGGTTACATAGTCATGAAAACTGGGCAAAAAAATAAAGGTGACAGCGGAATGGCAACAAACCCATGACACATTCAACAAAATAACTGAGGGGAAAAAAATTATAAAGCAGAAATGTAACCAAGAAAAAAGGAGATTTGTTCACCCAAACGAAGAAAAAATGATCTATCTCAATTTAGTCATATACATATACAATTACATACAAGTGCACTAATTATTCCAAAGCTATGTAACACCGTTGGTTCCAAGTTCTGATATAAAAAAAAACAAAAATTATGAAATTTGATGAAAATGCATTTTTTACAATCATACAATTATGTCAGAGACATAATTACAGCACAGGAGGATTTATAAAATGGGGGAAACCACGGGAATAAATAAAATCTAAAAGGTCAGTTACACTAACTAAAAAAAAAGTAACTGAAATATGTTTATTACAGGATGAAATATGTCTCAAAAGAAATGTAATGAATACTGTGAAAAACATAACTAACACTAAAGATGCATAAGAAATGTGATTCCCAGCTTTCAACTTTTTACAGTATCTACTTCATTACAACAAAAATCCGCTTTCATTTCTACCAGAGTTGGAGACCTTGAACCTTCTCTCTCATCTTGAGGCTCTTCTTTTGTCTAAAAAGAAAGGATAAAGCTTCTTTTAAATCTTATTTAAAAGCAATAGTTTTTGATAAATAAAAACAAATTTTTTCCTCTCTAGACAACTTATTTAAATTATTTTGCATCAAAACCCCCTTTTGATGCTCCCAAAAAGAGTAACCTTGTGAACAAATTTAATAAAGGATCATTGGTCATTTATTCATATTATAAACAACTATAAACTCCAAAATTAAAATTTTAATAACCAAATCATTGTTAAAGTTTGACAAAATCGCAGTGAATATGAATAGTTTTCTACATAGGAATAACAAAGTTCTCCTCAATTCATTCATTTGCACTTTTTCAAAAAGTAGTTCAATTTAAAAGACCTCTTCATGGTGTTCACTGTGACAAATCAGGAAGAATAATATCACCTCGAATAAATTACTCTTGTAAAATCCTCCATCTGTTTTCAATAGGGAATTTTTCTAGCATACACAAAAATCAAAGCAACTATGGATTCATGTTCAGCTCTGAACCTACACAATACCACATTAATAAAGTGATCAATAACACAAGTTTGCAAAGATGACATATAGCTGTTTGCTTTATAGTTTAATGATCAAAATATAAAAAAATTATCTGATCAACACCAATGTTGCATTATATATTCCAATTAATAGAAATTAGCTCTCAGGAATTCAGAGATAATAAAATAGACTCAAATGATTGATGATATATTTCAGAATTTTCCTAATGAAGTTCTTTTGGGGAATTTTAGTTTGAAGGTACAGTTTATCAAATTATTATTCCTAACAAATATAAACACACACACACAACAAAAAAATAAAAAATATATATATATATATTTATGTTGTGTCAAAAAGACCGTACAATTTAGAAACCCATTTTAGAGTTCCTAAAACTTTGTTTCCAACATTCCATAATTAAAATAAGGGAATTTCAATTTTGATTTTAATCTTTATCATCATTTGTTCATAATCAATAACCATCAACTGAGCTAAGACACATGCTTTTAATTAACTAATAGTTTACTGCTCAGACTTGAGAAGTATGATATATCTTGCTTCATATTTCTAAGCAATAAACCCATCCAATCTGAAATAACCACTGCCAAATTACAAAAAAAATCTTAATCCATACCACTGCTCACAAATAACAAGTCATCATGTCACATGGCAACTTTTACCTTATATACACAAAATACCATATATGCTAAATTCGAATAATTTTTTCTCATGTTAATCCTCTAAGCCAGAATAAAAGAACTTTGGAAATCTCAGCTGTTCACATTATCATTTTTTAAAAAAGTTTTAAACACACTTCTATAAAACAATAACATCTAATGTTTTTTTTTTCATCAACAGAGTGAAACCTTTAAATTGTTAATGATGATTTGTATAGAATCAAGTTGTTTGGAGGAAATGTTGAAACATTATTTCAGTGCAAATGACAGGTTAAACATTTTTAAATATAACATACTGTTAACACATTTCAGCAGTTTACAAATTCTATGCTAACATCATCTGCAAACCATATTTAGAAGTAAATTGTCCTCTGAGTATAAGACACTAGGCCTTAACAGTATACTGTAAAATAACAGTATACTGTTAAGGCATAGTTAAACCTTAACAGTATACTGTAAAATATATTTAGCCTTAATTTCTACACATTAATGGAAAATATTACATGAAGTGTAGTTGACTTTAATTATTGTCTCCCATCACCAACACTTCAAAAACCAATGATGCTGATTCACGCCTCCTATCAACATGTTTAGAACACTATAACAGTGAAACACAATAATCAGAGCTGATGTTCAATATGTGAGTCACAGTACAATGTAATAATCAGATTAAAGAAAAGTTACTAATGACAAGGAATAGAAACAAGTCTTTAAACAGTAACTTTGTAAAGATCTGAAATTTTGAGAGTTCTTGAAGATCAAATAGAACTTTAAACACCATTTCCTGAATTACATGAAATCTCAAAAGTAAACGTACCTCTTAATTAAGTGCATCTTAAAATCTATTAAAGTGTAGCAAAATTAAATTCTAAACTTATTGCTCCTGTAGGTTTTATAAATGACATGGCTCATTTCCCTGTGATATTCCCCGCAGGCGAGAGAAAATTCTGAGCAAGTTATTTTAATTGCTGTAAATTATTCTAACTTTCTAAAAATCCTTAGTTGCACACAACTGTACAAAAAAATTTCTACCCACAAAAATTATTAGATACACACAATTGTACAAAAATTTCTACTTGCAAATATTATTTAGAAAGGAAAAGGAAATTCTTTCACTTTATTTTACGCATATAAAGAGTGTGACACACAGATTCCGAGATGGATATATAATGAATACAAATATCAGCAGCTTTTTGTAGACTTCATTTTGTTCTTTGGTTGTTAATATCTTGATCCCAACGATCCCTCTGGCTCATTGGGAACTTTGCAAGACATACTTTTTCAGCCAAATATCAGTACATTTTGACAATTGGAAAAGGTCTCTCCATTTCCACATCTGTTTAAGATGGATCATATTTATTTAAGATATAGCTACTCCTGCATAGGTTTTGTACCACCTTTAGATCTTGCCTTAAGGATGCCAATCTAACAATTCAACATAATTCTTAACACTTTTCCACTACAGACAGATGTGTGAAAGGAAATGTTATTGTTTTGGAAAAGACTGATCATTTCCAAATATCACTAAGAAGAGCACAGAATAATGAAGATACTGGCTAACTTGATGATTGAAAGAGTGACAATCAATGAACCACGTTCAAATCATTTGAAACAACTTACTACTAAGAACTGCTTTAATTTCTGACACAGCTAGATAAACAAGATTCTCCCTGAAACATTCTTTGAGCAGCCTCCAGACTTAACATTCATTGGTGCAGAGTGGCATTAGTTGCCTTAAACAACTATTTTCTGTGTAAATACACCAATGGATTTTTTAATTTTTTTGCATTAATAGGAATGATATTTATGTTTGGCAGTTTAATAACCACTGCATAACTTAATAGATGTTTATGGTAACAACTGAGGTATATCACAAGAAGTTCTCACTTAGGGTCTTATTTTATATCCACTAGTATCCTAAGTATGTATCTTAAGGCTTGCAAGTTGACAATTTCAGACCTAATATGCTTAACTTCTCATCAGTAATCTTCCATTTATAACAATATACATTATATAGAAATTTTAAGATGATAATAAAGACAAAAAAAAAAAAAAAAAAAAAAAAAAACAATATATTAAAAGATCAATGAATTATATCAGGGATGTTACTATGCTCCAAGCATTTTGGATCGGCTATACTTGCAATTCAGAGCAAAGAGAAGCTATTATGGAGCAGCACAGACAAAAAAGAAAGAAATTTGGAGCACTGTTTAATTATATTTTATATTGCTGTAAATAAAGGTAAATTTATTGCTGTAATAAAGGCTACCCTTTTCTAATAACCCAAACAACTACTGTAAAAATTATTAAAAGATTAAATATTTTACTTACAAGAATAAATCTTTCTCTTTCTAATACAAAATTAAATTTTTAAGAAAAGAAATTTTAAAAATCAGTGATAAAAAAAACATAAATAAGAAGTTTACAGTTTTCTTTGTTTGTTTTCTTTTTAAGTTGTTAAATAGATAATTTATAGAATAGTTAGGACCAATAATTACCCAATTGATGTCAAGAAATTTAAAATGTGACACAGAAATAACATTTTAGAAGAATTATTCAAACCAAGTGAATAAATCAAGAGTTTTAGAATTTTTGATTTTTTTTAAAAAGATCATCTAAAACTCAATAACTACCATGCCCAACATATTTACATTATAACACTTAAACTTCACTCTGTATTGAAGGGCACCAATTATACCAATGAGAGTTAATTAGATCTTGACCTACAGTTAAAAATAGATTATGAATTTCTGTGCTAGGACTCATGTTGACATTTGACTCTTATGACAGCTAATACATGAAGCCAAATAGAATACTACCTGGGATATATAAGCACCACAAAACAAAGTTTGGGGAAGAATCCACAGGCACAAGTGTTTTAAGCTACCAGCCTGTCCAATCTAGTGGCCCACGGTAAAATTTTACAAGCCAAAGGAAAATATTTTCCCAATCTTAGCAGTTAGGATAAATCACTATATTTTACTTCTTCTGTCCTTATTATCTTCTAGCAACAGCTCTAAGCATCTCTATAGACAGTTTATGTTGCTTGAATAATTTCTATAAACTGAATGGATAGAAATTGTTATTCTATTAGTTCAAATCCGTAGCAACTGGTCTTATTTTATACCAGAATTCATGGAATCAGGTTGGATTTTTTTGGGGGGGTGAGTGGGTGGGTTTATAACATAAACCATGTGGTACTTTATGCTGGCTTGAAGTGTGACGGCAATGTTGTTTCTAAAACCAAAATATTTTAAAGAAGTGATCTTTCCAACTGAGGCTTCCTTATTAAAAATGCAATGTCACCAGCAAATTAGAGAACAAAAATATGTAGAATAAAGATGTTGATTAAAAAATTATCAGTTTAGTCACTTTTGATGACAATTCATTAAAAGTAGCGCTGAATTTTAGTCTTTTGCAAATTTGCCATTAATATTTGTACAATTTGTTGATATGTCACAATTCTGGCATTTCATTAAAAATAAAGTGTTTATGAGCAACGTTGACTAAAATTTAGAAATGATGCAAGCACAACCATTTTCAATAACACAGAGCATTTATGTGAACTGAAAGAAAAAACCTGATCGCAGTTTATCTTATTTTTAACTTGTTATTCCTAGTAAAAATTGAAGGGCCTTTTAAATAAATAAATAAATAAATGTCAAAAATGAAGTTCATACATGGACATAACTAACACACACATACACGGGGAAAAAAAGAAGAGATGATTGTAAAGACTGCAGAAACCTTGTATAATTCAACAACATATATCTGAGATAAAATTTTCCACAACTATCTATAATCAATAGAAGTTTGATAAAAAGGGGAAAAAATAATGACCAAGCAGAGGTTATGAAATAAATAATTTACTACAGTTACAGCACTGAATTTTAATCACTCGCAAGAAAGAGTTATTGCACGCACATTTATAATATATAGGTGGCTCTTAGCAAATATAATCAAATTTTTAAAAATGTAACAATCATTTCCAAGTAGGAAAAGAAAATAGTAAACAAATTGCACACCCATTTCTAAACTCTGCAAAAGAAATGTTGAACAAATTCTGCCTATTTTTTAAATCAAATAATTTCATATTTTCAGCTGAATGAACAAAAGTGAGTCAAAAATAAAAATTGAAAATACAACATTTGAATTAAAAGTTTTGTCCGATTGTCTACATACAATTCCTAATGATTATCAGTCAATAAAAGTGACAATTTGGGAGCTGACTATACATGAAATAATAAATTTACACATGACTATGATATATAACAAACAACAATGAAAAGGTTATGATATTTAACATGATGTTACAATAAACAGCATATGTTCTTGTTATAACAAAAATGAAAGCTAGATTTTGCAAACTATATTTTTTACAAATGAAACAAAAACTTATGAAATTTTTTTAAAATTTTTGAAAACATTACAAATATAAACATATATTTCGATAGACAAATTTATTTCTACAAGTTGTTTCATACAAGAACTGAAGAAAATTAAGACTATAAAACCTGTTATGAGTTTTCAGCGAATATCAGGAATAACAAAATCATCAGTTGTTAATGAAAATCATATATATATACACATGATAATGATCATGAATAATGGTAAATATACACATATATGTATGTATGTACACGTGTAGGTATATATATATATATATATATAATCCAATTAACAACTGCAAAAATAGTTTGAAAATTAAGGAGAAAAATATATTCACAAATGCAGACATGAAATATAAAAGAAAAAAAAAAGCTAATGAAACAAATGATTTAATAAATGGTGTAGATTTCAAAATCTATTTTCAGTTAGTCTAGTAAGAATAACAAAATTTCACCAGTCAATAGAGATTACCTCATTATCAATCTTTTGCTTTTTAGCTGGGGATTCAAAATATTCTGGAACCTTTTTCTCAGCAGGGTATACAACACTATCCTCCTCTTCATCTTCATCACCTTCCTCTTCCTCTAGTTCATCGTCTTCAAAGCCATAAATACCATTCTCATTAGCAACATTTTGTGCAGATGCTGATGGCATATCTTCCTCAGGCACTATACTACTGCGCACACCATTCAGATGCATATTTTTGCTGCTGTCATCACTTTTACAAGGCTTCAATTCCTCGTACTCTTGCTCTTCAACATTTTGTTCAGTTTCTGAGGTGATATGTACAGGATTCAAAACTTGCATTTTACTTGTGCTAGGAATGTATAGATGTTCTGCCTGCATTTCTACTTCTTGGTTTATCTCTTCATCCCCAAAACTAGGTTCATCCTCTTCTTCATCCTCCTCATCTTCTGAATCATCATCTTGGCACTGACTAGAGTTTTGAATTTCTAATATATCTTCTCCATTGCACTGATTTTCCACTGCCTGTTCAGAGTAATGGGCATCTACTTGCATATAATCATCAGAATGCATTTCACTCTCATTTGGATTGTGAAAGGTTTGTGCTATTCGAGGACTTATGTTTTCAGAGACATTTGACACATTTTCAACAGGTGGGAGATTTTGCACATAATCTTCAGAGGACCACTCAGAAAATCTAACCACTGCACTAGAAACTCTCCTTTGCTTGTCATCAGATTCTTTAACCAAAGGTATAGGCTTTTTAGGGTGCAGATACAATCTGCATGTTGCCACAGCTTTATGGCACAGCCTAACAACCTGGAAATAAAGGCTACCTTTAGTACACAGTTCACAAACAAAACAAGCACTAAACCTTAAAAAGTGTCAGTTATTGCTAATTTAACACATACACAATTTTTACTTTATCGATATTCTATGGTTTTAGTCAAATATTAGACAATTGAAAGAAAACTCAAAACATACATTTACACACTCTGCCATCATAGTTTTTCAATGTTTCACTGTAACAAATATTTTTCTTCATATTATTTTAATTCAATTTGTTGTTATTTCAGTAAAATTTTACTAAATTGAGAACTTTCCAAATTTTCAATTTTAAGCTTGAGCTAAAAGAAATTTTTAATAATGAGACTTAGTAATGCCCCGTTTGCATTCTAATAAGAAAGATAATCAAAATTTGAGGCACTTTAAAATAAATTTTAATATACTTTAAATCTCTCAATTCAATTTCTTTTTATAACTTGTTTCCTTTTTTAAATTTAACCACAATTCTTCTCCTGGTGTTAATTTCTCAGTATATGCATTTCATTCTCTAATAGAATTACTTTAGTCGGACATCTGGCCATTGTGGGTTTTGAAGATATAACATGTACTCCCCTCAAATATCTCCTTTAATACATCTATACAATTCAACCAGAATCTCTTCCTCTTTCCACCCTTAACCATATTAAATTTATGAGGACTTAAATAAACAAATCTTTTAATTAGATCCTAACCTTACCAATCCATTTCTACATATTTAAGTTGCTAAGCCGACTTTTTTGGGCAGTTTGTGAGAGAAAACTGCTGCATCAATTTACTTAATTTTTGTCGTAAACGAAAGATTGCACTCTGTAGATTTGTCAAATTTTGTTTTTGTAACCCCAATTTCTATTAATTAGTGATAATTTACAAATGAAAATTGATTTCTGCACATGCTCAGTGACATGTTAAATCTTGCTTTAGAAACTCACTAAGCACATGAGGTCGCTTAAACACGTTAATTTGTTTCTGTGCATTATTATGATTTTCAACATTTGGCAATGATGTGTTGAGTATAATTTGTGTATTTGTACATTTATTTACTATCTAGCTGTCATGTTTTGACGGGTACCAACTAGTCTTTCTTTAATAAGTCTGTCGGAACCCTTTTGGTGGTATGAGAGTGAGAGTAAAATAGAGCCAGAATTATAGCTGAATGGTTCAGTGTTGGCTTTAGGTACCACAGTCAGCAAGGTTTATGTCTTCAATTGGCATGAGAGTTTGTTAATTATCCACTTTAAACTGCAATATTAGCCCTTGCACTGCATAAAATTATCATATAGCCTTAAAACATCTATGATTTTATAGGCGAGATCTGTATGACTTATAATTTTTAAATATTCTGATGTAATAAAGCCAATTTCATTAAATTTTACCTCGGCACATTTTCAAATAACTTCTCAATTTACAACTAGGATTTTAAAACATATAAACACACAGAGAAAAGAGAGAAACTTACAAACACCAAAGTTTACACTTATTTCTTACAGAAATTAAGGACTTTCAAGAGTTAAAAACATGAAAAATTATGCATTTCTTACTATGTTAAAAGATTAAAATTAAATCACATGGTACACTATAACATACTTTTATGATACTGTCACATAAAAAAAAATGCTAAAAAAGCATATGAAACTGAATTCAAGTGTACATAGAATGATGGTTTTATAAAAACAGAAAATGCTTTACCCAATGGAGTATATTTCTTCAAAATTACAATTGAGACTAATTATGAAGTAATATAACAAATTATACATGTGTTTACATTAAAAAAAATTTCAATTGAAGCAAAAAAATATAGATGGATAAATATTTTTAAAATAATGAGCAACAGTTTATGTCTGAACTAAGCCTAAACCACTTTTTTTTTTTTTTTTTTTTTTTTTTTTTTTGGGGGGGGGGGGGGGGGGGGGGGGGGTGTTGTTGGCAAAAGTAAAATAATACAAAATTTTAAACAACATGTGAAAAAGACATTTTTCTTTATTTAAATAGTACTGACATTTCCAGCTTTTAGCTTAAGTACAGAATTTTCAGGATAAACATCAGTCTAAACCTTAAAGACATGCTAGATAGATAATTTCCATATTATAACAAAGCACTTCTAAGCTGTTCTGTCACTCTGCATGCAATAGGAAAAGTGTCTTACTTAATCTCATGCTAGTAAAACTTTATAAAGAACCTCAACACAACTATAATGGAAGAACATATCTTTACCTCAGCTACTTGCAATGCATTATTAAAATAGAAATAACAGCATGTGGTCAAGAATGGGTATTTAGTAAATTATTGAAGAACAATTGATTTTATGCCAAGAAGCATTAATCAGCTTTTCAATAAATTAAAAACATAAATACAACTTACAAGGGTATTTTATGTAAACATAGATCATCTAGCATAAAGTAACAAATGCGGAACTAAATTTGCGAACAACTTCAAGGTTGTCACAGAATTTTTCGTGTTATGCAAAATTAATAATAAAAATATTGCATACATCAGGCAAAATGAATCATCGATAAACTGACATACTTTTACTTTCCTTTGAAGCTCATTAATTTATTATGCTACTTAATTTAATTCCATGTCTTATAAAATTTCTGGCACACATTGCGAAGTCCAGATGAAAAACTGCAAAATGCTGTTTTGTCTGCAATTTTTCCAATTTTGATAAATTTCCTTTACAGACAGTTTTTTCAGCATTGCATTCAATCATATTGATGTAGACAAACAAAATAATGTTGGTAATTTATCATGGGGAAAATAAAAATAATGGTGTTCAATTGATAATTCACACAACTTTTAAACTTGCTATGATACAGTAAAGTGTTATTGTTTCAGATTTTCAGAATAACATAAAAAAGAACACAGAATTGTTAAAGCTTATTTCATTGTTGTGGACTTAAGGATTTAAAAATTAATGGAAATTGAAACAGCATATTGAAGTCATTCAATATTTTTGTAACTGCATGAAAAGATGAAAAATTTTCAATTTGGACCAGTTTTCAATAATAAATTAAGCATATTAGATTACAAGTACAATATCTTGAATTTGCAAACCCAAATAAAATAATTTGACAATTCTATGAAGAAATTCTGAAAACCATAAATAATAAATAAGTGCATCACACCAGATATGAACAGATAAAAACAGAATTTAGTGGCTACGTTTGTCTTGCATTGTGGCATTTCAGCATGCCCAAGAAGATTGGAAGGGGAAAGTTTAACTCCTGGAAAAAATCTGAAAAATGCATCATCCAAATTAAATCTTGTAAAAAAGGTGGAAGACAGATTGTATAGAAAGAGTATAATTTAGTAATATTTAGAAAAGGGTTCAGCCAATTTGAAATTTATATGATACTGCCATATTAGGAAGATCTGATTTGGCTCACTAAAACAGACATAACACAAACAATGGATCAAATTTGTTCCATTAGGAACCAAATCTTAAAAGGTTGTTTGCAATATCTTTCAAATGACAGAATTCAGTACAATCTTCTTTGCTACTAATTTGATAAACAAATTTCAGCAAATGAAATTTAAAAATAGGGCAAAATTAAGGACCATAATATCCCAGATCATAAGAAAATGTACATAATTATACTTCACACTACTTTGTGTGACACTTATTTTGACTATCTAAAAGATTTAAAACAGCCACATTACTTTAGTGCTAGGGTCTTGTAAAGCTTTCCTAAAAATTCCATTAGCACATTGTATGGGTTCCCTCTGATCAGTTTTGGTAACTATTGCAATGGCTAGCAAAACAGAATAAAGTCGTTTTCGGCACATATCATCATCATAAGGAAATGGATAATCTCCAGATGGTGCAACAGCATATGCAATCTGAACAACCTTGGCAAAAATTTCCTGTAAAACAAAAATGTTTCTTTATAAAACAAATTATAGGTCAAAACAACAAGAATATGAATACCAAATTAAAAAAAAATTAAATTCTGTTTTATAGCTCACTATTAACCACTTTCAAATGTTTATCAAGAAATTTTATTAGAATTGATACCATTACTGTTGAAAGAGAGGCAAATTCCTTTCATTATCAAACATAGGACAAAAATAATAACACGTCGGCATTTTCTATAACATAAGAAATTAAATGCCCTGCTGTGGAAACAAGGTAAGACCTTCCCCTGACAACTAAAAGAAAACCTATAAAAGATTTTTAAGGAAGAATGCACACAATCTATAGAAGTAGCATGCATCTACAGTTATTAATCAAAAAATTCCAAAATAATTACAATTACTCAAGTCTGGTAAAAATTTGTCATTTTAAAGGACCATATAAGAGAGATTTAAGATTTTGGGAGTTTTTAAGTGCCATCATGAGCTTTGTTTTTGAACTCATGTGAGCTTCCCAATTCCAGTTTTATTATGATTAACAGATAACTTTATCCTATTTAATAACCTAATTTATCAAATGGAATAATTTAACTAATATACCTAACAAACCTAATGAAAGTTTAATAAGAACAGCATTCATGAACATGAAAGAATAATCTGAACAAAATGGAATACTTGACAATAAATTAAATCTGGAAAAAAAAAAACTTAAATTTTTTTAAAAAACATCAATTGAAAAAATAAGATAATTTTTAATTCTTCCGTAATAAGTTACAGACAAATTCCTTATTGAATTTATTATTTTCATTTAAAATGATCAATTAATGCATTCACTCCATTTGCAAGAAATAATCTATTTAAATAGGCCAGAATATATAATTTCTGATGATGTACTTGACCTTGATCTATCATAGTTAAGAGAGCAAGGAAAAGAGAAAAAAGAATGTATAACACACAATCTTAAAAAATCACTGCCATATGCAAAACTATACAAAACAAATAAATTAAGATAATAGTATGACCCCTATAGGCATATTTTTAAAAACTGGAACATACCTGAAGCCAATTCTTGGTAATAAAACTAGCTCCAGAATATAAAATGCTTTCAAGAGCTGGAAAAAATAAATAAACGCATTTAGCACATCTTTAGTTTTAATAATGTTAAAAAATGCATTACATGAAAGCATCAGAGTTAGAAAAAAAATTCAATCAAGTTGTATTAAAAATGTGATTTTTTTCTTCTTCTAAAACACAAAAACAATTTCAGAGGAAGAAGATAAATGCAATGCAATAACAATAAATTTATGAAAATTCATAAGTCTGCTAAGTTTCTATTTCACTGTTTAAAGAGAATACTGTTTCAATTTTTTTAAGGAAGAATTTAGACATCAAAAGAGGTGATGAACATGGATGATCTAGTATTATTAAAATTGCATCTAACAGTAAGAGAACATCAAAAACCAACATAAGGTATAAAGTACAGGCCAAAGTTACAGAAAATCTGTATATATATATATATATATATATATATATATATATATATATATATATATATAAAGGACATTTGTTCAACAGGTGTCTAACATCACTATAAAAAATTTCAGCTTCAGAGGCTACCTAGTATGAAGCCAGCACCTCAATAAAAAGTAACCAGTGCACTATTAATGACCATAAACACAATTAGAAAATTATAACAGAATTCTAAATAAGATTTTGAAAACCATTATCTGCACACCCATTGAACACATTTTAGCATTATACCTGACCCCACTATCTAAAGAAAACATGTTTTATTGGAATGAGAGTAGCTTAATAGTGACAACATATATGATGTGACAGATCACTATTCTTTAGCGAATGTTTCTGGTGCAACATTATTGGTAACTATCAGTATTGATATTTCACTATTATTTAATAGCAATAATGAAGTCATATCACTTGGCTTTTCTATGAATGTTTTAATGAAGTCTTAAGTACCTGAAAAGTTAAAATGGAGTTTTATATGAAAAAATAGTACTTTAAAGCAAATATTCCAGTTCTTCATTATAATTTAATCACAATTAACAGAAAATATAACAGAAAAAAATTCTTCACTAGTTTTCTTGTGTCAAACATCTGTTTTATAATGGTTGTTTGTAATAAGCATTAAGCCCGATAATAAACAGTTTATAAAGTTCTCAAAAATACAATAAAAAGGTAGGTTTAGGGACTGCTAAGTGGTAACAGAAATAGAGAACCAATGGTCTAGACTAGGTATATTCAAACTGTGGCCCACCAAGCTCTAATGTGCAACCAGAAATACTCACACAAATTATCAGGCAGGTGCCTTTGGAAGAATAACTTTCGAAATAAGTGCCTGAAAAATACAAAACTGTCAAAAAATGTGCCACCTGCTGCTCACGTTGTTCACTGCAACATATTTTAGTGAATCATCAGATTCCAAAATCAAATATGCGAAGCACATAATAAAGAAATCAGCTTATTCTTACCTTAATGACATACTGAGAGTAGCATGTAGCAAGTATAAACCTCATTTGTCTAAAATAGTCAAAAATTTGTCTCATCATAAAAAAATTCCACTCATTTTTAAATACATTTAGGATTTGAGTTTTATTTTTTATATTGTTATATTATGAAGTATAGTGTATAATGTTGTGGCCTGTGTAACGTGGCAAACATATGCATGTGGCCCAAGAGAAAAAAAAGATTCAGTATGGATGGTCTAGACCAGGGGTCCCCAAACTTTTTATCCCGTCGACCCCTTCATAGAATGCCTTCTTATCGACTCCCAGATTAAGTACTTAACAAAAACATTAAATAATTTTTTGCATTTCTGATATTAAGCAATAAGGAGACCTGCATAACAACCCAACGAAAGAATTTATAGTACCCATATCTTATAAAATCCACCTAATAACATTAACTGAAAAAGGAGATATTCTCCACTGTTATTATAATCTTAAAATATCAGACCTGCCAACCTCAGTAAAAGCAAAATCCTGCAATCTTCTACCGTGTATAAAATAATCGAGTTAACGATATAACACAAAACAGTATAGTAAAAAATTATAATAAAAGAATTATGATGTATACTATACTGATAGTTTTTAAGATCCCTTTAATGATATTACATAGTTAAAAATATTTCCTTACTGTTCAGCTCATCTTGAAATTATAATATTAAACAAAAGTTATATATTTCAAATTTGCAATCATACATTTTAATGTACATCATATTTACACTAGCAGAGACCCCAGCAGTCTATATTTTGAGTACTTCTATTTCTTTATAATGTTTGTTTTAATTGCAGAAAATCTTGGAATTTATGTAACATTTTCTGTAGCTGATTTTGCTCTTTTTAAAAATTCAATGTCAAATTATTCTTCATAACCGTGTCCTTGTGGGTTCAATTTGCATATTAGCAAAAATTTTCTAAGGTTTCCCTTGACACAGATGACTTGAACTGAGTAGGTATTTTTGTTATGTAACTAAAAATCCTCTCACACCTTGCATTGAGAGATTGCATTATTTTTTTACGTTTCGGAATCCGGTAATAATAGTGCCCATTCCGGAAACCCGGAAAAAGCATTAAAAATCCGGCATTGCCGGGGTAAATCTGGAAAGTTGGCAGGCCTGAAATATGATAGGAAAATTATGGACAGATGGAAATTTGCCTATAGTTCTTAAACTGTACGTGTAATAATACGTAAAATACACAATTATCGTTGAAAATATAACATAAATTATATTGGATGAAAAAAACCTCTTACTGTCATTTTGCGACTACTACTGAATACATTAAAAATATGTTAACATACTTTTTTATTAAAATTGTTGATATTAGTGGGTTGGATGTGTCTGAAGAGAAGTAGCAAGATTATTGATATTCGGTTGAAAATTGGTTAGTTTTAGTCGCAAATCATGACGAATTCCCAAGTTCAATCTATTCCTCTGTTTTGTTGAAATTGCATTCGCGTGGCTAAAACCAGCTTCAACTATGTATGAAGTTGGGAATGCAAGTACAAAAGGTTTGGCTTCTGCTCTGAGCTTGGGACATTTAGCGGCAATATTGCTATTGCTCCAAAATTCACTGAGGATTTTATTTTTAAACAATGCTTTAGCTTCAAGATCTACATATATTTCAATCAGTTTATCTTCTAAGCCAGGTTCCTTACCTTCATTATTTATTTTTACATCAAATGGTGTAGCAAACCATTTGGGAACATGCATATTCTCCAAGCCTTTGAAACATGCTTGTCTTCACTTAATTTATCAAGATGTTTAATATATATCTCCAAATCATGGTCAGTAATCTTTTAATTTTCTTTTAGTACTCACAAGTTTGAAAAATATTTAAAATCGGATCATGCCAGTGACGATATAAATAGCTTCATTTTTACTTGAAAGGCCATTATGATTGTTCGAGCTTATACAATTGTAACGTTTTTTCCTTGCAAACGCTTCTGTACTTCATTAAATTTTGAATAAAGGTTGCTAACAGTTTCTTTTAGGGATAGGCTATGAAACCTAACACAAGCCATGAGATCTAAAACTTCCGAAAGTTGATTCGTTAAGTTGAATAGCAAACTTACAATGTTGGAGCTCAGAGATCAAAGTTTTTTCCACATCATTGGCCATTTCCTCAATACGTCGCTGCAGAGTACTTGCACTTAATGGTATGCATTTTAAAACTACTTGAGAGTTTTTCTTCATAACATTTTCAATTATATCTTTTATAGCTGGTATTATAATCTCTTCACCAATAGTATACGGTTTGCCTTTCCTTGCTATATTAAGAGAGATGCTGTAGGACAGTGGTCACCAAATGGCAGACCGCGGTTCGTATCCAGACTGCAGGCAAGTTTAGTGCGGACCGTGACAAAATTGTGTATTTTCAGAAAATAGCGATTCAGCAGTGATCCAAAATGCAATGAAAATATTATATCATACCACTGTATTATTAAAATTAAAGTGTGTTTTGCTGCAGTCTGATTCCCAGTCTTCAGAATAAAATGCAAACGGTGATACAAATAATTAATTTTATACAGGCAAAATCATCTCTTAAGTACCGTCAATTAAAATCATTTCTTAAAGAGACTGATGTTCAGTTTAACAACTTGCTTCTCCACAACAATGGGAGATGGCTAAATAAAGGCTTGGTGCTTCAAAGATTTTTTGCAGCACTGGAGGACAAAGAGTTTCTTTCAACTAGTGATCAAAGAGTAGCAGGTGAGCATTTAGGCCTTCTCCTTGACGCTGAAGAAAACGTGGCAACCATCGCATTTTTGACTGATCTTTTTAGGCACCTGATTCTTTTAAGCCTCAAACTACAAGGCAAAGGTAAACTTGCTTGCGAACTTCTCTTAGAAGTAAAGAGTTTTTCAAAAAAGATTGACCTATTTTTTGAAAGATATTAGCGGAGAACTCTTACACTTTCCCCATTGTAAGTCAGTTTGTGACAGTAATAAGGTTATTGACATCAGCCAATTCAAAGATTTTTTAGAAAAACTTAAATCTGAATTTCAAGAGAGATTTACTGACTTTGAAAAATTGAGAATGTTGAGCCGCTGGTTAACAAGTTTTTCACTTATGCCCAGTGAAGTGGCAGATGTTTTCAAGAGCAACAAAGCTGCCCTACAGTTGGGAATAATTGAGTTCCAAGATGCTCTTTTAAAGGACATTTATGCTCAAGTTTCAAAAACACTTGGTAGTGACCAATTATGGATTAAAAATGTGTGGGAAAAAAAGTATCCAGAACTCAAAGCTTTAGCCATAAAATTGTGTACCATGTTTGGCTCAACTTATGTGTGTGAAGGAGTATTCCCCAAAATGAACTTCATTAAGAACCAGTACAGATCTCAACTCATAGATGACCACCTTAACAGCTTGATGAGAAACAGCTGCACGAACATGACCCCCAAATTTCAAGCAGGTTGTTAAAAATAAAATGTGCCATTTTCCCCATTGAGCGTTAACCACGATGAACTTTGTGAGAAGTATTTTTGAATTTATACGTACTTTAAATTGATTTTCTTATATTCTAAATATCATAATAAAAAACTTGATTTGATAATTTATGCACTTCATTTCACTGGTATCCATTGTGTTTTGCACATAAGATAACAAATGATTCCAAAGAAAAGTTTTACTAAACAAAGCAAGTAGCCTAGGTTAATAGAATAGTTGGTAAGGGAGCGTCCATTAATTACGTGAGGCGATTTTGGCAATTTTTCGACCCCCCTCCCCCACCTGGTGAGATTTGGCTCGACCCCCCCCCCCTCTAATCTCACATGAGATTTAGATACGTGACATTTAGAAAGAAAATACTAAGATTGATTATCACTCTTAGTACTACTTTCCTACTAGAGTGTAACACAGGAGTTACACTCTAGCAGGAGTGATCACTCCTACTAGAGTGTAACAGTGCAACGTATGTCTGTGTATAATGAACCACCAGCGTTCATAACATGTTTGCAATACTAGTACCATTGCCAGATGCGTGAAAACAGAGTAACACATGCTGTAAGCAGCGTAGGCTAAGGCAAAACTCAAGCTATAACTAGGGTAGTCAGTAGTTAATCATATCCGTATTTCGAATTTTTATTGAATATTCTATTTTTTTCTTAGACAGTTCAATTGATCCACTTAGGTATTAATCAACCCCCTTGGTCAATACTTTCTCGTTGTGGACTGTAGATTTTCTTTTGTTTTTTGTTTCATAATAATTTCTTATAATCTTAATCTAGAGGCAACTATATTAATTGATTCACTAGTTATAGAAACGCACTAGACTTTTTCAACAGACACCATAATCCTTTATTTATTATATGGAGAGGTCTTTTTTTACGACTTTATTCACTGGTTCTCCATAGGCAACTGAACTAACAGTCGCCAAGGGCTGGCGGGAAGACGGTACCCAGTGATCACGCAGGAGCGCCAACACCCCTTTCGACCCTTGTGTATTCATCGACCCTAAGGGGTCGATATCAACCACTTTGGACATACCTGGTCTAGACACACACACCGTTCCTTTTACCACTTTTACAAAATGATTTTTTTTTTTTTCAAAACAAGACAGGCTGTGAAATTGGAACAGACAATATTTTTTTTTACTGGTATTCAATTATGACCTATTCGACAGCCCTGGGTCATACAGGGATGTGGAGGACTTCCAGGAGCAAAAAATGTTACATGCTAGAAAAATTTTCAACATACACTGCTACATCTATGAGGGTCATTTTAAAAATTCATGCTAAATCTGAATGATAGTGCCACTGAACTGAAATTGCTGGTGCTCTCATATTTAGCCTGCTTCAAACTCTTATATTGTAAGTAGATTTGATGCTCAATCTATGATTGACCCACATTTTAGTCAATGAAATCTTTCTTGTTTGTACTCACATGATAGAACAAAACACATCCTGCATGTTAATAAAACATTACTTTTTATGATGCAAAACAGTGACAGAAACTTGATCTAGGGTTGATAAATATTATGGCAAGTCTGATCCTTTGCTTAGAATGATTTACCAGAGGTTTATTGATTTTTGTTGTGGCAGAATGAGCATAAGTGATGCTAATCATTCTGGTTGCCATACTGAGGCCACTATGCCAGAATTTTTTTTTTTTTTTAATTCATGATATGGCAATGAAGGATAGAATATAAAATGTGTGATACTTCTGGGGCTTTTGATATCTCATCAGAGTGTACACATAAAATTTTGTATAATACAATGGACGCTCGTTAATTCGAACTAATCCGCAGGCCCCAAAAAACTTGTATTGGAGTTAATGTTAAAAATATCTCATTAATTCGAACTAAATTTTTATCACTTCGGTTAATTCGAACTAAAAATTTGACAAAAAAAATTATTTTTCCTCGTTTAATGGAGAAAATGCACACTGGATTTATTATTTTGTGTGTCAAAATTTCTTTTCTGTGTAAAGAGGCACATGCCTGCATTCCTAGACTATTGCATGTCCACTAAACGTTAGTAGCTATTGTCCTTCTTATTAGTGCTAAACGGAAAATGCAATTTTCCTTTATTTGGATCGATTTTCTTAGAATTTCAGAAAAACTAGTCTTTACTACAGATTCTAGGGAGCTGCGTCAGTTATAACTGCAGTGCAGACAAGTTAATGTGGTCTAGTTTTTCTTCCTCATTGTGTGGTGTGAACGTGTAAAAATTCAGGATGTCTACACGTGGAAAGTACAAAACCCTAACTTTGGAGACAAAGGTAGAAACTTTAAAGAAAGTAGAGAATGGCGAATGTAAAACAAAGTTAGCAGCTGACTATGGAATTTTTAAAAATGCCTTGTCAACAAATTTGAAAAACAAGGAGTCAATTTTAGATTCATGGGAAAAATCAAAATTTGCTAGAGGAAGGAAACGCATGGGAAATGCGTCCCAAGAAGTTCTAGAAAAAGCTCTACTGCTATGGTTCCAGGATGTTAGATCTCGAAATTTTCTGATAAATGGACCCCTAGTGCTGACGAAGGCTGATGAATAGGCAATTCGAATGGGTATTGAAGATTTTAAATGCAGTGATGGATGGCTTTCTCGATTTAAGTCAAGGCCCAATATTTCTTATCAAACTGTATGTGGCCAAAGCTCTGATGTAAACGAAGACGTAAGCACTAATTTCGGTAGGAAACTGCCAGGGCTTTTCTCTACTTACCTGCCGAAAGATATTTTTAATGCAGCCATAATGGACTCTTAAACTCTGAAAGCGTTTATTCAGATGGAACCTTCCTCTGAAAATGAATTGAAATGTTTACTTCAAATCGAGAAGCTGGCTGAACAATGTAGGCATCATAAACAGAACCAAACATCCATTTTACAGTTTTTCCCCAAAGTGTAATTCATATTTTTAATAAAAGTTTACTTTATACTGCATATCTTCTGCTTCATTTTATGATTAAGGTAAGTAAGTATGTATTGCTTTTTAATATGTTTAACTTTAGATAACATAGTATAATATATTTTCTGGGGTTATACATACTAGGAGATTTTCTTCTTCAGTGATACACATTTAAAGTTATATATTTTCTCTTAACATCGGATAATTCGAACTTCGGATAATTCAAACTTTTTTCTGAGAACCTTTGAGTTTGAATTAACGAGCGTCCACTGTATTTCAATATGAGAAAGTGTGATTATTATTGACTACTTAAGAAAGGGTAAAAGAATTATTAGAGAGTACTATGCTTCTTTTCCATCATGACAATGCTCTGGCCTTTCATTTAAGATTATGCGGGGAAAACTGTTATAAGTATGCAACGAAATTGTTCCCTGACCTCCATATTCTTCAGATTTGATCCCCTTAGACAACCACTTGTGTCCTGAATATGAAAAAATTTCTTGCAGGGCAGAAATTTGCATCAAATTCCAATGTGATTAGTGAAACAAATGACTATTTTGCAGATTTGAACATATCTTATTTTATGGAGGGGAAAAAATAGCTTAAAAATCATTGGACCAAATCTATTGACTGTAAAGGAAACTGTGTAGGAAAACAACAACAAAAAACACTTCTGCATAAAAACATAATTTTCACTTTTTTTTTGCATGGACTTCAAATGAACCTTGTATATGTATCAAAGTAAAGACACAATCAGTATAAATACCCTATGGTGTTTCTATCTCAGTTAGAAGATAACAAGCTACATTAACAGACCTGCCAACCTCGGTAAGAGCAAAATCATGCAATATTCTACCGTGCATAAAATAACTGACATAACACAAAACAGTATAGTAAAAAATCATAAAAGAATTATAATGTATACTTACTTATAGTTTATAGCATATCTTTAATAATATTACATAGTTCAAAATATTTCCTTACTGTTCAGCTCATCTTGAAATTATAATATTAAACAAAAGTTATATATTTGAAATTTGTAATCATACATTATAATGTACATCATATTTACACTTGCAGGGACCCCAGCAGTGTATATTTTGAGAACTTCTATTTCTTCATAACGTTTGTTTTAATGAATTGCAGAAAATCTTGGAATTTTTGTAGCATTTACAGTAGCTGATTTTAATCTTTTTAAAAATTCATTGTCAAATTGTTTTTCATAACAGTGTCCTTGTGGGTTCAATTTGCATATTAACAAATTTTCTAAGGTTTCCTTGACATAGATGACCTGAACTGAGTAGATATTTTTGTTATGTAACTAAAAATCGGATAATAATAGTGTCCCTTCCGGTAACCCGGAAGATGCATTAAAAATCTGGCATTGCCGGGGAAAATCCGGAAAGTTGGCAGGTCTGCATTAAGTACTTGCTTTTAGAAATGTCTGCTTCATTTGTTCATGCTCATTCTTTTCTTCATAAGCAATAGAATGTGCACAAAGAAAAGAAACATACCTTTTAAAGCTTCTTTGCATACAGCTTGCTGACTCTTATTTACAAAACTTTTTTGTCCTGAGTTTAAGCCCATATTTTTCTTTGATTTAGTGGATGCTGCAACTACATTGGTCTAAAGGAGAAATAGAAAAATTCTTGGTGAAAATCAAATTGTTTTAACAATATTAGAAATAAATAAAATGTTAGTTATATTGGCTGAACTACCAGTTTGTAGCTAGTGTTCATCAGAAATACTGGTGGAAAAGTAGGATTAGCACAGTTATTTATATATAGATATACACACAATCAAATAATAATAATAAAATAATAAAAAATTTGAAGTCCACTATTTTAAAATTTACACCAATTAAAGAAAATATGTAAAGGCTTATATAACAGTACCACAATAATAAAAGGAGTACAGAGAAAATAATATAACCTGAGATGAATTTTCAACACTAATATCTTTTAATAATTCTTCAATAATTAATGACTGACAGACAATATCAGATGAAACCTTGGCTCCATGTGCACTAACCCACTGATCCATAAGCCTCCACACAGCATGGCGGAGAGGGCTAAAATTAATAAACATACTTCCTAAATAAATTTTAAAAATTAGATAAGCGTAAGAAAAGCTTAACTAAGAGAATATTCACCTAAACATGGATATTAGCTATGATAGAGAAACTATAACATAATTTTGGGTTGTATAATTTTTTCAAAACCATTACAGTATGCATTGTGTTTACTTGATTGAGCACAATACAGAGTACAATAATCATAAAACAAGCATTATGAACTGAGTGATTTATTAGTCACATTAAACAAAATATACAACCAGGGGTGGCCAGCATTTCAGGAGGGATGCATTTAAGCAATCCAAATATATTAAATGCTTTATCCTTAACTATTCTTAATGCATTATAGGAACATTTAATATCGTTTAATTGCACTTTCACACTTAATCAATAATGTAAATAGAAATATATACTAAATATCTTATTTATAAGCTCATATAAATATCTTATTTATAAGCTCATCAACAGATGTTTCATCTCAATTTGTTTTTCAAAATATCTAATTACTAAGAAAGAAAATCCAAAGCCAAACAAACAAAATCAAAAAATCTTACTCAGTAATCATACATAACAATCAAAAACTCATGTTATACACAGAAACTCTTGAGCAAACATAAAAATTATACATTTTTTCCCCAAAAGCATGCATCACAGTGTCATCATCAAAAGTGATCATCATAGAAATTTATCACAGCGAGGAAGCTGACTGCCAATTTTTTAAATATTAAGAGTCAATTACAAAAGTTGATAAGTTGGCTACTCCTGGCACATATATATTATCAATTATAAATACAGGTAGGTGTAACACAAAATTACATTGCTATACACAGTAAAAGTATTACAAGAATTGAAAAAAACTTAATGAGAATTTTAATATGAAGTAAAGGAACACAAAAGAAATATCACAAAAATATATAATCCATATACATTGGAATATCAATCGATCGTTTTTCAAGGGAACGATTGAAATGAACGATAAATGCGGGAAAACGATAGATGCAGAAACATAACAAAGAAATATGATCGTTGGGACTGGATAAAATGAACGACAAATACGGAAAAACGATGGATCCGAAAACGATCGATCGAGATTCCACTGTATATCAAAAGGAGTACAGTAACTTACCTTATTGATTCACAAGAAAAATTGGGCAAACTAGATGCTTGTAAAGCATAGATCATCAGCTGAGAAATTAAGAATGAATATGGTAGTATATTGGGGAAACTATAAAAAAGAAAAGAGATAATTAAATATAATCATGTTATCATTTCATTATATATATATATATAATGTGTGTGTGTGTTTGTATAATTTACATGCAAGTATTTGAGCAAATAATATGAGATCAACTGTATGAAAATGCACACACATATTTCTCTAGATATCAGATGTTCCCAAATATACTGATATCTAAATAAGAGCAAAAATTTTGTAAGACACCAAAATAGAACTAAAGTATAAAAGAGAATCTCTAAATCTGACCACAGTGAAAATCATTTTATTCAACTCACAGAATAAAAAAATGCAGAAATGAAATTAATATACATTATACATGCCAAATATTGATAAAATATGATAAATTTATTCAACAGTAATTTTTTTGTCCATACAGTATCCTATAAACAGTTTTATAGTAAAACTTTAGGAACCTTTAAAAAAATTTAATATATATTCGCAGAAATATGACGACTACATTGATTATAAAAATTCATAAGCAGGAAAATTGTAAAATAAAAACTTTTTAGTTGTTATAGAAGATTCTACCTTTAGCAAAAATAGATTGAAAGATAGTTTTATAAAATTTAGAGTCCTGGTGAAATTTTAAGAGTCAGCCATTACTATAACAATGAAATTAAATTGTCTTTTAAACTCAAAAATGCAGACTTTGACAAATTTGATTCAACAGCCTAAAGTTTCCCTATATTTTATTGTTTCAATATCCAAAAGAATATTTTTTTACCACCATTTGCAATGCTTATATTGCACTAACAGCACTAGCAAAAGCCATGTTTTGGTGCCACACATGAATCAAAATAAAATAGGTACTTAACCACTTTTCTTTACCATTCAGGAGACACTGCTCCCCAAAACATGAAGAACTCAAAAGATAAAATACCCAATCGAATTTAAATGACACATGAGTAATGCCAGCTAGCATCAAACGGGAGAAATTATCTACAATCATACATTGCAGTTACTACACAGTTTAGAAAACCTTGTTGCCCAATGGTTAACCTTATACCAAGACATAGTAAATCCCCTTACTGCCAATTCCTTTGAGAGCAAAATTTATGGCTTCGATGTAGAATTTCCTCATTTTAAACTGCAGGGTAACTGAAGTGCTATGTTGGCAAAACAGTATTACATTAGTAATGATTTCAAGAATATTATTGAAAATTCCCTAAACTCAAAATTTATGATTTTTAAAGTCAGGTAATTTCCAAGTAAATAGTTTGAAGGTATAATTTATATACATGAAGGTAAAGAATATTCAAGTTAATAGATCAACAATCAACAGTTTTTTTTTTTTTTTTTTTTTTTTTTTTTTTTTTTTTTTTTTTTTTTTTTTTTTAAGGCAACATTGATGCAAGCAACTTTGTAATGTATGTTTAAAAACTTAAGTCTTAGATTTTTAAAGTAAACTCTCTCTTATTATCATACTTTATACTTGATGTATTAAGAAAAGAATGCTAAAGTAAAACACTCACTTTAAAAGAGATTCCAAGAGAACTAATGATGCAATCTGCATCTGAGAGAGAGTGGACATGACTATTTGCATCTCTAAAGATGATGATGCAGCCTGTGGAGGAAAAAGGATAATCAATAACATGTAAGGAAGAACAGAAATCAGATTTCCCCACAATGGCAGGGTTGGTAGCTAAATAGAAACTTTTCAACGGTAGTTATTGACTTTGACCACATCTATAAAGCAACAAACTTTATAGTGAAGAAAAAGATAAGCATTTACTTCCTAAGAGACACATCAAGTTTGTGTCTCAAAGTATAAAGCAAGTAAACTGCTCATACATTAATAAATGCCAAAGTCACAGAAAATGTTTCATAAACTTACTTTTGAATTTGGATAAAAAGATATGATAAAACAAAGATTATCTTATTACCTCATAACTTTAATGCAAGAAATATAAAAGTTAGCAGGAGGAAAGTATTTAATAGTTGAAAGGGAAAAAAATCAAAGTTGTTTTCCCTTTTGTACATTATACAAAGAACATTTGAGGCATCAGCACATATACAAATACATTATTTATATTTATTTTCACCCTTTAAACATAATTTAGAGACTTTCAGAAGCTACTCATACAGATAGATATAAAAATACTAAGAATTCAAGAATGTATGCACTCATTAAGGACAAATTTTATATATTTCATAAAACGTTACCTTAGACATATCTTGAACCTGAAAGAGACGACTGATGCATTCAAGGGTTAATTTAATAGGTACTTGCACATGACGTTTAGATCTTGTGCTAAAAAATACAAAATTTCATACATTAGAAAATACTTTTCAAATTACAGATAATTTAAATTAATAATAGTAACAGTGAATTCATATCATAAATTAATACTAAAATACATAAATAATTCTAATCATAGTCAAACTTTTTAAAAAAAACTTTACATAGTCAGAGAGGCAACATAGTATTTCACATTGCAATATTCATTGCATAGACTGCACTTTTAATTTTTAATATTAAACAGCATTAATAAGAAGGATTCAACACAGTGATCCCCCTTAACTTTTTTTTTCCTTAGGGGGAAGGGCAACATAAGATTTAAAAGATGAAGCAGATTTTCTTTTATGTCTGATTTACTTTCTTTTAGTAACAATCAACTCTTTTCTCATGAACATACAGTATTCTTTACACATATATTTTTATTTTTATGATCAAAGTTTAATTCAGAAAGTAAAACTTTCTATTAGCAAAATAATTACTCGGGGATCATTTCTCACAATAACATATTGATTTTTTTGCATGATTAAAAAGCAAAATACCCAGTTCACATTAAGTCACTTAGCATCCAATGTTTTTTATGCACCAAACATTACCTCACTTTGAGTGATAAGAACTTCTTGATGCCATTTAAATTTGAATTTAATGTGAAGTTATTCCATAATACAGATAATTTCAGCATTTGTAATTATAATTTTAAATAAATAAATAAATAAATAAAATTAGGATTTTTCCCATGACATCTAAGAATTAATGTTTACCATGACCAGTCTACACTCTAATTCAGGCCTAGCCAACACTCAGCCCGTCACGTTAAATTGTGCGGCCCCCCAGCGATTTTATGTTTCTATTGAAACTTTTGTTTCTTGTTGTATGTATACAAAAAAATAAAATAAATGAAAATATGTATGTGCCATAGTTATAATGCGCAGGTTCATGAATGCCATATGGTACTGAAAGAATTGGTCTCTTTAGGCAACCATCAGTAACATTCATCTGTAATTAATTTGAATGCAGTTATGTAATAAAGAACCTATCCAGATATTTTTGCTCTTAATAATGTAGAAGATAGGAATGATGACATCAAGTGGCAGGCAAGGGGTTGCCCGTAAGGAACTGATGTGCTGTTGTCCACTACGCACACGCAAGGGTCCATCATCGGTACGTTATTCACTGCATGAATGAAGTCAATATATCAAGTGAATCTGTTTATGTGTTAGGTGTGGTGCTGATAGTTGAATAAAAGTGACATCTGAAGACCTCAGATGGTATTTTTACATAATTATAATACATCATTAGAAAACAAGAATGCTAAATTTACTTTAAAAAGTAAATTTTGTTGCTCTGTGTAATTGCTAGTATACCATAGCTGCCAACCTCCCCCCAAAAAAAATAAGGAACACAGCACGCGATAGAATCTGAAAAAAATAAAATAAAAAATAACAACAACAAGATGTTGTATAATATTTTCTAACACAAGAATAGAACTGTAAAAGTTCGCTTTCAGACAATTCTTTGACAAATTCTGATGTTTCGGATCCTATAACTAAATCTATTTCATCCTTCTTATTTTTAAATACATCAAATTTCACATTAAATACACATTTAGAGCTAGTTATGACAGATATTATCCCAAATCTTGCCAACAATTCAAAAAAATTCGATAACTCTCTTCTCATCTTGTGAATTTTCGGCTCTTCACTTTGAAACATCACATTATATGTTTCATAAATGACAATCACATTTTTCACAAAAAATGCTAAAGCATGATCAAGATTTGAGCTTAATGTAAGAAAATTTTTTTCTTCCTGCTGCAATATGCGTTTATTATTGGTAGATGATGGTGACTCTGCAAGTGATTTTACTTTTTTGCTGATTTTTTGAGAAGCACATGAGGTTGGTTTTAACTGTTTTATAGAGTTGGGTGAAGCACTTGACATTAATTTTAATTTTTTTACTGGTATTGGTGAAGCAAATGAGGTTGATATTTTTATTAGTTTAGGTGAAGCACATCATGTTGACTCTCTCTTTCCTTCTAATGTTGTAGAAGCTGCTTGCTGTCCAGGAAGTTTTTGTATAGTGTAAGCTGCTAGGAGGGGAAAATATAAATCTCGAAAACGCGATCTAGGGGGAGGAAAAAGGGATGGTGCTGCGGAAGTAAAAATACGGGACATTTTTGCTTGAAAACATATTTCCGTAACAAAGCTTAAAAAACAGAACGAATACTTTTTTACGGAACACTTGGCACGTATGGTATACTAATATTTACAAATATCATTTATTTGAAAATTTTTTTAACCCTTAAGCATGAATCTATATATATAAAACACGTAGGTATGCGGCACAAAAATCGGCGATATTTCTACAGTCCGAATGGCAACGGCTGGAACTACCAGATGTAAACATTAGCGGCCAACCGCATGTGTGTAGCGGTTCGACGATAGCACGTAATTTGGTGCAATTTAATTGCTGTATTTTACATGTGAATAATTTTAATTCACAAGATAACTTATTCTTTTGTTCCATCAGTTATTCTAAATGTATGTAAGAGGACAAACTTTTGACAAAATATGTTTAGACCTATCAAATCCAGTGTTTAGTCCTGGACAGTTGTATGTAGGTTTATCTAGAGTCCGTTCTTTTGATTCTGTCACTGTAGTATCTCCTATTTCTGAAATACTCAACTGTGTATATCAAGAAGTTTGAGGAATATCATAGTAAAATATTAATAATTGTACTATAATATCTTAATAGTAATATTAAGTAAGAGTAATTGTCTACATTTTATTTAGTAGTACTTGCTGAATTTTTACTCCATTTTATAAGTTAAAAAATTTTCCCAACAATTTTTTATTTGGTATGATTAAGTGTAGATATCTGAATTGTGAACAATAATACATATAGAGAGTGATGTAATCCACACAATATTTTAGTACTTGCTGAATTTTTTACTCCTTTTTTAGTGAAAAAAAATGTCTGTAACAATTTCTTATTTGATGCAATGATAAAGTGTAGATATCTTAATTTTGAAAAATATTACATACATAGAGGAATGTAATTTTTAAAATCTTTGTTGTTGGGTTTCTCAGTCTTATCTTTAACTCTGTTCTGAAGTAATGGAAATTCATTTTTTTTTAAAATCCCGATGTTTTAGAATCAGCCTTATAGAGAATTTCGCAATGATTCTAAATTTTTTGGCTGAGATCACACTACCACTTAACAACGTATATTTATGATGACAGGTAATAGTAACATTCCTTACATACATTTCTTTCAGTTGAGTTGTTTTGCAAAAGAAAATATAATACTAAAAGCGACCATGCTGGTCGCACAGCAACTAGTTCAAAGAAAAGAAAAGTTGATGAAAACAGGAAATTTAATGATCGTTAGGAAAAATCTTATTTTTCCACAATGCAGAAGTCAAAATTAATTTGTTTAATGTGTACAGAGACAGTCGCTGTATTTAAGGAACATAACATTAAAAGGCATCATGAGACAAAACATATTGAATATGTAATTTCAGTAAAGAAGTAAAAAGTTTTAAGCATCGTTTGCTTATGTTCGATATGTTTATGAACGAGAAACAAGAATCTATTCTTGAACTAAGTGATGATGATTGGTTGTTAAACCTATGTTTTTTAGTGGATATAACAGAAAAACTTAATCAGGTAAATAGACTTGCAAGGGCTAGATAATTTAATAACCAATGCTTATAATTTTATATAAGCTTTTAATAAGAAATTATTGTTGTTTAAGTACCAACTTAGAAATAATAATGCTCAACATTTTCCACTGTTAAATAACTTCCCAAAAAGCGAACCCCAGAATCTCATGAAATAAAATAAACCTATAAATGCATTTGATAGTAGTTTCTCAGAATTTACAAAATATGATAAAATGTTTGAAATACAGGGTGATTCAAAATGAATATAGCGATTACAAACAGCTATAACTATTTAATCGAAAAGAATTACACAGAATGTTCCATCTTGCTGAAAGATGTAATCCATGAAATCAGTATCTAGCTGTGGCATACGGATTGCATCTTTCAGCAAGATGGAACACCCCCACATTGGGGTATGGAGTTTCGCATATTTTTAAAACAATATCTTCAAAAGAGTTGGCTTGGTTGAACTGGAGATTCCAACGATGTGATCTGCTCTTGACTCCTAGATCTCCGAATTTGACACCCTGCGATTTCTTTCTATGGGGTTATGTGAAAGACCTTGTGTATGTGCTTCCTTTGCCGAAAACAATTCCAGAACTCAAAATGCACTTGCGTTTGTGACTCCACATATTCTTCAGAATGTATGGCGTGAAATGGACTAGCGCTTAGATGTTGTCCGTGTGACCAAGGGGAGTCGCATAGAACATTTATAAAGTATGTAAACAAAATTTTTTAACTTCCTTTTACGTTCTGTGTAATTCTTATTGATAAATTCTTCTCGATTAAATAGTTATAGCCGTTTGTAATTGCTATATTCATTTTGAATCACCCTGTATTTTCATGCCCATTTCATGGTGACGTGAACAGTGTTCCTGAAAATCTGCAAATGGAGTTAATTGAGTTACAGTGCAACAATGGAATGAAACAAATTTTTGCGTCCACATAAAAAATTAATTTTTACAATACTTATATTACATACGAGAGATATTACAACTTAAGATATTTTGCATGAGTTGTTAGTGCTTTTGGATTCACATATGTTTGTGAAACATTTTTTTCGAAGATGAAATTTACAAAGAGTTCATCAGATCCTTTATTAACTGATGCCAATTTTGAAAACCAGCTAAGATGTGCAACATCGAACATAAATATAGATTCACAAAAATTAAGTAAAATAAAGGATAAACAAATATCTCATTAAGACAGGAGAGTTAATTATATTGAATCATAGTGTAACAATCAAGTTTTATTAATTTTGTATTTGTATTACATTTTTAAAAAGCATGTTTACCTAAAGTGTGGCCTACTGTAATGTTACACGTCATCAAAGTGCCCCTTGAAACCATTTGGGTTGGCTAGGCCTGCTCTAAATCTTTGCTTTTTTAGAAAAAAATTTAGTATCCACTATCATAGAGGCTAGCAACCTCATCTACAATCATTACCAAGACCGCTTATTATGTTATATGTGAATTAAATTCTATCTCCATGATATATCAAAAGCAAAACTAAAATCACATACCTCAGCATTTTAGCTAGGCATTTACATAGGTTTATAAAACGGCGAACTCCCTTCATATAAGCAGGATAAACTTTATCATTATCCTCATCCTCAAATGGAAAAATTTCAGCACCAGGGACAGAATTTGTAAATGGATCTGAAAAAGTAAAAGATTTAATTCAATACTTATTCAGTTAAAAAAAAAAAAAATTCTTAAAAAAATCGAAAATAACAGAAAGGTTGGAAATATTACACTGAAATCACCAATAGGAAAATAAGTAAATGATTCTTAATTTCAAGTTTAAAGTACTTTTAATTATAATGGTTTTATCAGACACACAGATATGTGTGTGTGTATATATACATACATATTATAAATATATTTATATACATACAGTGAAACTTTTCTATGGTGTCCAGTAATGATTTAAAAAAAAAAGTGTGCGTCTTGAGGGGTGGCCATAGAAAGGAGGTTTCTTCCATAACATTAGCTGTATGGAGTTTTTTTTATCGGTTCTGAACAAAATATGGTTGTTTAGAGAAGTTCACTGTGTGTATATTATAATACAACTAATGAAGGAGGAAGGACTGATGTGTAGCATTAGTTAAACACAAGAAGACTCAGTTGTGGAACCGAACAATATACAGAGAAAGCACAGAGTTTGTTTAAAGAACTTTGTTTAGATGGACACAAACTTCATCAAAAGATACGCAGGCAAAATGATACACTATAGCGATTAGATTAGCAATAGTGGCCACATTACAGATAGAGAAAAACCATATTGGCGGACTTAGGCAAAAAATGGAGAGAAAAGACATGCATTTACAGGGGACGACACTTAAAATGGACACATAACAGCTGCTAAGTTAAGAGAGAGGACATGCCTTCCTTTCAAATGTATATAAAATGAAAATTTGCATATTTGACTATCAGGGTTAAGTTTTTAATTGGTCAGACTTTATCACATGGCTTTTCAAGAGATTAAATTTAGTGTGCTATAATCCAGATTGGGGCAAAAGCAGGTTTCAGCAGTCTGTTAGTGGATATTTGGTTGTCAACAGGGCACTGCGCCTAAACTATATGTAGTATCTGATGTAATGGAGTGAGCAGTTCAACAGTTTCTGACTACAGTATATGATAATGCTATTAAAAGGCTTAGAAATTTCGAGTGACTAAGAAAGAGTAGGCACATGCATTAAAGGCTAGGAAAAGGAGCAAAATTGTTTGTGAGAGATATTTTTTGTTCCGGCTCAGAACAATTCTTTACTCGGAACAAATTAATTGGGTCAGATAAATATCCAGAATGATAAGAATTGTTTAGAGCAAAATCAAATCCATAATAAAATAATGGTTTAATGTGGCTAAATAAATTAAAAATTTCACTTCAGCCAATTCGATCGGAACTTTTTATTTTGGTTCATATCCCTTTAAAGTCCTGCAATTGAAAAGCAGTAACTTATTTTATAACTGAAAATTTCTTGTTTCACAAATCAAGATATGTTCAAAAATCTCAGGTTCCAAGAAATATATTTATAGAATTGCACTTCAGCATAAACTCTTACAAAAGGGAACCTTACATAAATAGTTTTGGGTAAGCTGGTATTCATGAAGTTAAAATGTTTTTATTCCTCTCAAATTTTATAGTGAAATTTTAAATGTACATATATCTACACACTTGTATAAGTTAATTTAGGAATCATCTTTGATCTCAATTATATTGTAATATGTAACGAATGGATCAACATTTTAAGGAAACATTTTATTGGATACATCTTAAGTTATATATGAAACTAAAAATAGATCTTTGAACAAATGTTACTTATATTTAAATAAATAATAATGGTGGAAGTAATTACTATTCTATTCTCATTTGAAGAAAACTGTTGAGAAGTGAAAAAGAAAGAAGCAATTAGTGATCTGTAGTACAAAGTAAAGAAAATAAACAATAAACAATTATAATTGCTTACATTATTTACAAATTTCCCCCACAGAACTAAACAAAGCACAGGCCACTTCTCTCTACTGTTTCAGAACTGAATACAGTGAAATCTGTCACCTGAACAGCAAAAATTCTTAAAATGAACATTTTTACATGTTCTGTTTAAATTCTCAGTAAAATAGTGTCAGGATCTGCTCATGATCACTATAGAGAAAATAAACATGGGACTGTAGGTGTGGGAAGAAAAGAGAGACACAACATAAACACAATTATTATACAAATACTACTAAAATTTCCACTTGGCTTACAGTTCCTAAGTGTCTCTCTCCCCTCCCTCCAACATCAGACAAATTATACTGTAAATTATGCTATTTTATTCTCGAGGAGAAAAGCATGATACATGTGAGATGGGAAAAAAAAAACATACCCTCTGTAAAAAATGTGAGGAAGGTGTTTAACATGTAATGCATGGAATTTAATGTCATTAAGTACTGCTTTGTCCAATCTTGTGCATATAAATCTGGATCCCGTGTACAGCTTGGTATGAGACAGAAACATTCTGCAAACACCTACAGTAAATTAAAACAAAAATAAGTAAACAAGCACCATGCAGCAAATTTTAAAAAGTACAATAAAGTTAAAAACAATGAAGCTTTCCTAAATATAATCACATTTTTAAAAATTTGTAATAATAAAAAAAATCTAAATATCTTGAAATGCAGAAAATTTATCTTGTAGGTCCTCTTTATTAGGGGTACTTAATTAGGTCATTTCTCCAAAATCAAATAGTATAAGATGAATTTTTTACATCGTAAATTAATCAAAAATTAACTCTTTGGTATTAGGATTAGAAGAGTATCTTTAGGCAATCATTTTCAGAAATTCAAAACTAGGAACTCTTTTAAGGATCTCAAAAATGGTTTTAAATACATTTTGAAAGTTTAGATATTTAAGAGTATTTGAGTAATAGGATCACAAACTTACGATAATTTCTCCCAAATAATTTAAATTTGTAATATTAATTACCAGTTCAAAATTGCTTTCAAAGATTGAAATCTATTTGGTCTTCATGCATTTAAGTTCCTTTTAAAACAAATTAAGAAATAAAACAAATCGAGAAGAAATAAAGTTATTTTTTTCAATATTAAAGGATCAAAATATAAATTAAAATAAAGTTACCTCAAATGTTTTAGATGAAACACTGTATGATATTTGTTGACCAATAACTTTTAAAAGCCTATTCTGAAACAGAAAATAATTTTAATTTATATATATATACACATACACACCCACAATATTTTAAACAATTGAACTAGAAAAAGAAATGAAAAAAGAAAATTTACTTTTGAATAAAAAACATTATAACCCCTTGTAGCATACAATATAATGTAATAACTGATAATGTACTATAATGTAATAACTGATTTTCAATTATTTTCTTTACAGCTAACCTACATGTCTTGAAAACATCACATAAAATAGTCAGAAATCAAATTGAAAATTATAAATCAAAATGCCTTTATTCAAACAATTCTCTTGATATCTATATATTTAAGTTGCTAAGCTGATTATTTGGGCACCCCGTGAAAGAAAACTACTGCATCAATTTACTTCATTTTGGCCTTGAACAAAAGGTTTTAATCTACAGATGTGCCAAATTTTGTTTTTGTAACCGCAATTTCTATTCATTATGTTAGGAAAGTGCGTCATCCGAAGCATTCTTCCCACTTTTACACGGCCATGACGTGTGTCTGCAGGAGGGCGTGGCTGGGTTGGCAGTCCACTCTTCGCAAACTGTGTTTGGCAACGGGAAATATGCAGAGTGGATTGGTATAAAAAGCCAACTGTTCTATCGCTGAAGCAGACTGCGGCAGATATCAGGCAGTAAATCGCTTGAGCAGCGATGTCGTTTTAAGTTAGGGCAATGTAAAGTTCTATATGCCGATATTTTTTCTTTCTTTCTGGTGCAGAGCTTATTCCAATAGAATGTTTTAAAACGTTTTGAATAAAGGGCTTTTATTCCTTTTTTTAATAAGTCTCTTACTGCTCCGAGTCCACTGAAGACAACAGGGTTATGGGCCCAGAGACCTATTAGAGTAGTATTGAGATGGAGGGCCCCATAAAAGTTTTCTGTGAAGAGCGTGTTTAAAGATTTCCATTGCAAGGCAAACTGTGAAGAAGGCTGAAATAGGCACGATAGAGAAGCTCAACCGAAATAATTATACCTCATGGAGCAGCGACATGGCCGTAGTTTTGATGGACCGAGGTTGCTGGGACATTGTCCTAGGCAAAGAGAAACAGCCCGACGAAAAGGCTACGTATAAAGAGGTTTATGATTATCAACTGCGGATGAAACGATCTTTTACAACTATATACCTTGGAGTGGAGCGTGAATTTCACCCAATAATAGAAGGGATGACTGGTGGCCAAGCATGGCAGAAACTGAAACAACATTTTGAACCGGATACCCGGGCAAGAGCAATAATGTTGACAGACGAATTTTATAACTGCCGGCCGGAGGAAAATGAAGCTATAGATATGTATGCTGCCAGACTCCAGAGAATCGTGAGACAACTGAAAGAAGTCAAAAGAGAAAAGGATCAATTTGAGAAGTCATTGAAATTGATACGATATCTACCCGATAAGTACGAAGGAATAATCCAGATTATATATAGATGGCCTGAGAAGGACTTTACTTTCGAAAAAGTTCTCAAAGAGTTAATTTCAGAAGAAGCATGCCTACAACAACGTGAGCAGGACAAGAACGAGGAAGCCATGATGATAAAAAGAAAGTCACAACCCAGAACAGCTACTCATCCTCCTTCCAGTCCAGAGACTGAGGTTCCGAAAGAAACGAGGAAGTACTCGGGAAAGTGCTTTGGGTATGGACGCCCAGGACACTGGAGACGCCATTGCCCGAGCCGCTGTAAAAGCAAGCCATCTGAGAATAAGAAGAGTACCCGTAAGCCACCCGGCACCAGTTTCTTGCTAGAGACAAAATGTGTGAAAGAAATGCAAGGTAACAAGTGGGTGCTGGATTCAGCAGCTACTCGCCATTTTTGTAACGATAAAAGTTTATTTCTGAATTTTAAGAAATGCCGTAATCAAAATATAGTGGTAGCTTTAAATAATGTAACATGTCCGAGAGAAGGAAGAGGAAACAAAACTTATTTTTAAAAATGATATTTTAATCTTAGAAGATGTTTTGTTCTCACCTTCGTTAAGAAGAAATTTAATAGCTTTTTCCCCCTTAGATAAATTAGGATACCACATGTTATGTAAAAATCAGAAAATTAATGTTTATAAAGATGAAAATGAAATATTTAACGCTAAAAATAAGAATGGCCTTTATGTGTGTTATCCCCAAAAATCAATTCAGGAGGAAACCCCTCTAGCTGCTTTAACCCAAGAAGAGATACTAAAGGAGTGGCATATTAGGTATTCCCACATCATTCCTAACTATATAAAAGATACGTCAAAACAGGAAAGTGTTAAAGGATTACCAAAATTAAGTGGAAAATTTCCCGACTGCGAGGTGTGTAAAATAACAAAGGGTAGAAGGGTATCTTTTAAGCCCACATTTAAAATTCGTTCGAAAAGACCTTTGGAGTTAGTTCATATGGACTTGTGTGGACCTATGCCCTATACCACTAAAGAAGGTTTCAGGTATTTTCTGACTAGTATTGACGATTTCTCGCGTAAAATTGTAGTTTTCCCTCTTAAAAATAAAAACACTGCTTTTGAAGCATTCGAAAGATTTCAGAAACGGGCAGAACGATTCTTAAATACGAAAATTGTTAGTGTTCGCACTGATAACGGACTTAAATTTGTAAATGCCCAATTTGAAAAGCTTTTTGATAGCCAGGGTGTTCGGCATGAACATTCAAATGTTTACACCCCAGAACAGAATGGCCTAGCTGAGAGATTTAATTATATGTTTGTAGATGGAATAAAAGTTTTGCTTGAGGATAGTCATTTGAGTAAGGGTTTTTGGGCAGAAGCCCTAATGTGTTTTGTATATACCTGGAACCGGATGTGTCACAAGGAGCAAATAAAACCCCCTTTGAATTGTATGGTGGTCAAAAACCATCCGTTAAACACCTGAGACCTTTTGGTAGCACAGTTTTTGTCGGTGTTCCTAAACAGTTGAGAAGGAAATTAGATATGCGTGCTAAAAAGGGTATACTAGTTGGGTATGGTCAGAAAACCTGAGGATACAGAGTATGGTTACCTCAGGAAAAACGGATAGTGGAAACCATTAATGTCAAGTTTACAACAGAAGAAAAACCTAGTCATGATAGGGAAAATAATTCGGAAAAGGTGAATGCAGAGGAAAGCGTCCTGGACCAATTTAAAATTCTAGATAAAAATGTAAGTGACTCTGATAGTTCTGACTCTAGTATAGATTCCGATGACGATGAAACTAGCGTAGATTCTGAACAGACTCATGTGAGGTCTCGGGAATCCCCTAAAGAAGTAACCTGGATTAGGAAAGCAGTACCTAGGAAAGTTGGCATGAAAACAGATATAAATTTTTATGGGCAAGGAAAAACTAAAAGGTTAAGGTCAAATTATGATGTAAGAAAATATTGCTTAAAGAAAAACCTGAAATTTAATCCAAATATGTTGTGTTTTAGAGGGGCAAACGACTTTTCAGGAATAGTTAACCCAAAACCAGGATCAAGTGCAAGTCTTGTGAGTGCATGACTAGATAAGGACATTTTTATACCTAAAAATTATTTTCAAGCTATAAAATCTCCCCAGAAAAAGCAGTGGGTTGAGGCAATGAAAGACGAGTTAAAAACTATGAAAGAACGCAAAGTTTGGGACCTAGTAGATAAACCCGATAAGGAGAAAATCTTAGGATGTCGCTGGGTGTATACGTTGAAACACAACGAATTGGGGGAAGTCGAAATGTTTAAAGCTCGACTCGTGGCTCAAGGTTATCACCAGATTCGCAGGGAAAGTTTCGATGAGGTATACAGCCCTGTAGTTAACTTTAGCGTTATAAGATTTTTCTTCTTGGTTTTAGTATGTTTAAGTAATTGGGTTCACGTACAATGCGACATAAAATGTGCTTATTTATATGCAACTTTAAAGCAATGAAATTTCATGAAACAGCTGCAAGGTTTTGAAACAGGGAAAGATCAGGTTTGTTTATTGAATAAAGCAATTTACGGTCTCCACCAAAGAGGCAGAGAATGGTTTCTTAAAATTCATAAAGTTTTGAAAGGTCTGGGATTTCAAAAATTTAAATGGTGCAATTGTGTTTACCCATACCAAGGAAATGTAATTTTGTTACCATATGTCGATGACATAGTTGTGTTCGGTAGCTGTGTAAGTTGGGTAGAAGAAGTGTTAGAACTTTTAAAACAAAAGTTCGATTTAAAGGTATTAGGAAGAACTAAGAGGCTATTAGGTGTGGAATTCAAAGAGACCAATGGTTCTCTGTTGATTCACCAACGTAGCTATATCGATGAACTTTGTAAAAGCTATGAAGAATTTGGTTTTTCAATGTCTTCACTTCCAACTGCCAAAGGCATACTTTACACAAAAACACAATCACCACAGACTGAACAGGAAACTCAAACCATGCATGATATTCCGTATAGAAGCTTAATAGGTAGTTAGCCAGTAGAACCCGCCCTGATATAGCGTATGCAGTTAATATTTTTTCTCAATATCAGGAGAACCCAGGCATAGCCCACTGGAATGGACTATTGAAAGTTCTAGGTTATGTTTTTGCTACTAGGCAGTTAAAGTTGAATATTTCAAATGTTACAAACTTGAATTTAACTGCATATTCTGATGCTGATTTTGGCAATAATAGGGATGATAGGACATCCATGGGAGGCCAAATAATATTTTTAGACCAAGCCCCCATTGCCTGGAGAACAAATAAGCAAAAATCAGTTAGCTTAAGTTCTATGGAATCTGAATTTGTAGCACTAACAGATGCGGCTAAAGAACTGCTGTGGTTTAAAAGAATTTTACACGAATGCAATGAAAAAGTAATAATCCCTCAAACTATTGGTACATGTCGTTTAATGGGTGATAATCAGGCATCCATAGAATTTTTAAAGTCACCAATAGAGAATTACAGAACTAAGCATATAGATATTAAGTTGTTTTTTTTATCAGGGATTTAATAAATAAAGATGCATTTAAAGTTCATTATATTCACAGTAAAAATAATCTTGCAGATTCTCTTACCAAACCTATAAGTAAGCTTGAAACTGTACTATTACGAGACCTTATATTTAAGGAATAAAGACTTTAACGTAAATATAATAAACTTGAACTTTTATATAACATTGTTTTTTTAAAGTTCAAACTGTTGTTTTCAAGCTTTCGAATGCTATTTAAAAATTTTTTTTTTTTTTTTTGAGGGGAGTGATTAAATTTTAAAAGAACTTTCTTTCAAATTTTCGAGTTTGTATGGACTGGACTTAATTTTTTTTCCTAACTTGTTTTACTTCAATTTTTGCAACTAAAGGTTAGTTGCTGATGAAAAATGAATTGTATGTTTTTTGTTGTGATATATATATATATATATATATATATATATATATATATATATACTGTTTAAGCACATTGTTTCATTTGCAAGAACATATAGTATAGTACTGTGTAAGCGTTTTTTTTATTGTGAATGTTTATACTTAATTGTGCAGATATTTTGTTTATGCTTGTAGTACTTGTTTTTACTGTTGAACTTGCAAAATAATGTAAAATATTTTCTGCACCATGTGTTAGGCGAATTTTTTTTTAAAGTTAAGTAAAAGTGTGAAGAGGGCCATTGTTAGTAAAGTGCGTCATCCGAAGCATTCTTCCCACTTTTACACCATCATGACGTGCGTCTGCAGGAGGGCGTGGCTGGGCTGGCAGTCCACTTTTCGCAAACCATGTTTGGCAACGGGAAATATGCAGAGTGGATTGGTATAAAAAGCCCACTGTTAAATCGCTGAAGTGGACTGCGGCAGATATCAGGCAGTAAATCCCTTGAGCAGCGATGTTGTTTTAAGTTAGGGCAATGTAAAGTTTTATATGCCGATATTTTTTTTTTTTTTCTGGTGCAGAGCTTATTCCAATAGAATGTTTTAAAACTTTTTGAATAAAGGGCTTTTATTCCTTTTTTTAAATAAGTCTCTTACTGCTCAGAGTCCACTGAAGACAACACATTAGCGATAATTCACAATTAAAAATTGCTTTCTGCACATGCTCAGTAACATGTTTAAATCTGGCCTTATATATTCACTTAGCATGAGGCCGCATAAACACATTAATTTGTTTCTGCGCATGCTCAGTGACATGTTTAAATTTGGCTTTAGATACTAAGCACAAGGCTGCATACACACATTAATTTGTTTATTTTGAGGAATCTCTCTCGGCCATTTTAATTTTTAATAATTATGTTTGTAAGATATGTAAGGCAATGTAAAGTTTTATATGCAGATATTTTATTTTTTTTTCTGGTGCAGAGCTTATTCCAATAGAATGTTTTAAAACTTTTTGAATAAAGGGCTTTTATTCCTTTTTTTAAATAAGTCTCTTACTGCTCAGAGTCCACTGAAGACAACACATTAGCGATAATTCACAATTAAAAATTGCTTTCTGCACATGCTCAGTAACATGTTTAAATCTGGCTTTATATATTCACTTAGCATGAGGCCGCATAAACACATTAATTTGTTTCTGCGCATGCTCAGTGACATGTTTAAATTTGGCTTTAGATACTAAGCACAAGGCTGCATACACACATTAATTTGTTTATTTTGAGGAATCTCTCTCAGCCATTTTTATTTTTAATAATTATGTTTGTAAGATATAAATTAAACGAGACAGAAATTGTCTATTTTGCACTGTTGAGTAACCATATTTTTTTTATTGGGTCCAATAGTAATTTTTTAAAGTGTATTCCTCTGTTCTTAATATTATGATTTTCAACATTTGGCAATGATGTGTTGAGTATAATTTGTGTATTATTACATTTATTTACTATCCAGCCGTCATGTTTTGGCAGGTACCAACTTAGTATAACTTATTATCCATTAGGTCAAACATTTTCACAATGGTCAACCAAAGCTTCATAAAATTTTTACTCATTACAGCTGTTTTAAATCTAGTTAACAAGGTTTTTTTAACACCAGCTTATTACAAACAATGTTTACTAGGTACATAAAACGGAATATAACTTTTTTCTTTTATAACCGTTCATTTTATTATTATTTTTTTTTACTTAAATCAAACTTTTTCAAAAACAGTTTGAATTAAGCGAGGTCTAAATGAAATCCAAGATTATGTATACATTAAGTATACTTATACCTGGGTTTAGTATAATTTATACATAATTATTTTCCTGGATAGGTATAAATAAAGTCTGTGACTTTGATGTTAAGTTGTCCCAAATAGCTACTATACATATTTTCTCTTTCAAAATTACTGATTTACATTTTTAATGTTGTGTTGTACTGTTTTTCTGAAATAGTTGTCTTAAATGAGAAGTACTGTGTACTGAGACAGTCAAAAACAAGTTTTATAGAAAGGGGTGACTTTCCAAGTAACACACACTGGTCAAGTGTCAAAATATACAGTTTTTTCCATTACACCATTATGAGCTTCGTCTACTGTTTATCACGTTTATTCTCTTGCTGGTAAAATTCTGATGTTACTCAAGTTTGTATGATTGTTGTCACCTAAAACTTTTTTTTTAGAAATTTCTGTACAATGTTTATTTAATGATATAATACAAAATGATGCTTAAATTTGATCCTGTAAATAATTTTAATTGATTTTAGAATGAGTCTTATAGAAATCTGATATAAAGAAAGTTAGGATGTAGCTTTACTCCACTGCAAAAATTATTTAAAAAAAGGTATTTTCAAAAACTCTTTATAGCTTATAATAAAAAGAGTTTTAAATTTATTTTCAATACCAGATAACTTCTTTCTTAACAATAAATAATCGAATTCCTATAGCCCTGTACTCTAGTGATAAATTACTGCATACATTTGTATCTATTGAAAACTATACCTTGATATGATAGTTGAAGGGCTAAGGTGCTTGCTGACTTTTAGTACCAGAGTCTGTGGGTTCAAGTCCCACTGCTGGCATAGATGTTTGTAGCCGTTTAGAATCAGCTTTGAGCAGTAGGTCCTGGTCTAATTAACCCTCGTGTAGCAAAAACTTGACCATAGTGCTCCGAACCAAACCAAACCAAACGTGGCTCTCAGAATATTTAACTACTGAATACATTACAAAATTTGAGAAAAGACATTTATAATGACTAGTAGAATACTCTCTCTTGCAGACTGCTTATAAATGCAGATTTAAAATTGCTGAGGATCCATGAATCCCAAAATAAGTCTCACAATAAAACTAGTCAAAAAGGTTTATTCATATATTTGGGGGGGGGGGGGGGGGAAAAAGAAAATTATGAAGAACATATAAAATATCCAATGCAGGCAAGCCACACTAATTCACATGCTCCCTACATGAAGCTGATAAAACATTCTTTTGTAAGCTCGGAACAGCACTCTCTGTAGGATGAAAGCTAGAATGGCAGTAATGAAGAGAATATGTAAATATGACACTACCAAAAACAAACTTTGCAAAAATTTTCAGTGCATCACGGAAAAACTACGGGTTTTTTTCAATGCCCATAAAAGTTTAATAAATAGATTTTTACATCAGAAAAATATTACACAGTTTATAAAAATAACAGTCACTATATTATGGTTCATTTAGGACCCTTAAACTTGTCATTTAGGGATATTTTAACGTTTGCTTGTAATATGTAATAGTTGAAAGTTATGTCTGTGGTGGTGCTACAATTAAGGAAATGTATTGGTCTCAATATGGCCACAGGTGGAAGGTCACTCTATTAGTTGGTGTTCAACACTCCTCACAGAGGTTATGTATTCAAAATTGTCATTTAATGTAAGAAGTACTTGTTTTTATGTGTGCAGTTGCGCTTATTATAAAAAAAAAAATGTAAGGTGGCTGATATGTACTGTTGGCTGGCTGGTGAGTGGTTAAAATTTTAAATTATTAAATATAAAGGTAAATGTTCTTGTATTCCATTTTCCCTTAAAACTCTGAAAATGCTTTAGTAAACTTCTTTCTCTCTGTTGCTAAGCGGTATTTCAATCCGTACTTGAGGCTTTGTCCATATGAAGCTCAACTTTATCAATGTTCTTTCCATATAAGACTGGAATTTCTTCTTCAAATATTGGTTCTAAAATATTCTGATAGTAGAATGAATTAATTTTGGCTTCACTTGAGACATTTTGATTTTTAATTTGCCGCTATAACAAAATCCTGCAACTATCATGAATCCCTTTGGGAACTTTTCTGTACACTGACGAAGCCATTTTTACAGTCATTCCCATCAGTTGAGCAATAGAAAATTGATCTTTTTTAATACAGTCACTTAAATACACCTATGCCTTATTGGGTGTTACCACAAATTTCCATTTTTCAGCAGCTGTTTTGGCTCATTCCCAGTACACGGTGCCGCGGCTTTTCGATACTTTTTTAGATTTTTGCCAAGTTGGCGATGAAACGCCAAGTGTGGTTTGTGTTTGTTTTATGCTTTTAAGGTAACTATTTATTGCTCCCGATTTGAATAAGATGGCGATATTTTTTAGATTTTTAGATGCCAAATGTGGTTTCTGTTTGTTAAATGCTTTTAAGCCAGTTTAAGTTTGCTGTATATATCACTTCCTCTTTGAATAATTAATCGCCAATCAGGGCCTGTGTTTCACCAGTAGACCAGTTTAATCTGGATTTTTAAACCGCGCCTGTTTCAAAGAAATTAATCCGTTGAAAATCCTTTTTGGGATTTGCAGTTCCATCGCTCGGACGTACATTTCTTTGCTAGATATGGCTTCTTTTGTGAATAAGAGAGTGAATTTGGATTTCTTTAGGGATATTCAAAAAGCGGGTAAGAGAACTGTAATTGAATATTGTATGTATACTGGGTTAATCGCTAATGTTTATTATTGTCCAAATTGTAATTTACCAATGATTTTAACTGAAAGAAAAGACGTTAATGATGGGTTTTCTTGGGTTTGTCATCACGTTGGTGTTTGAACATCACGTTAAAAGATCGATTAGATGTGGTTCCTGGTTAAAAATATTAAAATCGAAGCAGCAAAACGGAAACGATTGGATGAATCCGAAAGTGAATAACCGGCAAGTGGTTTTTTTAAAAATTTTAACATGAAATAATATAAATGACAACATGCAGAACTTTCATTTTTTTACTTGCTGATATATTTAACCAAGATGTATTTTACATTTATTTAAATGAATTATTTGCAATATTCTCACTTTTTTAGCGGGGGGGTTGGGGAAGAGGCAGCCCCCCTACACATAACAAATTTCTCATTTTTTGTATTTGTGTATTTTTGTGCTTTTTCTGTGGTTGTATAGTTTAAAAAATTCGCAATTTTGGGACTTTTCGGACTTTCCCGTTCCAAAAACACGTGTTCTGCTTGGGCGACAAAAAATTTTAAAAAATAAAATCGACTGTTTAAATAAATATATGTATTTTATATTTATTTAAATGAATTATTTGCAATATACTGACTTTATTTAGCGGGGGGTTGGGGGGGGATGGCAGCCCCCCCCCCCCACACATAATAAATTTCTCATTATTTATCAGCTTTCATTTTTTGTATTTGTGTGTTTTTGTGCTTTATTGTGGTCGTACAGTTTAAAAAATGCATATTTTTGGAACTTTTCGGACTTTCCCGTTCCAAAAATACGCGTACGGCTTGGGCGACACAAAATTTAAAAAAATAAAATCGACTGCCCTTATTTAACTTCATTTTTTTATTTTCTGTATAAATTTTTAATGAAAGTTCTGCATGTTGTCATTTATATTATTTCACTGCATTGGAACCGCCATCTTGGTTCCGTCTCCCATCGCCAAATTGGCGACGGGAGACGGAACCAAGATGGCGGTTCCAATGCAGTGAAATACAAGGGGCACCGTATATTGGGAATTAACCGCTGTTTTTTTTATATAATTTTCTACATTTTTTTTTCTTTCAGTGATATCTTTTAGCAAAAGCAGATGAACTTTAGGTTTAAACATGTTTTTAAATCTTTATGACTGATTTTCCTTATAGAGCCAGAAGTTAGTTGGTTGGTTTTGGTTTATTGGCGCAAAGTCCAGAAAGGACAAGCTGCACCAAACACATGGTAAAACCCGAAAAGAAAACACATAAATATATATATATATATATATATGACAGTGATAAGAGCCATGATGATAAAAAGTCATACATGAAAAGGTGACAAAAGTATAATGTGTAAAAGACAAAAAATATAAATGTATAAGATGATAAAAGCAGTGACATGTAGATGTATAAAAGACTATCATTAAAAACAGTGATATAAAAGGAGTATTAAAAATTCATATGTAAAACGACATTAAATATGATATAAACAAACCAGTGTGCAAAAGAAAGTTAAAAAGTAAAGGGTGGGATTTTCCCCCAATAAAACATTAAGACTAGGTGAAAAGGAATTAAAATACTTTTGGTAAAAACATTTCAGACCTCTGCAGTCAGTAAAAAGATGGAGAATGGTTAAAATTTCCCCACAAAAATCGCAGGATGGAGAATTTTCATTTAGTAACAAGTGTATGTGAGTCAGACGGGTGTGCCCAATTACAGTGCCAGAAGACATTCCTAGTTTTGATGCAATGGATCTCTGAGTCGGCAGATTTTCTTTTAGGATCAGAGACTTCACTTTCGTGATATTTATCAGCGTTCAGTCTTAGGATGAGGTTTCGTGGTCATGTTTTCATTTTTACTTTAAAATACTTTTTTCATTAAAATTTTATATATTATAAATACCTTTTTTCGAAATGCCCTGTGATTTTTACATTGCTTTATAGTTTGTTGATATGAATATTTCTCCTCTGAAAGCGTAGATACGTAACCTTCAAGTCATCAATCTATTTTAGGAGCCATTTTCAAAATAAATCTTTTATTTTACATTCCAATCAAAACAAAACAGTAATAGACGATTATTCTGAAGTTGCCTAATTTTTATCTCAAAATGCAAACAACAAAAATAAAATTACAAAATCGTTTCCAAGTGCGAACGACCTTCTGTATTTTGAAGTTAGATTATGTCCAGCTGTATGATGTTAACTGCAAGTCAACAAACTCTCTTTTCTCTAAGGTGCTAACTTTAATAGTCACAAGTAGATGAATACAGATGATAAGATATTTTAAAGGTGTTCCATCAAAATTAAATGTTTTTAAATGGCTTCTAACAAAATAAAAATGAAATATAAGACCCTTCATATGACTGCCAGTTTTGCAGACTAGTGTCTCATCAAATAAGTAGCACAGTGCCAGCGTTAAATATAACCCCCCCCCCCCCCCAAAAAAAAAAAAAGTAACTTACTCTTTGTGATTCTAATGCCTGAGGAAAGCATTTTAAACATGCAGATAGACACATACCAGCTGACTCTACCCACTGCAAAAAGAAAAAGAAAATACAAGATTGCATATTTTTGAAATTATGATTACATACATGTAAGGCAAAATAATTCACTCAAATCCTAAAAACAATACTCTTAAGATTAATTTTATCATACCTTTGTTATTTTGAAAACTACACAGTTCTCCTACAACGTTTCTTAATATTACAGTGAAGCACTGATTTAAGAGAGTTTAAGTCATTCTGTGATGGAGCTCGTAACTTGAATTACTCGTATGTCAAATCAATTTTCCCCATTGAAATACCATTAATCTTCTATATACTTACAAGAGCCAAAAACAGAGTTATATTTGATGGGGGGAGAAAAAAAAAAAAAAAAAAAAAAAAGCAGCATTTTTTATTTTAAAGGTATTAGCTAAATTTTCAAATTGTTACAATTATTGATATTTATAAATTCTTAAATAATTTTATAGGCTTTAAAAAATATTTTTATTTCTTTTACTTGCTTTGCCAAATTATTCGAACCTCACACATTTTAAGTTGTTCCAATTTATAGCAATTTCGTTAAACGTTGATTTATCAACATTGAGCAGTGTTAAATTTTTAACAACCTAAGACACAAGGATTCACAGCTAGTACCCAAAATTGGGGTTATTCACCATGCTCCTAATTCTAATTTTGGGTTATTTTAATTCTGCACAAATTTCTGAAAAGGAGCACTAAAAATCTGATCGATAGTCGCATGTGACTTGCAAGCCGTAGTTTGGGCATCCCTTATCAAGGACATTTAAAAACATTTATTTACTCAGAAGAGGGAAAAATTTGCTCATAAACTACCTGGCAATGTTCAATTAACTCCTTCAGTAGCTACATTTACATAGACAACAATAATACACGGGATTTCTCCGCTAACAGGGAAATCCTTTGAAGTCCGTTTACACGGGACAACATTTTCGTCCTGCTATTATCCGCCTTACCGGATGTAAAGGCCATCACATGATTCGGCGGAAGTGATCATCATACACCATCATTCCTTGTTTATTTATTATTTAAATGCAGCACATGTCAGTCGCTGTTGATAATCATGGAACGTTTGATTTTGTTTTTTTGTTTTTAAAACTAAATTGGAAAAAAGGAATATAAGAACTAGAAGATTGATGTGAATATTGGATATAATCGTACAATCTGTGGCTTCATCACTAAATTTAGTTTTTCCACAACGAAGAATGTGGACAAAATTACGAAGCTCTGTTTGGTGGGAAGAAATTGTTTTAAATTCCTGGGTAATAAAAGACTGGAAAGAAAATTTTCCAATCGATAGGTACATTTTTTTAAATTATAAGATTAATTGTAAGATACTTATTGTTTTAATAAATCCTTTTATAAAATCAAAATGCAATTTTGATTTCAATTTTGTTTCAGTAATTTTTAGTCATGTATAAATAAAAAAATCATAAATAGATATAAATTAATTTTTATCTGTGAATTCTAAAATAATTAATTTATAAATAAATTTTAATGTTATGTTTAATTATTGATTATACTTATTAAATTTATTAATTTTACCATAACACTTTAAATGAAAATGTTATTGCAATTTTATTGAAAAGAAATTTTATTTCTTATTTTACATACCAGATGGCAGTACCAGTCTATATATAATGTAATTGGGGATGGGGATTTTTAAAAACTAGATGTGGCAGATCAAGAAATAAATGAAATCCTCCGGAAAAAAAATAGTAACCTTTCTACTGTTTTCTTCAAAATTATGCGATCGTTAAGGGTTTCCATATCCCTCCATCGATCATTTGGCTGCATTTTCATGGATTCGCACATGTTCAAATCTGCCATGTTTGTTTACTACTAGCTTCCTGCTTCGAAATGCATCATGGGTAATTAGCTGGTTTTATCCGAGTTCGAAGCAGGGTCAAAATTCCACCCTGCATTTTTCCCTATCGTAGGGAAGAGGAGTGAAAAAGCAAGAAACAACCCTGCTTTGACCCGGGTTTTTGGCACATGTAAACAGCACTAATGAGAACAACAAAGTTGCATGCTATCAGCAAAAAGATAAAGAATTTCCAGCATAAATTGCTCATTCTGCTTACATGCCCCAGAAGACAAAATAATTTATCTTCTAAAAGCCAAACTTATCTACTTGATATTACATAACAATTTTCAAACTTTATCTTTAGAGAAAATGTATTACTTTGAGTACTCCTTTTGAACACAGACCCTATTTCTATAAAACTGTTCATGTTGTATATAAATACTGTGAAAAACAACTATGTAGTAATATCACATACTATTAACTCTAAATACCAAGAGCTAATGGTTTGTTCATTCTACATACAATATTTACTTTGTGTTTTTATTATATAATGCATTGTGAAATTAAGCATTTTATCGAAAGGCAGACATGCAAAAAAATTTAAAATACTATGTAGCATATAAAGTACAGCTACACATATACACAAGGATGGTAAATTTCTAATAGAATAGGAAAAATTTATTCTTGCACGTTTCTGCAAGGTAGTTTCTTGTAAATTATTAAATAATTTATGCTTCTACCACACTTTAAGTGAGAAATTAACAAAATTTTCTTTTTAAATTATACTCCCCCCCCCTCTTTGTTAGCAATATTTGAATTAGGTCTAAAATTTATAATGTACTAAAGTCATGTTTCTCTCTGCAAGTTTCTGTATACTATGTATATCTAATTTTAAACTGTTTCTTCTTACTTATACATTTTAAAGAAATGTTTATAATCCATCTTATCAAATTAAGCTTTGTGTGCAATACATTCCAATTTAATTTTACCAACGCAAAATGATCTTATGATCTATTATTATCCTGACATAAATATTAACAGATCTTGTGCTAAACCTGAAGGGGAAAAAAAAAGACTTCCTAGCCCAAAAATTAGGAGTAAACAAAAACAAAACAAAAACTAGTCAAATTTAAAAGATTAAAGAGAAATTTTTAAAAAGTTTAATTTTTGAAAGAACACCAATTTATGCAGCACATACAAGTCAGGCACAAGCACAGAGTAGATTTTTTTCTACCATGTTTCTGTTTAAAGATTATGTTTTTAAAACCTACCATAATTTTGCACGTAAGAATCCCATGGACTCAAATTTCCTTTGGGGGCTAAGGGGGGGGGGGAGGGGGGGAGAGAGAGAGAGAGAGAGAAAGAAATTGGGGTCAGCACCGCATTGGGATAAATGCGGTGCTTACCGTATACTGAGACACCAGCAGAGATTTTATATTATGTCCGTAATAAACTAATATAGTCCTGCTTGAAGGACAGTCGAAAGTCAAACGCATCTCGGTCATGTTGAGCACCTGATCGGTGGAAAACTTGTTGTCCTTTAATCGGTCCTCTATAAACTTCAGGAAAGATTTCTTTACCTCCCAATCAATAGGCAATTTTTGCCCCACTTTTGTGCGGGCCCAAACGGAAAGGTTTTTCGTTTCATTAATTGGTAACACCAGTTGGATCCAGTTTTGAATTTGTCTATTTCCATGTTTACCGCTGTACCTCTAGCTTGTAAACGTATCTTTACTGTTGTAATTGGAATGACCTTACTTCTCTGGGATGAAATCCATTTCTCAAGGTAAGTCTCCAGTTAAGGCCCAGCAGCTTTCCCCCTTCTGCATGCTCTCTTACTTTTCAACACCTTTAGTTGCACTTTCTTTCCGAAGTGCCAATGCTGAACTCTCAGCCAGCTGTTCTATTTCGGATCTCTTCTGCTTTGGCAATTACAATCAACTTAAAATTAGCCCAGTAGCCTTTGTTTCTGCATTTTGGAGCCATTTCGTCAAACAGTCTCACAATAAGGGGTAAAAAAAACTATTTTTACAGAGAGAGAGAGAAAAAAAAAGGTACAGATGTGTTAGGCGCACCTCGTTGCCGATTTTGTGTTTGGTGTGGCAGCCATGCGATTTTGGTGAGATTTTGTTATTTTGTGGCAACCCAGTTTGAACGTCTAGTTGTGTGTGTTTGTTTACATGATATAGTATGGCAGCCATGTTGTTGCGAAATATTAATGACGTATTTTGGATAGTATTAGATGTAGTTTTTACTTTGGTGTTGCCAATTTGTGTTTCTGTTGCTTTTAGGATTTTGTTGTTGCCAGATTCGGGTGTGTCTTGTGTTTTGCGTCATTGAATGGTTTTTTTAACGTTCTTTAGTGTAGTTATATTATGTTGTGGCAACGGTTTTTGAATTTTTCGTTTATGTTTGAATTGAGCTATTAAGTTTTGAGCTAGGATGCAGCTTAGATACAATAATCTGGTTGTATATTTCAATTTATTTTTGTTCATTTATTTATTATCTGTGCAGTATTTAGTGTAATTTAAAAATATCAGGGGATTTTAGTGTCTAAAATAGAGGCGATATAATGGAAATAGATCGTTTCAATGTGCTGTAATATATGTTTAATGAAGAAATATATATTTAACCAAGGTGTTTTTTATGTTTATTTAAATTAGTTATTATTAGTTGGACTGACTAGTTGTATTATACTGACTTTTTTAGCGGGGAGAGGGGGGGGGGGGGAAATAAATCTCATTAATTTTAAGGTTTTAGTTTTTGTATTTATGCAGCCGTTTTTAGATATATATTTTTAATACAGCTGTTTTTAAGATACTCTTGTGTATGTTTTAAAGTAGCGGTTGAGCATTTCTGTTTAGGTTTTGACTTTCAATACAGCCATTTTTAGATATATTTGCGTATGTTTTAAATAAGTGGTTGAGCATTTCTGCTAAGGTTTTGAAGTTTAATACAGCCGTTTTTAGATATTTTTGCGTATGTTTTAAAGTAGCGGTTGAGCATTTCTGTTTAGGTTTTGAATTTTAATACAGCCGTTTTTAGATATATTCGTGTATGTTTTAAAGTAGCTGTTGTGGATTTGTGTCATGTTTTTGAAAGTTTATTATTGCCATTGGTAAGTTTGTTCTGAATTTATTTGGCGACTAGTTGGCGCCAAAAGTTTTTTGACGCCAGGGGAGTGCGTCTGGCACATCTGTTTAAAAAAAAAAAACAGACAGACAGACAGCAATGAACGTGTGTGGTCTCCAAAGTGCGTATGACATCATCACCATGCTTTACCAAAAATAGTCTAGAACTTGGTACATACACAGTGATCAATGTCCTTTCAAGTAATGTGTGAGGCCCAATTTTAGTAGAAAAGCGCAAGCTAAAAAGATTTTAAAATCTGAAATCAGCATACATGCGAAATTAAGATAGCTTTACTTTCATGAATTTTCTGTATAAAGAGTATTTTACATGGGGATTGAAGGGACTTTGTTAAAGAATCAACTGTACAGTACCTCTAAAATTTTATTTTCTCATTTTTAATAAATATATATTTTAGTGAAAAAATTTAAAACTAAAAATTAAGTAAAATTAATTAAAAAACTATTACTCATCATTTCACTAATCACATAAAAAAATCAGTTTTATGGGGAAAATAAAATTATTTCAATCCAAAACAAATATTGATTTTAGTTATTAAAATACAAAAACAGAGTTACCTCAACTTTGTTTTCAACTTGCGTCAGTAAAAAAGGAAACAAAAATGATGCAAATTTCTGAAGTTCTGCTGTATTAGCAACTGAATCTTTAGCCATATACGGAATTAGCATCCCAAGAATTTTACACACATGTTCTTTTAAAATATAGGATACTGGTTCCTAGACGAAAAAAATTTTATATTCATCAGAAAACTGGAGAGATATACTACATATCAGAGGGAAATAATAATAAAAAAAATCATTACTATGTTTACACATATTTAAAAATGAAAATTTTTTATATGGTGATTTACTTTTACATTAATTTATGCATATGTAACTCATAAAAAGTATAGTACTTTTAATAATAGAATTAATTAGATATACACCTTTTTCCAATTTCAATAAGTTTAAAATCATATTATTGATTTAATTTCTAATATACTTGCCCCTCTACTACAGAAAATAGGTTTTCGAAGGAAAATTCATTTGCCTCACTTAATAAGTGAGACAATTTTCTTTTCTTTTTTAAATCTACTTTTTCAGAATTAATATCGCTCTCTAAGAACTTAATTATCACTTCAATCTAAACAATGATTTCCAACTATAAAAAATATGTTAAGTGAATTAATAATTAGAAACCAACAACAACAAAAAAAGTTTGTTGAAAGAAAAAGGTTTGTATGGTATCATTCAACATTAAGATTGATTAAAAGACAAGAAAGCTTAACTAAGAATCTCAAGGCTAACATTTAGAAAGGCCAAATTTGAACATCAAAATGTAATATGCATTATTTATATAGTAATATCTCATCAATCCAAGTTAATTACGTTTAAAATGTCAAAAAGAGCTGCAGTCCAGCGCCCTTTCAAGTAGATATCTGGATTCTGTTGAAGTGCAATCTCTAAAAACTGCAATCCTTGCAACCTATTAGAATTATGAAAAAAATTAACTTTCTTAAAAACTTACAGATATCTTAATATATTTGAATTTATTGATACCAAAACCTTACCTTGTATTTTTTGAACTTAAGAGATCTTTAATCTTTTCTACAACTGCTAAACAATTATTATCCTGTTAGGAAAAAATAAACTCGATAAGCATAAATTTGTGATAATTTACCAGGATATAAGACAATTTTAAAAGTTGCTGTAAATTTATTTAATGCTGTTGAATACACCATATTTAAGCCTGGCCACACACCGGATGCAACAAAACATTGTGCAACGCTTCTGTTTCGAGCTTTCTGTATCAGACGCATCGTTTACAATGTAATCAAAGGGGAGTGCCGCACACCGGATGCAACATTGTTTTGATACACGTCGCATCATTTCAGAAACGTTGCTGCAACAAAAGTGTGTGCTTCTTTGACCGATGTTTCTAGACACACAGCTGGTGAAACATTTCATCTGCGCATGTGTGGGAACACGCATTTTATTTTCATTAAGGGGACAGTGGACCTTCAAACCTAACTCTTTTTGTTTTGAATGGATTTGCTTGAAATTTGAATATGTGATTAGTACCATAGATATGTCAAAGTGGTTAAAATTTAAAGATGAAATATTAATAATTTATGAATTATTAATTATATCAAAAATTGGCCTAATTAAAAATGGTCCATGCACATTTCTTTTGCATATATGGTAATTTACAGGATACCTTATAGAACTAACAATGAAACTTACTGCTTATTTTAAGCATTCATTAAAAATATAAAGAGAAAAAAAATAATAGTGAAAACACCCTCTTTATTATTCAAAATACCTATAAATCATCTTTTTAAGTACAAAATTTAGAAATTCTGAGCTACGAAGCATAATTTTTTTGAATAAAATTTATTTGATATACAGTTAAGTATATAAAACTTAAATTTCAAAGCAATACGATAATTAGAAATGCACCTGGAGCAGTTTCAATATTCGTATGAAATGAAAATTTTTATTTTGAGAAAAATACATTTAAAGTTATTGCTATTAGTAACCACATATCTAAATTAAATACAAATGCCTATAACTAGGAAAGTAATCACAGAAATTATAAATTATTTTCCCAACACATTCCTACTTGTCCGTAGTTTCACAATTTTGAAAGTCCACTGTCCCCCCCAACAGATAAATACTATACAAAGTAACTCAAAGTATGAATTGAGTTACACAAGCAAAATTTAGCAAACTTCGCCAATAGCAAAACTTTTGTAGAGTTGTAGGTATTAAAACAGGTGTATTGAACAAAATGAAATAAATCTAAGTATCTCCATATTCTACTACATAAAAATACGACTTTTCAGAAAAATTACCTGCCTGTAAATAGAATTCCAATAATTCCCCAGTACCAATGAGAGTATTAAAGACTGGATTTTTAATGAAATGTCTTTCAGCACATCTAATTCTTGACATTTATTGCCTTACAATGTAGAATGGATCATTCATATTTTATTTCTTTTAGCATTCCTTAAAATTGTATACATCTAATTCTTGACATTTATTGCCTTACAATGTAGAATGGATCATTCATATTTTATTTCTTTTAGCATTCCTTAAAATTGTAATATATCTTATTGAGAACTTAGGAGAATAACCCAATTATGAAATCTGAACTATCAAGCCATTAGTCAGATAAACATCTGAAACAAGAAGTAATACAGCTAATCATTATCAGAAGTGCAATCATAATCACTTTTTATGAACTGGGAAGAGGGATTACCAAGGAAGTAACATCATTTCTGGGGTAAAGACTAGAATTTTACAATGAAATTACCTTTATTCACAGATTTTCAGACTCCTGGGTGTAGGTGTTGGCGTGGAATCAAGTTCAGAATTAATAAAGAAATAGCAGTGTAAAGGGCTATTTAAACAATTATATCCTCAAAAAATATACATTTAAAATAAGATTTAATAAGAATTAACAGTTTACAGAAGGGTACAGCCACAAAAGGGTTTCAAATATAAACTCGCAAATCTACGATGATTTATTATTAAAATCCAGCTCAAATTCTCAAACGATGATTTTTATTTTATTCAAAACTAATTTTGAAAATGATTTCATTTTACACTTTAGAAAATCGTTTAATACATCAGTAAACTGTACAATGAGTTTATTCGTAGTATTCTAACACGTGTGATATTTTAAAACACAATTCATTTTCCCGCGCTCTGAATACGAAACAAAATCGAAAACAATCTCTTTACCTGACTTCAAGCAAGTAAATTGTAAATACTAAATTAATTACTGATCTATTAATTAGAAATAAATTTTCAAACATCAAAGGGATACTTATAAATTGCAACAAACTCGTTTACGGTAGTTAAGAACAATTTAAGCAGATCAGTCCGGCAGAAAAACAAACATTGAATTTATCATTAACATCAGCCATACAAAAGAATGATTAGCGTGAAAACAACATAAACATCAAAAAGACCTTACTGGCAAAAATCAAGAAACCATATAAGATATACCAAATAAATACAAAAACTTTTTTTACTAACGAGAGGCGACCACTTACCGCACGGACACTTTGTAAATGTGTGATAGATGTCATAAACGTAATTTTATCGGGGTGTTTTAAGGAGGGCGTAAAAGCCCCATCCATCAAGCCCAGCATTTTTTCCACTCACACGGATTATTAAAGAATATCAATTGTTTAATTCACATACAGACGCCGTTTACTCGTCGACTTCGTAGAGTAAGATTACTAGTTACGGTTACGAACAAATACAGCATGCCATTTTCAGATACCAAATTTTTCGATCTTTTGTCCCAAGTAAAAGCATATCAGTGATGCAGTAAAAAAATAAAATAGGCATTTAGGATTTTTTTTGTCTCATACACTGATTTTTATTTTCTTTTTCCCCCTAAGAGACAAAAGAGAATGGAATTCTGAATAGTTCCTTTTTTCTTAATTATGATAATTGTTGCATAAACCATTTTATTATTTCTTGGAGACTACCATGAAATGTTTAAAATTAATTTACAAGAAATATGACTAAACTTCTGATTCTAACTAAAGAATTAGGAACATGTTTTTCAAGTGTTCAGTATCTTCGACCATGTCTACAAAAGAGTTGTAAAGTATCAAGATTTATAATCCATGTGACAAAAACGAATGCTGTCTGTAATGCAAAGAAACCAATGCCTTAATTAACGGATTCATTTCCGGGATTATGGCATCTAAACTAAGGGCCTGTTCACATAGGAGTACGGTAGCATAAACGTAAAAGGAAAGATGGCGCTGAGACGGAAATAAACCAATCATAGGGGTTAAAAATTTCGTTGCTAATCGCTTGGAGGATTGTCCAGGCGCGTAACTAGGCTGGGGAAACCGGGGCAATGTCTCGGGCCCCCCTAAGTAAGGGGGCTCCCAAGACAGTGGGTAAAAAATGAAGTCGTAAAATTTCAGGGGGCCTAACTTTCGTCCTTGCCCCGGGGCCCCTAAATGCTTAGTTTCGTTGTTAATCGTTTGGAGGTTTGTCATTGGAAAAATATTTTTTTAACCAATGCGGAGGTACTTGTAATTAAATAATACAACGCCGCAGTTTTGCTGATCATTTTATTATGGGGGCACCATATAGGTGGACAGCATTACCCCCTATGAAGGGACGACACAAACAGAGGCATTTTTCGTGACGCAACGCCGGGATTCGAGCTGAGTACCCTCAGCACCGCAAACCAGCGCGCTGTACCACAGGGCCGCCACAAGCCTGAATTGGTTAAATGTATTTCAATACTTTTATACCTACGCTAACGGGCTGCAATGTGAACAGAGCCTGACGCTGACGCTGATGGACGCTATGTGAACAGGCCCTAACCTGTAAAATTTTCGCGATGGATATTTTTTCAGATTCGTAAATGTTTTCGATCGTATCATCAATTAACATTTGTGCGAAGTTAAGGTTAATGGTTTATTAACTTAGGGATGATAGATTAAAGAACCTTATGCAGCCTTTCGTAATATTAAAATGTAATTTTTAACGCACACATATTAAAGGCCTGTTCACATAGAATCCGATTGCTAAGGTCTGTGATTGGTTTAAAATTCGCTCGCTCCTTTCAACAACGTCATATCTCAAAAATCAGCGATTTTTAGTTATGCCTGTTTTCAGAATGCCCTGATAGAGTAGTATATAGGGCAGTGCCTCGCAGCATGTCACATCTCAACTCTTGCAGATTTCACTTCTAGTTTGGCTAGGAATGGCAGAACATTGCATAATTTAACATGGCGTTCAATGAGCATTCTTACAGCCTATTGAATAAAATGCTCTCAGATTACGCAAAGTCTTTAGATACGGTATCTAAATAAAGATATATCACTAAATTGAACATTCAAGTACAACCCGGAAAGGTTTATTCAGTATGTGACCCGTATTTAATAACAGAGGAAGACTGGAGTTACGATACGAGACGCTGGCCTGAAGTAACCTATCCTGATATCTATACATATCTCAACATAATAATAATCATTCTCAACGAAAGAATGATTATATTCTCTTAAACCTTGCGAAATATTAAAAAAGTGTTAAAATACCTGTTACATACAACTAATATGAGGAATTTTATAAATAAACTTAAATTATTTAACTCAAAATGAAGGTATCGTTCAATAACACATGCAAACGCATAGGAACTGCTTCTGTTTTCTGCCACCCGATAATCACGTGATCTATAGTAGACGAAAATTATACCTTATACCTGCAAGATTGTCATATCTCATCGCTGAATATGTAGCCACTAGAGAGCAGAATTTATATTTATTTTTAATTTATTTTATTGCACTTTTAAACTTTAAAATCATTCTTCTGAAAAATCACGTTTTTTGAGTTATGACGTTGTTGAAAGGAGTGAGCATTATGTCAATACGAGTAAGGCCCTGTTCACATAGGAGTCCGTAACGGAGCGTTAAAGTATTGAAATATATTTAACCAATGACAAACCTCCAAGCGATTAGCAATGAAATTTTTAACGCCTATGATTGGTTTATTTTCGTCTCAACGTCATCTTTCCCTTAACGCTACGCAACGGACTCCTATGTGAACATGCCCTAACGCTGACATACGGATTCTGGCCTGTTCACACCGAATCCGAAGTGTTACGTAGAATCAGCGTTAAAAATTTTAGCAAATCCTATAGCTCAATTAATTGAGGACATGATATGGCAAATCAATCACAGGTCATTTCAAAAATCTTGAAGCAAATGTACTGACAATGAAAAGACATGCATCTCTCCGGATGCAATGTGAACATTCCTTTAGTTAAAAGATCTCAAATGATTGTGAAGAGCACAAATGATAAAGCAATACAGAAAAAATCAATGTAACATTTGTTAAAAGAATAAAACCGCCAGACAGCAAATAGCTTAGCCTAAAATTATTGAAAAAAAAATTTTGGAATTTTTACCACTAAATGATATTATAAACGAAGTAGTGATACAAACTTCTGACAAACAGTCGAGAAAATAATATTGTTATTACCTCTGGGCTGCACGCTTTATTTGTAGTCTGCAGATGCCTAAACGCGTAACGGACCGAAAATTTTTCAGCCGATCACAGAGCTCAGTGCAATTATGTCAAAGTTAATAATTAAAATAACAAGTTGGACGTAGAAAGGTATTCAAGCTGCGACACTGAAAGACCTATATAGTGTTACTAGCCAGTTTTTGATCAGGTTTTCCTTCCTGTTTCAACTTTAACGAACATCTCGAAAATTTGGTTGTCATCTGCTCAACCAGGATGTCACGGGCTCCGAGCCCCCAGGATGTGGGTGTGATTGGTTCGGAAATCGCAAGTCCACTTAAAAGCGATAAAACTCCTTTATTTAAAAATGATGATAGGATGCAATATGTACAAATGAAAAAACTTGCGGTAAAAACTAGATAGTCTGTCACGTCAGACCCGCCCACACAGTCGCCTCCAAAGCACTTGACTCTGCCTACCTATCCACGCGCGCCCTGCTTTCCGCTACAAGTGTGTCTCCTTCACGAGAAGCTCAAGGTCAATCCACTCTTCACCTCCGCGAGCACGAAGCGAACTGCCGTCTCTCCTACAAGCGGGTGAGTGAGTGCCAACCATCGGACCATCGGATCAAATGTTTAACTGTGTTGCCTAGGCCAGTGCCTTCTAACACAGATGTTTCATGATTGTGCCATCGGAGAGCTGAAATACCACAGAAAATGTAAAGAAAGTTCGTCGAGAATCGTCAAAAGTTCAGGAAACTGCAACACAAGAAGTAAAGCAGTAAGTCTTCTGGTCAGAACTTTGGATGGTAAAAAGAACAGTTCTGATTGGATGTCTCCTGGTCGAATTTCCGGCCTTTTTATACGAGTGCCCGGGAAACGTCTGCTTGCGTCACACTCGGAGGTGTTCGGCTTCTTCGCTTCCCACACACACACACACACACACACATGTATATATATATATATATATATATATATATATATATATGTGTGTGTGTGTGTGTGTGTGTGTGTGTGTGTGTGTGTGTGTGTGTGTGTGTGTGTGCGCGCGCGCGTTTGTTTTAGCCTATGAGCATCTAGCACATTAAGCTCAGACCACTAATCTGGCCTTGTTTCAGCAACAATTTAACATCTTTCTCACTAATCCTACTCTCCATAAACATTCCTAGTTCGGATCTTTCTCACTCCGCTTTAGACCACGAACAAATATTTACGCTACAAGTGACTGCAATCTGCTTTTTATTATGCTTCGTCTGCACTGTGCGTAGTAATTCTTAAATCTGCATAAAACGCTGACGGTTTTTGTCGGGCCTGAGTGAAAATTGTATAAAAAGTGCCAAATTTGGTTTTTGTAACCACAATCTCCTTTAATTAGCGATAATTTTCAATTAAAAATTTACTTCTGCACATGCTCAGTGGTATGTTTAACTCTGGCTTTCAAAACTCACTGTTTCTGCGTATGCTCAGTGACATGTTTTAATGATAAACACGTTCATTCCGAGGAGTCTCTCTAGATCTCTCTCTCGGCCATTTATATTTTTTTAATAATTATGTTTCCGAAATATAAGATTAAACCTGATGGAAATTCTGTATTTCGCGCTGTTTAATTAGCGATAATTTACAATAAAAAAAACTGCTTTTGCGCATACTCAGTGACATTGTTAAATCTGGCTTTAGATACTCACTAAGCGTGAGGTCGCTTAAACACATTAATTTGTTTCTGCGCATTATTATGATTTTCAACATTTAGCAATGATGTGTTAAGTATAATTTGTGCATTAGTGCACTTTTTTACTATCCAGCTGTCATGTTTTGACGGGTACCAACTAGTTTATTACTTATCCTCCAACTAGTTATGTTACTTGTCCTTTCAAGACCGTAACGTTTCCTTCCAGAGAAAGGCAACTGGGGTGGTCTCTTAAACATTTATTGGGGGCTGAAAAATTACTACCTCATAAATAGAGTTAATCGTTAAAGAAACAGGAGTTAAACCTCTGACCAATATGTTAAATGCATGTTGTTATTAATATGCTGAGGGATCGATGAACTTCAAAACTGTAGAATGATTTCTAGAGCATTTCGCTTTCAAAAATGAACACCGATCATACGCAGTTTTCAAGAGCCCCTTTTCCTTGAATTATTCACAGAAAATTCCTATTCTTTAAGAAGAAAAAAAAAATATGAAAAAATTAGACGAAAAACAAAATACAGTGGCTCCCAAAAGTGTTCGTACACTTACGAATTTCAATGAAATAGGGGTCTATCCATTAATTAAAATGAATATTTCAGAATGGGTATTTAATAACAAGATCTATAATCTATTCTTAACAAAACTACATGAAATATTTTGAAAACATATTAAAAGTTTATTTTTAAGAAACCAGTAATCAAAAAATAACAAAAATTTTATCTCACAAAAGTCATCGTACACTGAAATATTTTCGGATAAATTCATAATTAAAATTATCGTCTGGCGCTATATTTTTATTTTTGAATTGTGGTGGCATTTAAAATATCGTTTGGCTTTAATTTTTGCTTGCCTACTCCGTAATATTCTATTTATTATTTAAAAATGGCTCGTAGTCGTAAAGAAACAACAAACAGCATTCGAAAATTGATTATTTTTCATCATAGTAGTGGTAAATCAGTTCGGAATATTGCTAAATTACTTAATTTATCCCATTCTACTATGCAGTATGTAAAAAAACGCTTTAAAGAAGAAAATTTGATCGAAAACAAGGTAAGAAAAGGCCGTCCGGCAAAGTTAACAAAACGTGATGAGAGATTTATAATTAGAAAAATTGTGAAAATTTCACGTTTGAGTGCTGTAAAAGTTTCTGCAGAATTTAATGAAACATTTTCTACTTCAATTTCACATGAAATGTTTTGACGAGTTCTCAGAACAGCTGGATTACATGGACGTTCTGTCCATAGAAAAATTTTTATGAGTGAGAAAAACAGAAAGTTTAGGCTTCCCTTAGCACTATCAATGATAAATAAGCTCCAAACCTATTGGAATAATGTCTTATTTGCCGATGAACATTTTTGGTGCTGATGGGCGTATAATTGTATGGAGAAGAAAAAATGAGGAACTTAATCCCAAGAACTTAGAAGGAACATTTAAGCATGCCGGTGGAGGTATCCTTGTGTGGGGGTGCATGTCAGCATCAGGACTAGGAAATTTGGTATTTATTGATGGCATAATGAATCATGCTGTTTTTATAAATATTTTAAGAGACAATTTAAAATTATCAGCTCAAAATTTGGGTATAGGAAACAACTTTGTTTTTTTTATCAAGATAACGATTCTAAGCACACGGCTCTCAACGTTCGCATCTGGTGTCTCTATAATTGTCCACAAGTTTTGAAAACACCACCTCAAGCGCCAGATTTAAACCCAATAGAACATATATGGAGACAACTGGAGGTTCGAGTACGGAAACACGACATTCACACGAAAAGCAAACTGAAAACAATTATGATGGAAGAATGGATGAACATTGATGCAAAAATTACAAAAAAACTAAAGCAAACTATTCTGAGACGTTTAAAAGCTGTTGTGGATGCTAAAGGATATCCTATGAAATATTTATTTAACGAAAAATTAGAATATTTACTAATATGTAGAGATTTTTTACAAGTGTACGATGAATTTTGTGAGATAAAGTTTTTGTTACTTTTGGATTATTGGTTTCTTAAAAATAAAGTTTTACTATGTTTTCAAAATATTTCATGTAGTTTTGTTAAGAATAGATTATAGATCTTATTATTAAATACCCATTCTGAAATATTCATTTTAATCAATGGATAGACCCCTATTTCATTGAAAATCGTAAGTGTACGAACACTTTTGGGAGCCTCTGTATATTGGGTGCTTTTTGGATGTAAAAATAAAAGTATCACCTTTGAACAAGGTGAAGTAACGGCAAAGTCCCAAGAGGATACGATTTTAGTGAAAAATTTCATCATTAATACAGAGGCTGTTCGCACAATTTTTAGACGATTTTGGTAATCGGTAATATAAAATCGTTTGCTTCGAAAGAAATAATTGCAATTGTACTATGTTTTTAAAAGTCAAAATTATCGTCTGCGGCTTGAAAGTTTTGTTTTTATTCAAAATGGCGTTTTTAACAAAGCAGTGATTGGAAGGCTACATTTATGCTCTTTCCGAAGAGAAATATGCATACTCCGTTATCCAAAAACGATGCGAGAGTCATGGTTTTGTGATATCTAAAGCTTCGATAGGTAATATCGTCAACAAGAAAGGAAAAAAAAACGTCAAATTGGAGCCTCAAGTGGGACAAAAATTCCAAACAAGTATCCAAGGAAAAAACGGACATCTTCGACTATTGCAAAGGTACGTTGTTTAATGTTAAAAGAAAATCCCCCTAGTCAAAGGACAGTTGCAAAATCATTAAAATGCTCGGTGTCCACTGTAAACAAAATGATAAACGTTGATTTAAATCTTAAGAAAGCGAAAAAACGCAATGTGCATCGTCTTCTTCCAAATCATATCGCTGAATGCAGGACACGCTGCAGAATTCTATATGCGAAACACTTATCCAAAGAAAAATGGAAAACAATTGTCACAATAGATGAATCATGGGTGTATTTAAATGATTGCAACAAAAAAGAGCCATTTATTATCATAAAAGGGGAGAAAAAATTTAAGTACATGGTTCAAAGAATCGAAAGAAAGTTTTTCTAAGGGATTCATGATTGTTGCTGGTTTTTCTTATAATGACAAGTTAAAAATAATGAGAGTGGAAAAAAATATCAAGATTAACTCCATATACTATCAGGAACACATTTTATAGCCAATTTTTCTGAATGAAATACCATCGCTTTACCCACAGTGCCATCAATCTGTGAGACTCCGTCAGGACAAAGCTAGCAGTAACACATCAAAATCCACTGTAAATTTCCTAAAAGAAATGGAACAAAAAACTGGTATCAAGGCCATACCCTTCACTGATATCCCTACTAAATCTCCCGATGTATCACCTATGGATTTTTGTGCTTTCGGACTTTTAAAATCGGCATTATCCAAACGTCGTCCCAAAACCCTTACAGGACTCTGGAAAGCTGTTCAGGAGGTATGGGATAGAATACCTCTTCTGACACTTCAAAAGGCATTATTATCCTGGAAATTGCGGTGTCGAAAGATAGTTCAGAATAAGGGATGTCAAATAGAACATTTAAAACACAAGAATTTTATGTAATTTAGTTTTGTGAATACAATATACATCGTCTAAAAAATGTGTGAACAGCCTCTGTATCTGCAGTAAGCATCAATTCCTGAATGCAGGTATGACGTAGCGTTATTTACGAACGGGGAATTTTTAAAGAATTTAACGAAAATTTTAATGAAAAGTCCGATATTACGTTTAAGTTACCTTTTCATATTCTATCAATTGAGAAGCAACATTGTTTAACAAGATAGGAATCTATATTGTGTAACAATTTAAAATTTCTTATTTGATAAAATTTAAGAATGTAGCATGGATTTTGAATTTGCGTTGATGTATGTACCACAAATATGTTACATACAAGCAGTTGCATTAGGGGACTTTTCAATTTCAAGATTCCTCAGAGTCTAGTTCCGCTTAAAAAAAAGGTAGCTGAAAAATCTAAGAACTAACAATCTTCCATTAACTAATAATAATTATCCATTTAAAAGAACATTTCCGATGAGAGAGCTCGTTTGTTAACGAGGAACTTTTTATGAAAAAAAATGAATAAAATTTAATGAATTTTTTTTCATTTATTTTGTTTCTGGATGTTGTAATATCATTGTACTATCTCAGGGGAGTGAAGTGTGGTCAAGCGTCTTTTTAATAATCTCTCTCAGTTACAGCCCTGCTGCCTTCCTTCCCCCTTCTTCCCTTACTCTCACACCACTTCAAAAGCACTTATGTCCTCCACTATTCCATCTTCCTATGAGCCAAGGGCCAGGCAGTGTCAAAAAGACTTTTACCTCTTCTGTCCCCCCCCCCCCTAGAGTCAGGTCATCAATCAATTCATGACATGAGGCCCAAGACAATTTCTGATCATAGTCCCGCTGTTTATCCTTTGCAAAGCGTACTTATTCCTCATCTGGAGCGACTAGTTTACACTTGAGTGCATTGATATATTATACTAGAGTGCTTTAATACTTAAGTTCCGTAGAAAGATACTCTTTTTTTTCTTATGGGAAAGCATATTTGATTTGAAGTCTCACGAGAGACTTACTTCCTACTAGTAAAGATTAAAATTTGCTCAGAGACACACAGGAGATGAAATAGAGGTTCGTTTTGTAAAAATTCCTTCATAGAGTATAGAGGACACTGTATACTCTGGGTAAAATTATTAAATCTTTCTACCCAGCTGTCATAAAGTTCAATCCCCAATCTCAAAAATCTTTGCTGCGCCACTGTTGGCCATAAACGAAATTCAGGCAACGTAGAAGTAAGGTGTAAGGGTTTTTTCTTTCTATAAAATTAACATGGGAAATAAATCATTAAACTTAAGCAATAAAAACTAGAAAATTAACGGCATGGACCGGCACATTCTCACAGTATTAAGTTACTTTACATTTCACCTTCTGTGTTTCCCCCATCCTTTTAGTCATGATTCAATTTTCCTTATGGTTCGTATAGCTTTCAATGAAGAAACAAATCTATTGTGACAACGCAAGATTTGAAAATTGAAAGCCATAGCTCACGACTAGATGGCGGGACATTTGACGAAGATTGTTAACAATGGCGCTGGGAGTTTTTTCCACGCGCTGGGAGTTTTTTCCGCGCTCCGAGATTTTTGTATCTCAGCTCCGAGCGCTGAGATGTGATTGTAACTGATATTTAAAATGTTGTGTTCTTTTGTGGTTAATAAAATTTGCGTGTGATGTTAATCGTCCATGCTTAGTGCTTTTCGCCTTACACAGTGGATTTCAGTAATAGTGAGCCAACCGGCCAAGCTATTACAGTCTCTCTCTCTCTCTCTATATATATATATATATATATATATATATATAAATGGAGGTTTCAACCGAGATTTGAATGCGCAATCCAGCAATAAGAAATATTGCGTGGAGGAACGAAAAAGTGGTATTTCTTTTTTATTTAGTACAGTACGTGCCTGAGATTTTGTTGCCGCCTTGGCGAAGTTAGGAACTTAGTGATTGCTATTAGGGTAAACTAGCTGAAAGTTTTGGATGTATATTGGGGGGCCAAACTGGCTTATATGCATCGGTTTAAAATAGCAGTTCACAAGTACCAGACTGACTTATTTTTATCTAGAAACTCTAGATTTGGTTTCGTATGTGTAATAATTAAATTGTGTATCCCCTGTTAGTTCGAATTACATAAAGTATGTTTGTGTGTCGAGTGTATCTAATGCCAAACTGGCTATTTAAAATCTTAAGATAATTGAGATTTTGTTTAACGCCAAACTGGCTATTTAAAATCTTAAAACTTAAGATAGTTGAGATATTGTGTAATGCCAAACTGGCGATTTAAAATCTTAAAACTTAAGATAGTTGAGATATTTTTTAATGCCAAACTGGCTATTTAAAATTTCTAAAACTTAAGATAGTTGAGATATTATGTAATGCCAAACTGGCTGAAATAATCAAATGAATAACGATTCATGTATTAAAAATCGAACTGATTTTTAAGTAAATTGTGTTTTTGTTTTGTAAAGATAAAGAATATTTTATTTTGTATTGAATACTGCTAAAGCCAAACTGGCAGATATTAACTGTGTATTAAAATTTATTTGTTCAATTTAGAATATAGTAGTATTCTTAGGTTCGGAATTTAAGATGGCTTATCTTGGCCAAGGCCGGAAGGAGGACTTGAAGGTGATTGCGATAGAATTAGGGGAAAATGTGACAGAAGACTTAAAGGTAATTGATCTGCGTAACTTAATTCTGAAAAGTAGTAATTATGAGGAAGAGTATTATATATATAATAGCCGTTGTCATTATTAGTATTATGACGTGAAAATGACGGGTTACCTTCTAGTATAAAAGAACTTCTTTCAACTGTGATCAGTGAAAGAAAAGAGAAAGAAGAAGAAAGAAAAAAGAAAGAAGAAGAAAGAAAAGAGAAAGAAGAAAGAAAAGAGAAAGAAGAAGAAAGAAGAAAGAAAAGAGAAAGAAGAAGAAAGAAGAAAGAAAGAAAAAAGGGACTTTCAACTGGAAAAACTAAAATTAGAGTTACAGTTAAAGGAAAACAAAAACTCTGAGGATTCTGTTAAATCTAGTACAGATTTTAGTTCTAAAATTGAACTTCAAAAGCTAATGCCCAAATTTGATGAAAAGGGGGGTGAGATAAGCTTGTTCTTAGAGCTTTTCGAACGATAAGCGAAAGTTCTTAAGGTACCCCAAGAAAAGTGGGTCACTAAATTAATTGGTGTTCTGCCATTAGAAATTGCTCACTTGATAGCTCGTAAACCTGAAGAACAGGCTAGTGAGTATCCATATGTTAAGACCTTATTACTTAAGCGTTTTAAGATGAGCCCAGAGAAGTTTTGCCAAAATTTTGTGAAACTGCAAAAATCACCAGACCGTACTTGGCAGGATTTTTACTACAAGATGAAAAATTATCTAGAAGGCTGGCTAAATGGATTGAAGATAGAAACCTATGAACAATTAAAAGAATTGATGATCGTTGATCAGATAAAGAAAAGGGCACCGAATGAATTTAAAGAAAACTTCTTGGATCATTGGACATCCATTACTTCCCCAGTTGAACTTGTAACCAAGATTGACGAATTTGAGGATGTGAGAAAGTGCTTACGGGGTAAAACTCCTTCGATGGTTTACAAGGATCAAAGTAATAAAAAACCATGGCAATCGAAACCTTGGAATAGCCAGAAAAATGAAGATACGCATGCCGTAAAAGAAATGGAAAACTTCTACAAGGTTAAGAAACCAGATCCCAACTTCGATAAGAGGAAACAGTTTCATTGTTTTGAATGTGGGGATACCACACATATCAGGCCTGATTGCCCTAAACTCAAAAAGAAAAACAGTATAGGCAGCGTAAACTATATTAAGAATAAAGTTGATGAAGACCTATTAGCTCCATACACCATTCCTGGTAAAATAAATGGGACTAGCATTCCTATACTTAGAGATACTGGAGCAACTGTAGATGTAGTGTGCCAGAAATATGTTTCGCCTCAAAGAATGACAGGGGAACATGTATGGGTGCAACATTTACTGAACGAGCAGATGTCTTGCTTGCCTATAGCCGAAATTGAAATTGAATGCGAATTGGGCCATGTCACCACTAAGGCAGCCGTTCTCAGAGATAACTTGGACCAAGGGAGGTACATCCTTGTAAATAAAACCGCCTCACTGTTAGAAGAAATTAAAGCTGACAGTAGGAAGAAAAAGGAAACTGTGAACGCAGTACTTACGAGAGCGCAGCAGAGAAAGCATCTTGCTGAAAAAGGAAGCTTGTCAAAATCCCAAGAGAAACTTGAAATGTCCAAAAAGACAGAGTTAGAGAAAGAGGAAGAAAATGATCTTCCAAATACAGAAGATCAACTTTTGCCAGAAATTAATGAAACTGAAGTTATTTTGTTTTGTTTGGGTGCTATACTGGTAAAAGTCAATTCAGAAAAGTTTGCTGAAGAACAACAGAAGAGCAAAGATCTGGCTCCGTTGTTTACATTAGCCAAAAAGGCCTCGACAGAATCAAAAGATTTCAGTATAGTTAAAGATAAATTACTGGTTAAGAAGAAAGTCGACAAGATGGGGAAAGAAGTTGATATACTTGTGGTTCCTGAATGTTTTAGGGAGCAAGGCAAAAGCATGGGCCACGAAGGAACGTCGGCTCACTTAGGAGTCGCCAAAACAAAGGACCGAATGGTGAAATATTTCTTCTGGCCGAATTGTTACAAAGAAATAGAGGAGTTTGTCAAAACCTGTGATGCTTGTCAACGAGCCGACAAATGTAATGACAAGAAGAAAGCCCCATTAACTTTGGTACCTGTCATATCTGAGATCTTCAGCAAAATAAATGTAGATGCTTGTGGACCCTTGCCCACTACACCAAATGGAAATCGTTATGTGATTACATCTATGTGCATGGCATCCAAATATCCAGATGCAGTAGCGGTAGCAGATATTGAATCAACGTCTGTAATTGATGCATTATTGCAGATATTCAGTCGTATGGGTTTTCCGAAGGAATTACAAACTGATCAAGGGACCTCATTTATGAGTAACCTAATTGTAGAATTTTTCCAGAGATTTGGAATAAAAATCATTAGAAGCTCTGTACACCATCCTCAGATTAATCCAGTCGAACGATTCCATAGGACCATCAAAAGAATTTTGAGGGTGTTATGCATTGAAGCAGCTCCTGAATGGGAAAGACATGTTCCAGCAGCCCTATTTGCCTTAAGGCTGAGCTCAACGCCGTGAGCTCAGCCCCCTTTCTCTGAGCCACCTATGAATGGTCCTTGCGGTCACTGAAGCACCAGTTGCACGTACGATCGATGATAATGATGAATCTGGGGCTGTGAATGTCGCTCTGATGATTTCTCAGTCCTCACGTTCTGTCGTTTCTCTAGGCCGACCGCTTCCTTCTTGACGCTGTGTTCGGCCATGGTTCACCCATTCCTGTCAACATCGTCTAATAGTGGCATCACTCCTATTCAAATGTCGTGCGGTTCGCCAATTAGACCAACCGGCTTCTTTGAGCCCAACTATACGTCCTATCGCAAATGCTAACATCTGCGCATATTGTTCGCGCACCTGTATGCGAGGCATAGTTACTGTCTACTTCAGTACACGGAATGAAATTCGCAAATAATTATTTGCGAATTTCATTCCAGAAATTTCGATTCCAGAGAAATTTCGTTTCCAGGTCATAAATTATAATTTATGACCTAGAATCGAAATTTCCCCTCTTTAATATCCTGTCAGTTGCGCAGTGAAGATGCGCTGCAGCATCACATGTTCATTCATTGGTCGCCAAACTTTAAAATTTTGAGTTTTCCATCGAAACCTGTATGCATATGAATTTGTGTCCAATTTGCATTAACCCTTCTTTGTGCGTCATTTTTTTTTCGTCTAAGAGTGTACATAGGAGTTATTAAAATTTTTCTCTTTCAAATAGTGCGCAATCATATTTTCGCATTAAAAAAATCCTTAATTTTAAAACACAATAAACTGTAACGCCAAAATTCATATTTTAATGGCGTCGTGAAAACTACTGTACTTAGTTTACAGCAAGAACAATAAAACTCCTAGATTTCACCACGACGGAAATTATTCAACCTCAGGCACGGAGTAGAAAAAAGTTTAAAATAAATATAAAAAAAAGCGCCGAAATTTCTGGTACCATTTATTGTTATTGATGAGTCAATATTGCATTACCCGAGACATTTTCTCAATCTAGTCTGCGAGCCATGTTATTTTGCAAGGATTTCACTCGAAAAAATTCCATCACCTGTTGGGGTTATTTGGAAACGATATTTTTCTTCTTCCGAACGAGTTTCGAAATCAACGTGCAATTTATTTACGATGAAAATAATACCGTGAGAAAATAAAAAATAAAAAAAAAATTCAAAAGTTAAAAATTTTATGCAAAAGTAATCCTAATTCGAATATTCAAGATCGTTATAGTCAAGTATTTATTATGTAGAAGGCGTGACCTGATTCGGAGAAAAAAGAAGTTGCTTTTCTTTTGGCAAAATACTAATTTCCTTGTTTGGTTACTATCCAAAAATTGTTTTTCAACAGGACACTGAACCGTAGTTTCCTGCTTCAGACCGTTGTTGCTGGTTCTAACCGGATTTAATGTAGCTACCTTTAAAAGCTAATTGATAAAACTATTATAACTTACTGATGCGTATGGAAAATAATTACGTAAAGAACGCGTCTTCAGTGCCATAAAAAAAATTAAAAAGCGGTGGCAACATATTTCGAACTAATCAATAATTCATCATCAGGCCGAGAAGCATTGGTGCGATTGTCGCATTGAGCATTGGTATTATAGGCATTTGTGAATTGTTCATTGCGACATTCACACCAAAGCCCCTCGGCCTTATGTTCAACTAATGATTAGCTCGAAACATGTAGCCACCGCTTTTTAATTTTATTTGTGGTATTGAAGAGTTGTTCTTTACGCGGGAAAAATATTTTCAAATTATTTTGTGTTTCTAAGCAAATCTTAAACGAATCAACAAAATTTAAATAGCCGGGGGGTAATGCTTAGACTCGAAGAAATGAGGGGGAGATTCCCCAGATTTCTAGATCAGTGGTTCTAAACCTGGGAGGTTCCCCCTCCCTCCCCCTCCCATGGGAAGGCGTGAGAGATAATCAGGGGGAGGGGGGAATGGAAGGCAAAAAATATGTGTGGAACACATTTTACTAGCATTACTTGCGCTTTTTAGGCCTAGGAAGGGCGTAGGGTATGAAGATCAAACAAAGAGGGGGGAGGGTAGACATAAAAAGGTTGAAAATCATTGTTCTAGATCAGTGATTCTCAACCACTGTGCCACGCCACTTTAGTGTGCCGCCACTGCGAATTATTTCGTATGCTCCTTTTACAAAATGTGTTATAGGTACATCAATCAATTATCCGAATAAAATTCTTTTAAATTTATCTTATTGTTTGTGTGCAGCCAAGTTTTAAATTATTAAAAGTCTACCGTGTCGAAAAAAAAAAGGTTGAGAATCACTGCTCTAGATCTTCAGGGGTTTGGCGTTAAACTGAGGAATCCTATAAGAAAAAAAAAATTGGATCTAGTGTCAAGGCTCGACATCCTCGCCAATGTCAGTGAAAGCTGCAGCACAAAAAGGTACTGAAGGTATGAGAATCAAGCCCAGGCTAAGGAGAAATAATTACAAGATAAAAATAACTTTTTATGTACCATCTATATATATAAAACGCGTAGGTATGCGGCACAAAAATCGACGATATTTCTACACTCCGAATGGCAATGGCAGCAACTACCAGATGTAAACATTAGCGGCCGTCCGCAATTTGCAACCGCGTGTGAACATGGATTTACGCGCTAAAATCAGGAATGCTCGAAAGCGAGCTACACGATCAAGAGAAAATTGGGAACAGTCTCAATAAAGAAAGCGAAGAAGAAATAATTCATTAAGAGAGAGCATAAATGATTGCGAGGTTAGGCTTAATCGTCGCCGGCATAGCAACCGACAGCCAGTAATAGTTAATATTTTACACTTTTTTCAGTACTTGCTGAATGTTTAATCTTTTATAATTGAAGAAATTTTTCCCAACAATTTACCATTTGGTATGATTAAGGCTGCTATGTACAAACCGCAATGGATTCGCTCACCTCAATGTTAATCTATGGAGAAAATTTGTCCACGGATTGTTGACTTGGATTCAAAGATTTTTTTTAAAAAATTGTACTCCGTCATAGAGAAAGAAATTTTATATTTGTGTACATTTTTAGTTTTTTTTAAAATGCAATTAATATTTTAAAATTTAAATTATTCGGGGAATAATCTGGTATAGTGTGTTTTAAACGCTCATAAATTCCTTCGGTGGACGAAATTTATAAAATGAATCCCGTAGCACTTTGCAGAAAAGTTCAGGCTATCTGACAATACCAATTTTATTTGATTATCAGCATTTGCGTACCTGTAAATAGTTGACAAAAATATATTTTAAATAAAAAATTTGGGGGCAGCGCTTAACACCCCCCTATATATAGAGAGAGCCATTACAATCCCTCAAAATGTCAATCCTAAGGGGGGTGGAATTCTCGAACTGTCAACTGGACTCCTCCCACCACAAGAGTCTGCAAAAAGAGGAAAAGGGAAATACAATTTTTTCTTAGTACACGATTTCTTAGTATACGATTTTTTCTTAGTTGCCTTAAGTGTAGATATCTGAATTGTGAACAATATTACATACAGAGAGTGATGTAATCCACACTATATTTTAGTACTTGCTGAATTTTTACTCCAGTTTTTAAGTGAAAAAAAAAATTTCCCCAACAATTTCTTTTTTGATGTCATGATAAAGTGTAGATATCTTATTTTCAAAAACAGTACATACCGAAAGGGATGTAATTTTTAAAATCATTGTTGTTGGGTTTCTCAGTTTTATCTTTAACTCTGTTCTGAAGTAATGGAAATTCACATTTTTTAATCACGATGTTTTAGATTCAGCCTTATAGAGAATACCCCCTTAACAACGTATATTTATGATGACAGGTAATGATAACATTCCTTACATACGTTACTTTCAGTTGAGTTGTTTTGCAAAAGAAAGTATAAAACTAAAAGCGACCATGCTGGTCGCGCAGCGGCTAGTGTTTTTAAATTTTTTGTTGAATCATATAAACTTGACAATTCTATGCATTAATAAATACTTAAAAAATTTTTTTTTGATGAATTATCCCATCAACTTGAAAGAAAAATGAAGTTAATTGGAAGTTAACTTTTCGTTCCCGTCCAGGCCGACAGATGGCTGCACCTGTCTACAAAGCAAAATTAACTGAAAATAATAAAATCATGGTAAAAACCTACTTAAAGATAGCTAAAAGTATTTAAAAAATGCATTGTCATCGTGTTTTGAGCTATTCTAAAAGTTTCAAGTGTCTAGCTAGTCGGGAAATTAGTTAAAAATCGATTGCAAGATTTGTACTGGACAAACAAACAAACACATACTCAAACAAGAAAGCAAGTTAATAAAAACATGGTAAAAAATTGTGACCGGAATCTTATGGCTTGGTGACTGCCTACGTTCAGAGCCAATTTTTTTTAAACCATTTTTTAAAGGATTTTTTTGTCTTTTATGGTAAAGTAGCACTTAAAAGTTAAAAAATGAACAAAAACTTACCTGTAAATATCATACATTTTTATAAATTGGTCAATTTGAAGTAATTTTTCTTGAAATTTAGCTAAAACGCCTATCACTCTGCACAAAATTCTAATGCTACTATTTTAATTTCCTTCTCCCACATGATACATATGACAGTTATCTTCAAAATGACCCACAATCTAAGAGAAATTTTAAAATGCAAAAATGATAGACAATTTTATGATCCGATATGAAAATTTTCCCCGATTCGTCATTCCATCTATATCTACAAAGGAAGAAGTCCTGACTTATATATACATATATACACGTATCAACGCCCAGCAAAAACTATTGGAGATACAGATATCAAATTTTAGGAGCTTATTACTTTTGTGCTGAAGGCGTCATTTAAGAAGCGATTTTTCAAAATTCGCCCCCCAAGGGGGGGAGGGGGGCAAAACGTGTTTTTTACATATTCCTTCATATCTCAAAGAAGGATATTGATATCCATAACATTCTTGCTTTAAAATGTAAGTAACATGAATACCTAAAAACCAATTTCAGGATTTTTCAAAATTAGGCCCCCAAGGGGGGGAGGGGGGAAAAACGTGTTTTTACGTGTTTTATCACATTTTCCTTCATATCTCGAAGAAGAAAACAGATATCCATAAGATTCTTGCTTTAAAATGTAAGGAACATAAATACCTAAAAACCAATTTGAGGATTTTTCGAAATTCGGCCCCCATGGGGGGGAGGGGGCAAAACGTATTTTCCCATATTCCCTCATATCTGAAAGAAGGAAATTGATATCCAAAAGATTCTTGCTTTAAAATGTAAGGAACTTGATTACCTAAAATCAGTTTCAGGATTTTTTTCAAAATTCGGCCTCAAGGGGGGGGAGGGGGGCTAAACGTGATTTTACGTGTTTTTCACATGAAACGGATATCCATAAGATTCTTACCTTAAAATAAAAGGAAGCCGAATACCTAAAAATTAGTTCCAGGATTTTTCAAAATTCGGCCCCCCCAAGGGGGGAGGGGGGGACAAAACGTGTTTTCCTTCATATCTCAAAGAAGGAAATTGATATGTTAAAGATTCTTGCTTTAAAATGTAAGGAACATGAATACCTAAAAACCAATTTCAGGATTTTTCAAAATTTGGCCCAAAAGGGGGGGAGGGGGCAAAACGTATTTTCCCATATTCCCTCATATCTCAAAGAAGGAAATTGATATCCTTAAGATTCTTGCTTTAAAATGTAAGGAACTTGATTACCTAAAATCAGTTTCAGGATTTTTCAAAATTCGCCCCCCAAGGGTGAAGGGGGGCAAAACGTGTTTTTCACATATTCCTTCATATGTAAGAAACCGGGTTAAATAATACACCCATACCTCGCTTTACGGCCTAGATACGTTCCGGAAAAGTTGGCCGTAAAGCGAAAAGCCGTATAACGAATCAATTATTTTGATACAAACCCATACAAATTTAATTGGATCTGTTCCAATTTTTCATAAATAATATAGTTTTTAGCTCAGAAAGCATTTTATTCTTTTTAATTCCTAGAAAAATGCTTACATAAAAATAAAAGTACAAAACAATGTAATAATTCAAAAAATAAACATATAAAAAAAATAAAAGAAATCATATGCACATATGTATACATATAATGAAAACCATAAAATAAAATGTTTAAAAACTGTTTTAATGTGATGACGAACATTAACATGAAGAATCACTAAGCTATGATATGCTGCCATCATTACTTTCCGGCATACTAAACAATTAACTGAAGAGTAAATAGTTGGTATTTGGCGCGATAGATGGTAGCGGCTATCTAGAGCATTAATCCGAATAGTCATATCGATTACAAACTAATATATAAGATCGAGTAATCATATCGAGTACAAAGTAATATAGAAGAAATTCTAAAGCAGTTTAATTTATTAATATGCGTATAAAAGAAATATATCCGTTTCCTACTTTGAGATATGAAGGTATATGTGAAAAACACGTAAAAACACGTTTAGCCCCACCCTCCCCTCCCCTTGAGGCCGAATTTTGAAAAATCCTGAAATCGGTTTTTAGGTATTCGTGTTCCTTACATTTTAAAGCAAGAATCTTAAGGATATTGTTGGGAATTCATCTCTCTCACGCGCATGTCCGGATGTGTTCAAGGGCAGAGAGTCACGTGAACTTTTTGATATCTTTTTATTTTTACTTTGACTCTTGGCATCATGTTCACTCGAGCTCATTGACTCGAGCTCATGACGCGTGATGAATCTTTAGAAATTAATTTCATTTTCTTTTTATGTATTAAATTTTGAAAATGTTGTAACATGGATTAAAACTCTAAAATATCAAGCTTTGAAGTCTTTCTTGAAACATGCGGATTCGTGATCATACAGATATCAATTTCCTTCTTTGAGATATGAAGGAATATAGAAGATACAAAGTGTAAAATATTAACGGTATTACTATACGGTAACTGTGCTTACCATGTATAGCTGTAACCTAGAGGTTAACTGCTAGACAGACATGTGATGTTGTCAGATTAAGTTAGTGTGGTTGATTTTCATGCGAGTAAGTTTTTTTTTTATTTTTAACTCTTTATCAGATTTACTTATATTTCTGAACCAGATTTAAATTTTATTTTTATATTTTCTAAAATGGAAGAATATTTATGCATAAATGGGGAGTTTGTACTTCATAGTATTTTCCCAATCACAGCAGATGGTGCATGTCTTTTCCGTTCTCTCTCTTTTGTCATGTATGGTACAGATATGATGTCTAGGGAAGTCCGGGAATTAATTGTGAGTCATGTGGTAGAGAATTGGGAGCGATTTGCTATAATGTCTCATGACAGGAATGGGAATAATTATTCTAACTCTGCTGAATATTTTTCCGAAATGTCAATTCTCTCCACATATGGCAGTTCTTGCGAATTGTCAGCAGCAGGTGAACTGTTCAACTTTGTTTTTGAGGTATACCTCAATGGTGAACTATGTCACAGTTTTGGTGCTGCTGGTAACCCAATAAGGAGGCTGCGTTTTACCTCTGCATGTGACCTCTCGAGTGGGCATTTCGATGCTTACTACCTGTCACAGGAAACACAAGCCATGCTATCTCTCCCTCAATCTGCCTCACATGATGCATCACTTTCTAATCCCAATAAAGCTACTAAAAGACGTCGCTCTAGATGTACTCATGCTCTAAGGAAGCAGCAACTTAAAGATGCAAGAAAGAAGTATGCAGAGAGGAATCCTGGGGTGAACAGGGCAGCTGTTGCACGGTACCAGAAAGCTAAGCCTGAGGTGATCAAAGCAGCTGTTGCACGATACGAGAAAGCTAATCCTGAGGTTATCAAAGCAGCTGTTGCACGGTACCATAAAGCTAAGCCTGAGGTGATCAAAGCAGCTGTTGCACGGTACCATAAAGCTAAGCCTGAGGTGATCAAAGCAGCTGTTGCACGGTGCCAGAAAGCTAAGCCTGAGGTTCACAGGGCAGCACAATGCCAATATGAAAAAAAGAATCCTGGCAAACGAGTAGAAAGGCGAGTACTTCCATGGCAGGTAAAGGTTCTTTCAGGCTTGGCATATGATCCTGTTATTGCTTATCAAGCAGATAGCATGGTATCCCTGGGCACTATGAACCACAAGTGTCAGTACTGCAATGCCCTGAAGTGGGCAGACGAATCTCCAGGAATGTGTTGTAGTGCTGGCAAGGTAAACCTACCTGCATTCGAACCTCTTCCTGAGCCTCTCAATAGCCTGGTAATTGGAGCTTTTAGTCGAACAATTATGAAATGCTGAATCTACCAAAATACTGAGATGAGTGTAACATTACATGTGCTTTTTTTTACTACGTTATTTATACTGTGTTAAGTTTTTAAATTGATTTTGATAACATACATACTTAAAATCCTGGGCAACGCCGGGTACTTCAGCTAGTTCCTTATAAAAACAGCCCCAATTAAAAAAAATATTTATTATACATAAATTATTGTATTTTATTTCATTTAGAATAGCATCTAAAACATTTCCTGAAATTTTTTATCAAATTATATGCATTATTATGTGAGATATTATGATAATGGTAGAGATTTGTGCTAAAAAACATAATTCTCAGATAAACGCATTTAAAGTTGTCACTTCAGTTTTGTAGCAGACGATGCTTTTTAAATAGCTACTAGGGGCTTCGCCCCTAGGCTCGCTACGCTCGCTCCTCTGGTGAATCAAGTGAATGAACGACTCAATAGTTGTTTACAGCGATTGAGTCATTCATTTGTTTACAGTTGAAGCTCCCCCCCCCCTCCCGGCGAAATGGATGAAGCCCGCCTATGGGTGAAAAATTGGTCCCTCATGTCCTTCTGCAAAGGAAGCGAATGAGAAGATTTTTTTGAAGTATTTCTTTAAAATTCAATTAAAAATCGAAATTTTAAGATAGAGACTTGAAATGAAGTTTATATGAATGAGAAAGCTTTCATCTTCCAGTTGATATAAATATTTTCTTTGTAACATAATAAGTCTGAGAGCATCGAATTTATATATCTCGAAACGCATAAATTTTTCCAAAAAGTGAGTTTTAAATTTTAATAAAAATATCAGGCTGTTTTAAATTATTTTTAAACAAATGAGGTCTTGTTTGAAGGAGAAATGTCTTGTTAATGGTTTCACTGAAGTCACCAGAATACTCCTATTCTCTTAGATCAAATCCACCTTTGTCCATCTTTGAATAAGAGATAAACTTCTCTAACTGTTCTTTACTGTGAACACTAGTAACGACGTTATCAACATAGAAACCATGTGAAAGGTCTTTTCTTGAAAGATGCATCAAATCCTTCACTGTGCTGAATGTGGTATTCGATAATCGAAGCCAAAAGGAAAGGGCTGCATTTTACACCAAAAACAAGTCTAGCGTGGCGAAAAACTCGAATTTCTTTATCCTTCAAATTTTTCCACCATAGAAAACGCAAATAATCTCTATCATCTTTGCGAACACTTATTTGTAGAAAAGCATTTCTAATGTTGGATACAACACCAAATTTTCTCTCTCTGAATCTCAGTAGAATGTCTGGAATAAGTTCAATTAAATTAGGACCGCCTTGTAGGTATTGGTTCAAAGAAGGGTGATTTGCTAATCTAGCTGAAGCATCAAATACTGGACGGATTGGAGTAGTACTGCTGCTTACTTTTATTACTGGATCATGAGGCAAGTAATTGCCGTAAGAGTTTACTTCCCCTCTTGGGACCTCTTCTATGATGCCCTCATTAAGCCAACTACACAAAACGTTTTCATATTCCTGATACAAATTGAGAGCTAAAAGTTTCGAAGTAGTATAGTTCAGCCTTTTCTCGTCTAAACTATAATTATCAGGTAAAGGTGATTTATCATCCGCCTAAGGTAAACAAACCTCATAACGACTATCACTGTTAATTGTCACAGTTTCTAAAAAATGCTCCTTAGTCTTAAGATCAATTTCATGTTTAGACTTTTTCTCAATAGGATCCTTGATCCCTATTACATCTAAACTCCACATATCTGCGATAGTCGCTTCGTTAACAAACAATTATGTCACTGTCATGGATAAGTTCTCATTTGAAGACTCTTCCTCTGGCACTTTAACCATCAAAGTCCATCCTAAATAGGTTTCCATAGCTATAAGAGCCGAAGCTAACTCCCTTTTCCTACCAGTCAAAATATTCCCCAAAACGTCAGCTCTTATGAGAACATCAATAGTCTCATAACAGTCAACTGACATCAGTCAAAACAATGCCATTTTCTTTTAGCTCTTTTATCCACGAGCCTTCATATATAGGTTGTATATTTTCACAAATTGTAGTTTGATATAAAACTTCAAAATTACACCTACATGTTTTATTCAAATTTTGTAATCTTATTTTATAACGATTATTCTTGCATTCCTTCGTAGTTATTCCCCCGAAAAGCGAATGCATCAATTTTTCTTGATTAAGGGGAATATAGTTCATTTCTTCGGCCACAGTTTTCAAAATATAACTTTTATGTGACGCCGAATCTAGGAGTAATCGTACAACTCTTTATCATCAGATATGAGTGTAGTTTTCAGAGTTTGAAGAAATACTTTAGGGCTACGTTACTGAAATTGGACATATTGACTTCAATTTTTGCCGATTTTTCTTCTTTTTTTCTGATGTTTTATTTTGTGAATCGAGTACATCGCACATTAAAGGAACATGTTTCCTAGGACAAATCAAGCACTTTAAAAATACTCTGCACTTCTTAACCTTTAGCTTACGGGGCTCAATTTCCGATTCCCTCTTTAGATCGTTAAATTTCATACCCCCTTCGTAAGAACGGCCGTTAAAAGGGTTATATATATATATATATATATATATATATATATATATATATATATCTTACTATTAACAGCTGAAGGTAAACAAATGTTAGTTTGTCAGTCAGCAGACACGGGGACGGGCTAATCTCGCGAACCGAGCATACCAGGATATCGCGACTGGTACCGATATACGCGGACGGCCGAGACACGTGCACTGATGGTATCCTCAACTTTCAAAACTTTAAACTTTTTTAATCATTAAATTAAAACCGCCGAACTCAAAAGAAGCGGCGAGCAGAAACACCTGACATTCCGGGTGGGCCAGCTCCTTTCCGTTTTGCAAATTTCCACTATTTTCATGCATGCAAAATTAAACTTTTCCGTACACCAATCGACAATTTTTTTATTTTCACGTGTTTTACAACTCTTCATCTTTAAGGATATACACGTTTTTATAAGGATAAAAAATTTTCATTGCAAACGAAGCTTTTTTCCCAAAAGAGTTTTCCGAATTTCACGAAATCGACAATTTTGATGGACAAATATTTCGGTTTTCTGCACCTATTAATGTCACTTTTACGATTTATCGGCATTTGATAGATGTTCAGCTTCCAAAATATACCAAATTCCTTTAATAAAAAAAATGTTTTCATTCTAAAAAAGCGTACTTGCAAAACTCACTTCTGAAATTTCCCGCGCTGCCATAGTATCTTAGTGTAACTGAATGCCGAGTTCGTAATTGTTCGACTTGTTATTTCTCTCACTAATAATTCCAGCAAGTTCGTGAAATTTGTTTCTAATTAATGAGCAACTGATGAGGATTCTTCGGTCACCAATTTTGAATTCATCAAAACTGTCTTTCTATTTTTTTAAGCACTTTTCCCCCCATGAGATTTAATATTGCCACATTTCGCTGAAGTGACGGTGGCTCAGCGGTATCGCTCCTGACATCTAATCCTAAGGTCCCGGGTTCGAAAGCAGCCGCCGTCGGGTGCAAGAGCATCTTTTATTTTAATTTGGTCCGCATGCGAGCTGTATGCAAATTTATCTATTATTTATTTCAGTTCCGGTTCATACGCTTCCGGTGGGAATGTCGGGAACGTTCCGGAGGTGTATTTTAGGTGATGTTCCCCGCAATTTGGTCAATAAAATCTGTTCTGATCTACGCTCCGTGTCATTTCCGTATTCCCCGAAATCATCGTGACAATATTTTCATTCGGCCATGTTACCAAAAGGAGAAATTATTAGTTGAGAACGAGTCATTTAATAATTGAAATCCAGAAATAAATTTGAAGTACCAGAAATAATTTTAGTTTTAGGAAAGGAGAAGTTAAAACCTTTAGAATTTTTTTCTAATTGAATGAGCTTTTTTGTTTAAAATGCAAAATTTGAAAACGGAAATTTTAAATAATTATTTTTTTTTAAAATCTAATATATTTTTAAAAGTGATTAAACAGTTTTTAATCTTTAGGATATAAAACCATTTCATTTTAAATCAAAAAAGCAACACATCGGGTTGCCACTCAGCTAGTATATATATATATATATATGTAATATCATAGCAATAGGCATCGTTGGAACAGCTATAAAAGAATTCTTGGGACGCAGTAAACAGTCGAATGATTTAAACTAGTTTTATTGTTGTTCATATGGAGTTCCCCATAGGGAGGGAGCTAGACCGTGTGACATATTCTATGTACAATCATTATAAAGAAGAGCCCGGCTTCATGCCGTTTTCACATTTTATATCGGGAACATACAGAAGACTTGGTGTAAGCAATAATCCCTATGACGCTATGCTACGTCATGGACTAGGGCGTGTCCGATGATTCTTATCGGTTCAGTCTCCCTAGACAGAGGCTGTTCTAAGTCTATCAGGATATTTCTCTGTCTATAGGGGAACGAAGGGATTAATTACTGCAAACTTTAAGAGCTATTATATCATCATTAGAAATGGAATAAATTATGTTTTATAGGAATATAGACCAGTCAGATAATTAATATAAAAATTATTTTTATATTACATCCCCCCCTCAAAGAAAAAGAAATTCCCCATGCCAAACAAAAAGAAAAATTAATTTACCTATTCTGACAATTTAAAACTGAACCTATACACCAACTCTTCTGTGTACAAAACTAACATTCAAATCTCTGAATGCTCACTTATAAAATTTTTAACAACAATCTTTGCATAATATTCTCTCCAATTTCAATATTCTTTGCAAGTTCAACATAAAAATCGCAACGTATACTACAAAAAGCACAATACAATATAAAAATATAAGACGTCTTGAAGAAAAAACATGTGGTAACAAGTGGTGACAACCATGGTTGTTTTGTTTTTTGGCTTATACAGTCTTTCGCAGAGAAATTATTGTCCTTTCACTGCTGAGCCAAATAAAACTGAATACAAATGCACTATCATAATACTGAAAAAAAATTGCAATACAACAATACGTAAAAAAAAAATACAACCCTGTAATAATATACAAACATACATACTTTATTTACATTATTCATGACTCAGTTTTAATTTTTCTGGTGCATGGTATTTTCGTAACTTCGAAACATGCACAACTTCTGAAGATTCTTGAGAGTGGGTATTTTTCTTATTAATTTCATAATTAACGTCAGAAATTTTGCTAAGGATTTTATAAGGACCACTGAAAACTGGAGACAGTTTCCTAGTATTAGGGTATTTAAATTCTTCATAAATGACTGACTCATTAGGTGTAAATTGTATATCCACAAATCTAGCATCGTAATGTATTTTATTCCTTTCATGGTAATGTTTTGTTCTCTGAACTGCTATTTTTCTCGCCTCTTCAACAGGAGGATAAATACTTTCCTTTAACGGATTTGTATATGGAATTGTGCCATACATTAAATAGGCTGGTGGAAATTTAGTAACGGAATGGGGGGTCAAGTTGTATTCGTGAGTTACTTCCTTTAGTAATTTAGGCCATGGAACTTTTGTAGATGATTCATTAATTTTACATTTTAAACGTGTGATTATTGTTTGGCCTCTCTCCACTTTGCCATTCGTTTCTGGTCTGTGTGCTGTAGTCAATAGTTGTTTAACGTTATAATGCTTAAGAAATTTTTTAAAATGAGAAGATGTGAAAGCTGGATTTCTATCACTTAAGATACTCTTTGGCACTTGAATTTGAAAAATTTGGTTTAGGAAGTTAGTGTAAGTTTCTGTTGTAATTGATTTTGAAGCAAAAGCCCATATAAATCGAGTGTGATGGTCAATAATTAACGTCAGGTATTTTTTAGTTGAATTGTAATGGTTAAGGCCACCCACACTATCAATTGCAATCAAGTCAAATGACTTGTCAACCGGAGGCATTGATTGCAAAAGTCCAAATCTTTTTTGTCGAGGTTTTTTATTTACTTGACATGTATGACAGTGTTTAATAAAATTACTAATATCAGAAGTTATATTTTGCCAATAATAAACAGGGGTGAGCAAATTAATTGTTTTTTGAATACCAGGATGGCCAAATTTTTCATGAGTAATTTTGAGTAATTTCAGTCTTAAAGAAAAAGGTACTACAATCTTTGTAAACCCTTTTTTACGAAGGCATAAAACATTGTTAATTTCGACAAACTTTCCAGTTAAATTGTCATTTTTTTGAGCCTCGGTAATTTCACTCAACTGCAAGAGATGTGATACCTGAGTTTCAACATTGTTTACAATAACATCATTGTGTACATTGTTATCTGGTACATCACGAGAGAGCATGTCTGCTTCGATGTTTGTGGTGCCCTTTGTATATTTAATATCATATTCATACATACTTAACTGCAAAGACCAGCGGAACAATCTTCCTTTTAAGTTTTTAACATTTTTGAGCCAAACTAAAGCCGCATGGTCCGTATGTATGGTAAATTTTTGTCCGAAAAGATAATGATGAAACTTATTTAAAGAATCCACTATAGCGAGACATTCCAGCTCAGTAATACAATAATTTTTTTCATAATCTTTTAATGAGCGGGAGTGAAACGCGACAGGGTATAGGACACCAGAAGCATCTGTTTGTTTTAAAACCGCTCCTACACCAGTGTGACTGGCATCAACATAAATATGACATTCAGCTTTTGGATTAAAAATTTTCAACACAGGTTTACAAATTAAAGTTCTTTTTAACATTTCAAACGCTTCTTGGCATTTCTCAGTCCATTGCCAAGGTGTATTTTTTTTTAACAAGTTATTTAGTGGCTGTCTAATAGTGGCATATTTGTCAATAAATTTATGATACACATTAATTGAACCGAGAAATCTTTGTAAAGATTTTACATTATTGGGTGGTTTTAGCTTTTTAATAACCTCAATGTTGGTGTTATCCGGAGTGACAATCCCATTGGTAATTTCATATCCTAAAAATTGAATTTGTTTTTGTAAAAAGGAACATTTAGAAAATTTTAGTTTTAAGTTTTCCTGTCTGCAGATATCAAAAATTTGTTGAATGTGTTCAATATGATTAGAATAGCTATCTGAAAAAATTAAAATATCATCAAAATAATTTGCAGCAAATGTAATTTTATATTTAGTTAAAATTCTACGAATTGTTCTCTGAAAAATGCTGGGTGCATTGCGCCAACCAAAAGGTAAACGTAGCCATTCATATAATCCATTATGGGTTGCAAAAGCGAGTTTTTCTGTGTCATCTGGGTGAATAGGGATATGCCAGTAACCTGAGGCCATGTCCAATTTTGAAAAATATGTACTTTGAGCTAGTTTATCAATCAATGTCTCGACTAGAGGTAATGGTTCGGCATCCGACTTCGTCACCTGATTTAATTTCCTGAAATCAATACATAACCTATTCTTTTTGTTTTCATCTTTTTTATAAACAAGTGTTACTGGTGCCGAAAATGGAGACGAACTTTCTTTTATGATTTTGGCTTTTAATAACTCTTCAATTTGAGTATCAATTTCTTCTTGTTGTTTTGGTGAAGTTTTATATGCGCGTAACGAAACTGGCAAATCGGAAGTCAATATCACTCTTTGGGGTTCTATTCTTACTGATCCCACGTCATATTTATTTTTCGCAAATATGTCTTTATATTCCTCTAAAAGTTCTTTTATTTCGGAACTTCCTACATTTTCACTCATTTTCGTTTTTTCCTCGACTGTACTCTGATAATGTGTGCACCCATTACCAGAATCCATCTCGAAAACATTCGAAAATGTTAAAACTTTTTTATTTTTAGACTTTGTCTTTACTTCCTTTTTCTCTTTAACGTTATTAACATTTAGCTCAACATGATTTTCGGGCATGATATGCAAAGACAAATCGCTGCATTCAGAACTAGAGAAAGTGATCAGTTTTCTCCCATCCTGCTCAACAATTTGGTTCGCACAATTAATTACCAAACGAAAATCAACACAACTCTTTAAACCCAAGAGGGCATATGGTAAATCGGTGTCAAGTATGAAAAACTCTGCCGATTTAACAATATTACCAATTTTAAGGTAGAGATTGCATGTTTTGTTAAGCTGTATTAGACCTTTTGTTTGTTTCACGTTTATCACTTTATTTTCTCTAATGGGAACATTTACTTTTTCAACAATTTTACTTGGAATTATATTAAGCGAAGATCCAGTATCAATATTTAACCATATCTTATTATTTGAACTCGAGTTATTTTCATTGTTTGTTTTTCTTTTATTATGTACGTACGTTTTGTTTTTTGTGTATCCGGATACTATTAATTGTCACTTTTCGGGTTGTGGCTTAGGCGCTGCAAATTCAGACGTAGATGGTCTATTGATGCAAGAGAATCCCCAATGATAAGAATTCATGATCCCTATGTTTGCGCAAAACTTACAGGGGTTGGGGGGCAACTCTTGCACCGCATGCGTCGTTTGAGCCTTTGCTGGTTTTGAATTATTATACCTTCGTGGTGTAATTTTCTTGTTCTTACTACATTGGAAAGATTTGTGTCCTTGCTGTTGACAAATAAAACAACGGATTTCCGGTTTAAGGTTTTCTGTCTTTCCATTCGTATAGGGTACCCGATGGAACGGTACTTTTACTTTGTCCATGTCTTTGCGAATTTGTTCGTAAATTTTCAATTTATTTTTAAACTCAACTAAATTCTCACATCCATATAAAATGGCTTTGTTCTGTGTAGTGTCATTAATCCCGTTAATGACGTAAGTGATTAAAGCACCTTCGTCTATATTACTTTGATTAGCAATTTGTTTCATGATTAAAAAATATTCTTGCATTGACTCATTATATTTTATTTTACGTTTTTGTAGGATGTTATGTATTTCCGCCGAATTATATGTTACTTTAAACTCTTCAATTAATAATTTCTTTAGTTTGTCAAAAGAATTGACTGAAGTTTCACTACGAATGAACAGAAGTGCGTTCCCTCTAAGACAACGTTTTGCGAATAAAAATTTATGAAACTCAGATAAAGAGAATAATGCAGCATGATTTTCAAAAGTTTCAAACCATTGTACGATATTTTCATGTTTTTCTCCCTTAAAGAGAGGAATCACTGCCTCAATGTCAGAGAAGTTTACCATAATTTTTGTTTCTCCCATGTTTGACAATTTTGAATTTTTATCGACATTTTCGATTTTAGAATAACTGTTTTCCTCGTCATTACTGCTTTTGATTTCATGTTCTCTACTTGTATTATTTTTCATTTTGACTCCAAACGTTTCGGTTTGGGTATCATTTTCGTTATTACTTATAAGGTTTTCGGTTTGAGTAGTATTTGCGGTAATATCTGTAAGTTGTACCCCACCTGTTTCGGTTTGAGTACTATTTTCATTATTGACTTTATTTGTGGATCCGGACTGAAATTCAGCATGTTCTGTTTCGAGACTAATTTCGTCTTCCGAAATGTCCTCTGCAATTATCGAATTTTTAAGAAATTCGAAATTAGATAAGCACGAAATAATATGTTTAGTAATTTCCTCTTTTTCACCTTCTCCCGAAATATTTAAAATATCGCAAATCTTAATCAATTCCGCTAACTTAAACTGTTCTGAAATTTCATTCACTTTAGCTAAAAACTCTTTATCTCCAACTTCATATTTAAAGCCACAAAAATTTAAAACTCTATTACGATCTAATCTCGTGTTTCCATTTTGGAATATGAGTTTATCTAATAACTTGACCGTTGAAGCTTTTTGCTTCTTCAAAGCTTTACAAATTACGTCAATATCCTTAAGTAACATGGTTACAATATTAATATACAAATTCCAAAATATTTACACATAAAGCAGATTCAGTTATAAACCATTATAAAACTACAGCATATTGAGATATAAACCATTTGTTAAAATTATTCATTATTCAATTCAAAAAATTTCCTATCCACATTTATTTATGACTTAATAAAGAAAGAAAAATTACTCACGTAATGATTCACCACTTCCTTGAACGAAAAAAAAAATAATAAAAAAAATTTACTCCTTATGTACAGTTTTTGTTCATATTTCACTGGAATCGTCATGCACGAAACGAAAAAAAAATCGGCTTAGATTGTCCACTTTCGTGTATTTTAATCCTGGAAGCATTGGACTCGCACTGTTCTTTGATTAATCCACAGGTAGCACTCAAATAGGAAAGTATCCAGGCTTTGGGATCCAGTTCGAACAGAAGGTTGTTCCTTTTCAAAACAAGTGTATTCACACGCAAAAACATTATTGATGTCGCAGTGGCCGTAGGAATACTGCATCGGAACTAACACCTCTTAAAACGCTGTCTGTCATCCTCCATCTGTATTCCAGCTTCCGTTTCGGTTTAACAGGGAAGTTCGCGGGTAGACACAACACATTCCTCCAAGAACGGCGGAGGAGCCCTGCTCCACTCATAAACTTTAGCCCTCGCCTGCGTCCCACAAAATTTAATCGTTTTGTCTAGCCCCCTTTATTATCCTGTCGGCTTGTAATATCATAGCAATAGGCATCGTTGGAACAGCTATAAAAGAATTCTTGGGACGCAGTAAACAGTCGAATGATTTAAACTAGTTTTATTGTTGTTCATATGGAGTTCCCCATAGGGAGGGAGCTAGACCGTGTGACATATTCTATGTACAATCATTATAAAGAAGAGCCCGGCTTCATGCCGTTTTCACATTTTATATCGGGAACATACAGAAGACTTGGTGTAAGCAATAATCCCTATGACGCTATGCTACGTCATGGACTAGGGCGTGTCCGATGATTCTTATCGGTTCAGTCTCCCTAGACAGAGGCTGTTCTAAGTCTATCAGGATATTTCTCTGTCTATAGGGGAACGAAGGGATTAATTACTGCAAACTTTAAGAGCTATTATATCATCATTAGAAATGGAATAAATTATGTTTTATAGGAATATAGACCAGTCAGATAATTAATATAAAAATTATTTTTATATTACATATATATATATATATATATATATATATATATATATATATATATATATATATATATATATGTGTGTGTAGACTTTCCTGTCTACGTAGCTGGCATCTAGTGGGGTGTATAAGAAGAACACACTTGAGTCATAAATCAACTAGACTTGTTAAAACTCAACAATCATCATTTATTAATGTAGACAGCAAATACGATATGCCGGAGAGCCTACTTTTACTGTCTCCGGTACAATATAACAATAAACACGGGATAATCTAGCGCAATGCTTCGCTTCCCTTCAACAGAACAAAAGATCGGGTAGCTTTCTCGCTCCCGTCAAATACACCCCAACGCAGGCCTTGACTCGCCCCTTTGGAATTACAATCCTTCGAAGATTCAACACAGCCTCTCTCTCGTGCCTATCGCACAGAGTCTAAAACACAACCTTTCCCTATGGAGGTCTGTCCCTCTCTCCCCAGCTAAAATCCTGCACCCTCTCGCGTGGGGCACAAGAAAAACACATCCCTCTGTCGAGTCGGGGTCATTCAACCCTCTCTTTCGACCGTCCCCTCCCGCAATGTCGCAGTGACAAAGGCTTGGTGCGTCTCTGGCTACGCATAGCAACAGAGAATATTACTATGGCATAAGAAAAGATTTTGCATAAATCCTACATATATACACTCAAGAGCCAAAACATTATGACCACCCCTACATTTTGCAATGAATTCGCCTGGATGACGTGGAAGGCACGTGATCAGGTGGAAGTGGTATTTAACTGCTGCTGGAGAGTCTGAAGAATCATTCTTTCACTTACTTCTGTGTGTGATGGGAAAGGCTTCGGATCTAAGCGACTTTGATAGAGGGCAGATTGTAATGGCTCGAAGGCTCGAAACAAGTATTTCCGAAACTGCATGACTCGTGGGTTGTTCGCGACCTACAGTTGTTAGTACTTATGCAAAGTGGATGAATGACGGTGAAACCAGCAGTAGACGATATGGTGTTGGACGTCCACACGCTATCAAAGAAAAAGGTCGTCGGAGACTGTCTCGCATGGTGAAGCAAAACCGGAGCCAGACAGTGGCTCAGCTGACAGCCCAATACAATGCAGGGCCAAGTAGAATAGTATCGCAGCACACTGTTCAGCGGACACTGTTGGATATGGGGCTACGCAGCAAACGTCCCACTCGTGTGCCTTTGCTGACCAATCGTCATTGCCAACTGCGCCTGCGCTGGGCCCGGGAACATCGCGACTGGTCCATGGATCAGTGGGAGAGAGTTGCCTGGTCAGATGAATCACGGTTTGTCATTCATCACGCCGATGGCCGTGTCAGGATACGCCGTCTTCCAGGCGAACTGTTGCTCCCTCAATGTACAGTAGGTCATACACAGGCCGGTGGTGGCGGTATTATGCTTTGGGGGACGTTCTCTTGGTCGTCTCTGGGACCCGTGGTTGTGGTAGAGCAGACCATTAATGCTACAGGGTATCTGAACATCATTGTGGACCAGTTGCACCCTTACATGGCCTCTGTTTTTCCAGCTGGAAATGGAGTGTTCCAACAGGACAACGCCCTGTGTCACAAGGCTAAAATTGTGTTGGAGTGGTTCTAGGAACATGATGCTGAATTCCAGTTAATGTCCTGGCTGCCTAACTCACCGGATCTCAATCCGATAGAACACATTTGGGATGTCATGGGACGGCAGCTCAGAGTTCAAAGACCACCAATTCGCAATATCTCGGATTTGCGTGACCGTTGCTTAAACATCTGGTACAATCTGTCTCCGGCCATCTACCAAGGACTTGTGGCATCCATACCAAGGCGGGTTGAAGCTGTGTTGCGCGCCAAAGGTGGGCCAACTCGTTATTGACAGGTGGTCATAATGTTTTGGCTCTTAAGTGTATATATATTGTTGGGCCCGTATTATTGGGATACATGCTATCCCACCCCGTAAGGAAAAGGTTAACTGTATGCTCAGGTGATAAACATGCAAAGCAACAGTGTTTATCTTTTGCAATTTTCTGTTTTTCCGATAAACTCATTTTTTAGCAGTAAAACATTCTGAACTAAAATGTTTACTCCCACAAAAAATACATTTCCTAACTTCTGGAATGGAAGCTGTTATTAATAGACCCGCTGCAGTTGGTGTTTTGATTCGCACATAGTCCGAACTGAAATTCTTCTTTCTGGCTGATTTATAATCTTGGCACTTTGCCAAACCAAACCCCGCTATAGCTAAGCATATTCTCTCTTCCCCCTCCACTTTTGTTATGAGAAATTGCATCAAATTGTTTAGTCTTTCTTTTGCTTTAGCCTTAAAGGAGGAAATATTACTACGATTAAAAGCCTTTAAAAAGTCACTTGGAAAACATGACTCAACCATTGGATATAAAAGACAGGTACATTTATCTGTAGTTTCTCCTAGTGTTTCTAAAGCACGTAAAAATGACTATAGTTTATTGTACAGAGAAGTTAATAAAAACTTTTCTTTTGTTTGAACAGTTATAATAAATTTTAATAATTCTCTAATACATATCTCTACTGACATATCTTCCCTGCCAAAGCGAGATTTTAAACTCTCCACAGCATTCTCATAATTGGCGCCGTTTGGCGGAAAACTTTCAACAACTTCCCTAGCACGGGAACCAACAGTTGTTGCTTGAATTAAATATTGTACTTTATCTTCAGGTTCAAAATTGATACCCACCGAATTTTCTCTTCAGGTTGATGAATCAACCTTGCCAAATACTAATGTGGCTTTACTGTTAGCGCACGTCCGGTTTGTGAAGGAAGGAAAAATTATTCAAGAGATGCTTTTCGCAAAAAGCTTGATTTCAGATACTAAAGGTGAATCTATTTTTAATACTGTCAAAGATTATTTTAAAGAGAAAAATATTCCTCTTGCGAACATTATGTCTGTTGCCACCGATGGAGCTCCTGCAATGGTGGGTAGTCATCATGGGTTCATTGCCCTTTTGAAGAAAGAGGTACCAGGTATTTTAGCTGTTCACTGCGTGATTCATAGACAGCAATTAGTTGCAAAAAACCTCAGCGACCGTCTGCATCAGTCATTACAATATGTCATCTCTTCTGTGTACCAAATTCGCAGTAATACTCTCAACGATCGATTATTCGCGTAGCTGTGTAAGGACAACGATGAAGAATTTAAATTGATGTTGCTTACATGACCGATTTATTCGCAAAATTCAATGGAATTAATTTGCAGCTTCAAGAGCTCAATTTGATCTTAATAAAATCTGTTATTTCTGCCTTCCTAAAAAGACTCACTTTGTGAAAGCAGAATTTTGGTCACAACGAGTTCAGCCAGTTTCCAATCTTGTCGGATCTGCCTAAGAGCAGTGAAATCCCCTTCGATGAAACACAAATTTACTGTCAACACCTTGAGTCTTTGCACAAGGACTTTTCTGAGTGTTTTGAGGATATTTTGTCCCTGGAAGTCCCTCAATGGGTCATGAACCCTTTTATGAATATTGAGACAGCAGAGGTTCAGATTCAAGAGGAATTGGTCGAACTTTCAACGAATGAAATTTTGAAAGCCTGCTTCCAGGATGATGGTCGTTTCACAGAATTTGGCTTCAAAGTAACATCAGTCGCTTCTACCCAGGACTGTGGACTATCGTTAAAAAGTTTTTTATTGCCTTCCCTTCCTCCTACCTTGTTTAGCGAGTATTCAGTGCTGTGACTGATCTAATTACAGAAAAGAGAATTCGACTCCAAATCGTGGAAAGAGAGGACTCGCGCCTTCATCTCTCTAAAAATATTGAAGCGAACGTTCAGAAACTGGCTCTGAACCAACAAGAACAACCATCCCACTGACATACTTGATTGCTTCATTGCTATTACTCTTTTAGTGTAATTTGTTTTGCTGTTATTTTTTAATTATCTAATTAAGAATAAATAATTTTTAAACATAAAAGAGCATTTAAACATTTTTTTGCATTACTCATTTTAATTTTAATAAAAGGAATGCAATTGCCTTCTAGGGCAAATATATCGAGTTAAATCAAACCAATTTGGTGTGTAAATCAACTGAAAAATATAACTCAAAATTTTTGAATTTTATAATTCTGTAACCCCCCCCCTTCCCCATACTCTAAATTACAGGATTTTACCAAAGGGGGAAGGGGGGGGGCGTTGAAAAATTTCTGCCCCTTAGGGGGGCTGCAGCTTTAAAAAGGTTGAGAATCACTGTTTTATATCATCTCCGAACTATCTAAATTCTAGTCTGGTAGAGTAAACTTTCTTTTTGAATTATTTACATCAGAAATAACAATACTTGGAAACGACGTACCTGGATTTGTAGCTTGGATTTTTGCTAGTTCTAGTTCATGATTCATTCTTTGCTAATTCAAGTTCATGATCCATTTTTTATTTTCGGTTTGTTTTTGTTCTAACAATTTTCGATCGTCAATAGCATTTATTAAAAGATCTTGATCAAATTCTGGATCACTCTCATAATCTCTATACTTTTTAGAATCAAATCCTTTAAACCAGCTATAGTTATACTTGACGGTGCACTTTCACCAATTTCTTTCGCTACGAAAATCAGATCTTCCCTCCTGAAACCTTTAATTTTTCGAAACATTTTTGTTACCTTGTAACAAGAAGAGTCCTGTCGCGGACGCCAAAATATTAAAAACTAAGAACGAGTACTCAAAAAAAAAAAAAAAACTACGTAGTCATCCGACATCGTCTTTATTTCGATGTGTTCCTTTGTTTTTTATTTCAAAAGACCGCTCGACGCGCCACGCAAGTGAGCAAGTGATCAAGGAGGATACAAAACAATGGGTATTCAAAGCACAGTTACAAACTAAACAACAACTGTCTTCTATACAGCAGAAAACTCTAAAGACACAAGTCAAGATAACAGAGTCTTCAATACAATACACGCTTAACGCACTTTCAATACATTCAATTCTCAGCAGAAAAGAATACTGAGTTCCAATGCCAATGTCAGGCATATTTATAGACTTCCAAAGCTCCCTCTATCGGTCAACCAGCTAGATATTTCCAGAACCTTCTGGAAAGGTCCAGAAGGTTGGCGACCACTTGACGCCATATCGCCAAATTTGGCGACCAAAATAAGTGACCAAATCCATCGCCAATTCGGCGATAACTCTCATATTTGGCAAGATTACCATAGACTCCAAAAAATCGTAACAATATGTACGTATATATATATATACATATATGTATGTCAAAATTTTAACTCAGTTTGGTATTTTTCTGTTTAACTGTTTACTGCTTGTCCAATCGATACAGACTGGGTTTTGGCACGCTGACAAAATTCGCGAGGTACGGACGGACGGTTTTAGTGGCTGAAATTTTGCTTTCCGAAGGACCGTCATGGGGGAACATAATCCTACGTTTAAACATTTTTATAAAATCAATGAAATATATTTTCAAATGTTTAAAATATTTCTTATCATAACATTGCAAGAAAAATAATTAAAATTTTAATGGGGTTACTGGTGACCCCAGTGGTGCTCAAGGATACAAAAACCAGTTGTAGTAGGAGGATTAAGAATCCCCTTTAGAAACTTTGGCCGGTTAAGACCTTGGACTAGAATCCAAAAGGTGGGAATGGAGCTATGCAATCCAAAATATAATGTAATGTAATAAGTTCTGAAATTATTAATTTTATGTTGGAATTTTTTTGAAAAAACATTCTGTTTTTCAATTGTTCATTTCAGAGTAAAATTTAAAGTTCGTCTTTTAAATGCTTCTGCGAAATATTTTAAACAATTATGAAACAAACGACGATTTCTCGCAATTTCCAAAGTCTGTGGGTTCGAGTCCCACTATTGGCACGGACGTTTGTAGCCGTTTGGAATCGGCTTTAAGCTGTAGGTTCCAGTCTAATTAGCCCTAGTGTAGCAAAAAAATTGACCGTAGCGCTCTAAACCAAACCATTCTCGCAACTTCCTATTATAACTACACTTTCTCCTACAGTGCGCTTTGCAAAGCTCAGAAACTAGATCCTTTTTCTCAGCTAAAGTTAGAGCTGTGATAGGGTGAGCTCGAGAAGGGGTTTCTGTGGATTACCCGGCATGTTAATGTATTTCGTGTGTGCGACTCGCATCGAGTTTGGAAGTTTTCAGCGGGAAAAATCCAACCCAGCAGATTTAGTTGTCAAAACATAATTTCTATACGGATTCCTGCATAAGAAAGCAATGATTTAAGAATTGCCACGCTGCCAAGACATGCAAAATGAAAATTGTATTAATTGACAAAAAGAAACAGAATACCAGAAGTACTGTTCAGCAGACACTGCTTTATCATTGTTTGAATAAGAGGAAACATTTCTTTTCTTTGTCAATCATCAACAGTTTTTCAATACATTGTTACAACAGAAATGCTACTCAACAGAAGTTTTCTAAATTCGTTATTTTAAACCGAACGCTTTGTGACGGTTTAAGCGTCTAAAAACTCGTCGAATTTTTTGCTGTTTTATGCGACAGTGCTTTCAGTTTTCCTTATATTGTTGGCGTTTATTTTGAGGTATTCACAAATCCATCATTCGCGTGTTATATCTTATAACAGCTGTGTTATTGTGCAATGTGGGACGCATATTGCTTTTTGCTTTCATGAATTGTAATCTTCCGTCTGTACACTTTTATCGGAGAAAAGAAATTGAAAGTGAAAATTGTAAAGGAGGCGGGCCAGGAACTTTCTGGTGATGAGAGCAAGCTTTGTTGCGAAACTACTTAACAAAGTTCTAACGACAAATATTTCATGGCCAGGCCTCGTAAATCTCCCTTAAAAACCCGAAAGCTCTACCAAAATCCTCTTAAACTTCCTAAGCATCGGTACTCACTCATGGACCGGTTCTTAACTGACTGTCTTGACTATATCTGGACCGAAGACACTCCGGGGAGCATATTCTGAAAGACCCACGATTTGGGCACTCAATTGCCGGTTTGACGAAAGCATCAGTTTCGCCATCTGTTTACATATATAGGAATCTTTTTATTATAAGTTTTTTTTTTAACTTCTACGCAATTTACTATGTTTTAAAATCTGGTTTACATATATAACACAGGATTTAAAGAGATTTTAACAAAATAAATAAATGAATAAATTGAAATAAGTATATTATTGAATTTTAAATTTACTTTCTTCAAATATCCACAATAATTTTAATTTTTAAAATTTTAATGTTAATTAGAAAAGAAATGTATTTAATAAGCTTTAATTAAAAAAATTAAGTTGCATAAATTAAAAAATTTAAAGTTTTAAATTCCAATAATATAAATTTATTTTAACATATAATTTTAAATTAATCAAATTTTTAAAATATAAAAATTTATTTTAATTTGGTTACATTTTTATGCTAAATTATTGAAGAAATGAGGGAATGATGCTGAGTATGAAGGAATGACAAATCTTTTGATCTTTCTTTGCTGTAGATTTTTCAATTCCTACTATTAGTTCACACTCTCTCTATATATATCTTGTTCAAATTTTCAATCGTTAATAAAAGTACTTTTTATTCATCCACTCAAGTTCAAATACATTTTTTTAAACTTGTAGTGGATGACACTTGATGTTAATACAGTTTTTTCAAATATTAATTCATTAATTAAATTTAATTAATCAATTTTGCTTTTAGACTATATGTATCTTGTTCAAATTTTCAATCGTTAATAAAAGTACTTTTTATTCATCCACTCAAGTTCAAATACATTTTTTTAAACTTGTAGTGGATGACACTTGATGTTAATACAGTTTTTTTCAAATATTAATTCATTAATTAAATTTAATTAATCAATTTTAGTTTTAGACCTAGAGCGTCTCTTGCTCTTGAATAGCAATTTCCCTCTTGTTACTGTGTAAACGGTAGCACTGTGGTATCGCGGATTTCTCCCGTCCTGTAAGGTTGCGAGATCGAATCCCCAACCTGACGAACTTTTTCTCTCTCTTTCCCCCCCTCCTAATCTCGCACAGTAGGCAAGGTTCTGGCAGGCAATCCTTTTTTTCAATTCCTACTATTAGTTCACACTCAAATTTTTTCTTTGTTGACCTAAGTAGGAATTGACTTTAAATTTTTTTTTATATATTACTTGATTTTGTTTTATTTTCAGAATTTAATTGAAAATATGAGCATTTGAAAATCTTGCACTGAAAGCAAGAAAGTGAATGAAAGTCTAGTACTGTATGTGTTGAAGTATATACAGTCTGATAAAAATGGTTCTATATCTTTTTCAAAACAAATATGATTACTTTCAATTATACAAAACAAGTACGATTACTTACACATCTTAAATATTTTTTTCTAATTTTCTAGGCTTTAAAACATATTGTATTAAGTAATTTCGTGATTTCAAATCAGGAATACTGTATTCAATGCAATATTTTAACATGAACCCATACAGATCCCACTTTCAAACTTATACAATCATTTCAGTACTATATAAAGTATTATTAAAAAAAAATTGAAAATTTTTAAGCGGCGCATTTTGAAAAATTCAAATGTTAAATTCAAATAAAATAAATTTTTCTAAGCCCTAATTGTGTTATATATCATTGAAAAAGGTCTTGAAAATTGCTTTAAAATGCCACCAATCTTAGCTCTCTAGCTCTTATTGTTGAAATTTTTTTGGATAATTGAATTAAAACACAAGGAGTGCGGTAACGAAGAAGTGAAAACATTCTTTCACTTCTGAATGTATTTGATTTCGTAATGTCATTTCGTAATGTCTGAATGATTATATTTGGGTGTAAATATATTTATACATGTATATAGCGTAATACATGAATATATAATACATTTATATTAAATTGAAATAGATTGAATTTGATTGTTAAATTTGAATTTATTCTTATTTATTGAAATAGACTGCAAAAATTTTTTGCACTTGAGTAATTTGTATGATTTTTTAATCTGATTTTCTTTAATTTTAGTGACGCTATCTACTGGAAAAATAAACTAATAACATAGGTTTATAATTGAATCATCTTTCCTTTTTTCGTTGGCTTTCCAAAATATGAAGTAACAAATTTAGCATTTTCAAATTATTAATTAATAAATAAGTAAAAATTATTGTGGATATTTGAAGAAAGTAAATTTAAAATTCAATAATATACTTATTTCAATTTATTCATTTATTTATTTTGTTAAAATCTCTTTAAATCTTGTGTTATATATGTAATTCAGATTTTAAAACATACTAAATTGCGTAGAAGTAAAAAAAAAATTGATAATAAAAAGATTCCTATATATGTCAACAGATGGCGAAACTGATGCTTTCGTCAAACCGGCAATTGAGTGCCCAAATCGTGGGTCTTTCAGAATATGCCTCCGGGGACCATAAATCCATGTAACAACCTCCAATTCGAAGAAAAGAAAATGAAAACTGAAAAAGAGATAAAATTGTGTCCTAAACCAGTTAAATCACGACTTAGCTTAAAAAACGAATCAAATGTCTCATTTTCGGCTGTATTTCGTCTGGAATAAAGGATTTACAAAATTTGCGTACATGGACCCTTTTTTAAAGATATATATTCAAAAAATAAAATTTGAAAGCAGAAAATTTTTAAACACGTGCAATAAATCGCTTTTCCTTTACAGAACTTTGCAAATCAGTTTAATCATGCAGCACAAATCAGTACAAATCAGTTTTATCATGCAGCAACTTGAAATCACCAGTCTCACATATTTCGCACCGGTGTCGACATCAGAAAGACGTCATCCTCTTTTCCACAAGAGCTGACAATATCAGGCTCATTTCTTTCTCTTTACTAAAGGCGACAGCACCAGACATAAGTCATCTTCTTCTCTACAAGAGCCTACAGCATCAGGCTCATACATTGCCTTCTCTTTCAAAGCATACGATATCGAACTGTAAGGAAAAACCACCTTAACATCGTGCCTCAAATACCATCAAAATGACGAGAAACACGTCAGCCTACCATCATAGTGCTGCGCGAATGGACTCGCTGTGAAGGGAAGTGTTATACAGCCTGCCTCCAAGTGGTGGCAACGTTCCTTCTTCGTAAAAAGAAACAGCTAAAGGTCTGAAATGCTTTTAATATTTTACAGGCACGTCGAATCTAAACATGATATCTCACATGGCTGAGCAAAGTGAAACCTTTCGCAAAGGTGTACCTCGATGAATCCTCGATGACAGCTCAACAGGGCCGTCGTCAGCTGAGCCAGGGCCCGAGGCAAAATAATACAGTGGGCCCCCTCCCCACTCAATATTTGAACATTCTATACATTTTTTTAGTCAACTCTTATTTTAACCGGGCCCTTCGGAAATCTGGGCCCCGGGTATTTTGTCCCCCCTGCCTCACCCTGACGGCGGGCCTGTCGCTCAAATATCAGACATTGATCAGTTTCTTTTCAAGAAAGACTCTTTAAAAACACTTTTAACTTAATGCAAGCAGTTATTTTATTTTCATAGTGTTAGAAAAACGTATGTACTGTGTATTTTTATTCAAACTTAGCAAAAATAAAAGTTTTTGTAGGTTTGCAACAGGTTTCTTTCGTGAATGAGTTTTTGAAATTTTACTATGTCTAAGAGGTTTTAACTCACGTCTCGAAGATTTAGAAATTCCTTACATCAACACGTTTACAATTCTCAACATACAGCAAACAGTGTCGGTAAATCTGAAACAGCCCGTGCTAGCAGTATGTTAAGAAGCTTTGGCTGGATTAGGGACAAAGCGATTAGAAGTTTAGGTTCTTTGCATAGTATTGCATTGTATTAGATATAAACTAGTCGCACAATGAGGGTTACCTTCCAGAATATGTATATATATACATTACTCGATCATACATTACCTCTGGTAATTTAAAAAATGTATGCTAAAAGTAACAGAATTTAAATATACGAGTATAATGTTTCAGGTATAAACTATTACTCTAAGATTCACCAAACATTATCAAAAATTTAGTAAATTTAGAGTTGACGTTTGTAGAGAACTACAGTAAATTTAAAGCTAGTAGTAAATTAGTAAATTAAGTACATAATACACATCCAAGTGAAGGAACGGGAGAAGTATAACTGCTGTAATTATTTAAGTAGTCAGTATTAGGAACTGAAATTTTTTTCCAAGATCTTCAGAAAGCGAACTTGGATAATAGAGGATATGCGACTCTAAATTATTGAATTTGTAGTCTCATAGTTGGTTGTTTGAGACTGCCTTATTAATATGATCTGACATCTTCAGCTAGTGTCTAGGTCAGACGCGTTCAACCCGCAGCACTTGACAGGCAGCACCATAAAATTCCATATTTTATAAGACCTATCTTCCCAAAGGAAAACACCCAATTTTTAAAATCAAGCCTTCTCCGGGTCATCGCTGTTGTGAACTGCTTACATTAGTGAACAACGATATTCAAACATGAAGCCCACGAAGGGTAAAATTGGATGAAAAACTTCTGATGAGCATCTTTAAACCTCACTAGGAATTGCAACCACCTCCATCGAATTAGATATTGATTCCACAAGTTTCGCAAAATGAAGGAAAAATGTCCCACTAATTTTATGTTTATGTTGCTTTTTCTTCTTAATATTAAAATAAAATATTTTATAAAAATAAGGAAATTATATATATATATATATATATATATATATATATATATATATATATATATATATATATACGTGTATATGTGTATATATGTATATTGCAATAGAACAGATACAGATACAGTCGACATTTAAGCACGGCGTAAGACGGGAAGAAGCTTTCGATAACAATTTTCACTAATGTTTCTCTTTAACAGCGTTTATGTTCGAAGACTTTGAATTGTATTTTCGTATAATTAAGGCCATAATAGAATGAAATGCATCAATTTTAAAAACTGTCTTAGTGTGCTGATTAAAATGCCCTAATAAATACAGAAGATCGTTCGCACTCTATGGAAACGATTTTGAAAGTTAAGTTTTATGTATAAATTCCGTATTTTTTTGCGTCGATATGCTTCTATCTGATAGCCATGGTTCTAAACAATAGCTCTAGCTCGAAATTTTTCATGAAAGTAAAAGTCAATTTTACCCCATTCCTCTCGGACCGTTTTCCAAAGTCCGTTCAGTGTTCTTGGATGCAGTTTTCCTAAGGCTCGTTTTAATAAACCGAAAGCGCAAAAGTCCATTGGAGAAGCGTCAGGTAATTTTACAGGTATTTCATTTAATGAGGGAAGTACACTTTATTCCTGTTTCTGATTCTATCTTTGCTAAATAAGCGGCAGTTGATTTAGGCGTGTGACTAGAGGCTTTGTCCGTATGAAGCTCAACTTTATCAATGTCCTTTCCATATAAGGCTGGAATTTCTTCTTGAAAAATTGTTTGTAAAATATTCTGCTGATAGCAAAGTGAATTAATTTTGGCTTTACTTGAGATTTTTTGATTTTTAATTTGCCGTTGTAACAAAATCCTGCATTATGAATCTCTTTGGGAACTTTTCTGTACACTGACGAAGCCATTTCGTACGGTCATTCCCGTCATTTGAGCAATAGAAAATTGATCTTTCTTCTATTACAGTCACTTAAATACACCCATGCCTCATCGAGTGTTACCACAAATTTCCATTTTCAGCAGCTAGGTGTTTTTCATATAATTTTCTACATTTTGTTTTTCTTTCAGCAATATGCTTTGGCAAAAAGCAGATGAACTTTAGATTTAAACATCTTTTTTAACTTCAAATCTCTATGAATGATTTTACTTACAGTGCCAGAAGACATTTCTATTTTCGATGCAATGGATATTTGAGTGGGCGGATTTTCTTTTAGGTTCAGAGACTTCACTTTCTTCATATATACCTGCATTCGAACAGTCTTAGTATGAGGTTTCAAGGTCATGTTTTCATTTTTACTTTTAGTTAGACTTTTTTTTCTTTCAATTTTCATATACTATAAATACCCCTTTTTTTTAAATGCCATAACCGCGATTTTTACACCGCTTTATAATTTGTTCAATATTTCTCCTCGGAAAACGCAGTTACGTAACATTCGAGCTATCTATCAGTTTTAGAAGCCATTTTCAAAATAAATCTTTTATTTTACATTGCATCAATACAAAACAGTAGCAGACGATTATTCTGAAGTTGCCATATTTTTAATCTCAAAATACAAACGCCAAAAATAAATTACAAAATCGTTTCCATAAAGTGCGAACGACCTTCTGTAAGACCATCCTTCAGTTTACTATTGAAATGTAGAAGAAAATGAGGAAAATAATTACATTAGTAGATTTTGCATGTATTTATCTTGCGTTATTGAGTGGGGATTTATAATATCAATGATTTGGAGCAATTACTTAGAAAAGGGGGTTCAATATTTATTGATTATCTATTTAAACAAAGGTGCAAGAGTTGCTTAGCAACTGACCATACCAGAAGCATCATGTAAAAGGGACAGTTAGAAAAAGATAGTGTTTGAATACGAGGTAGTAAAGCATTGTTCCCCGGATAATATCATTTGAATATTCTTCCACCAAATCAGCTTCTGGTTCATTGTTAGCTGATTTTGTGAAGTATACATGTTTAGATTTTATTAGCAGCCTTTTAATCAGCACTTATGTCATACTGTAGGATATAAGAAATATTAAATGGCTGATAGAATAAATTGACAAGGGAATTCGCATCTTCTGTTTATCATTATCTGTTCTTTGAGGTTATAACAGTTGACAACTTTGGATTCGCGAAAACGTTTGATCTCTGGCTTGAACTGTATGGGGCTATAGAAATTCTGGCAGATAGTATTGATAAAAAATCAATTGTCTCCCCATCATGCTCTATAGCTAGATAAACTCTAAAAAAACTATTCAAAATGGGGAAATAAATTAAATTGAAGAATAAAAGAATAGCCCTTTATATTCTAACAAAATTTCGAAATTCACTTACAGCGTTTAAAGCAATTTCTAGGTATGAAAAAATAAATTAAAAGCCATCCTGCTACTTCAGAAAGAAACAATTTTCCACGAGTCAAAAAATTATCCATAACGAGAAATGCAACATCATGCGATATGTTTTGATATAGACAATACGCATCCCGGCAAGAACTCAAGTGACACAACTCAAAAATGCAGCATTTTAGAAAAGTCAGCTTAAAGAATACGACACAGCTTGAACTAGCATTACAATAAAACTGTTACAACTGCTCTCAGGTGGACATATTGCGAGATAGAGATGTGTCGCTTTTCGTGCACGATGGGGCACTTCATTCATAATTTTTCAATGACATAACCTCAAAATTGTCATTTTTTGACCTGTGTCACTTTTCTTGCCGGGGTGCGAATAGTCTCTTTCTTCTCTACCATTATGCAAGATTTTGACTGAATAATCTATAATCAACCACATAAAAAAGCATGCTGCTGCCAGGACATTCTGTATAACTTGCTTTATTGGAAAATACGGCGAACGTGAAAAAATGTGGAAACTCCAATATGACCGAGTGCTAACTGTATAGCACCATCAGTAGCGTACACAGAAATTTTCAAAGGGGGGGGGGGGTTATAGTCCAGTCAAATTAGGTTTCCATTTCGCATTAAATGAAGGGGTTGAGATTTTTTCAGGAATGTGTAGGGGTTGGTCCCCTGAACAACGCCTAATAAAGTCCCCTCGATTTCAGGCTCCCCGGGGGGGGGGGGGGGCCAAAGGTCACTTTTTTCAGTTTTCGGCGTTTATCTCGAAAACGGTGCGTCACACAGAAAATTGTCAAATTTAAAAATTAAAGCTTATAAAATTCCCTTCCAAATGGTATATCCATGTTTATACACAAACTAGAAGGTAACCCGACATTTTGACGTCATAATGGAAAAAGTATATGAAAGTTAAAAAATATCCCGAATTATCTAACAATATTTTATTTAATCCACAACTTGTAAAAGCAAACCCTTTCATTATATTTTATTTATTTAGTTTTTCATGCGATTGGAGTAGTAGACTGCCATCCAGTTTTTTACAGCTCACTACGCGATATGAATACTTGAGCTACATGATTCATTCACATTCAAGTTTGTTTACTTTCAGAATTCATCGCAAAAGTAAACAGATTTTTAAAAACTGTTAAATATACAGCTAAAAGCATCCATTTTTTAGTTCTGAGTGTTTTATAGAAAAATAGGCTGAACAAACGTGATTTGATGGAGAAGATATTAGTTTTTAGGTAAGAAAAAATTCTGATCCACATCTGAAATTGAAATTAAGCCTAACCGACTGTTTTTTTGCTGAGGGCTTCAGTTGAAAGATGAGTACAGCCCGGAAGTGTTATACAGAGACAACGGCTATTATATATATAATGTTAACGTTTTCGAGATATGAGCCGTTGAATATGAAAATTTTTCAAAAAAAAGTGGTAGCGGTTCAGGTATCTCGTCAAACTTCCTCTTCTAACTCTTTCCCCTTCCATTTCTCAGAAAACTCGTGATAGAGAAAGTTGTAAAACGAAAGATTTCCTTCAAAAAGGTATATAGTTATGCTAATTTATCTTCATCAGGTAAATAGTTAGAGCGTTTTGAAGTTTAGGGGTACTTTCAACATTTTGCTAGTAAAATGCTCGTCACTCAAGTTTCGTTTCCAAGGTCTGTAACTCTCTTAATCACTTTGTATGCTGTTTAATTAGATACGCATAGTATTCATAACCCATATAAATTATAAATTATGTATACATGTACGTATAATGTATATCTCATAATATACAGAAGAACACTTGTAGTACAAAGGAGGAAGTAAGAAAACAAACCAAAATGTATAGAAGTGTCATTTTAGCTCAGATTATTTTGAAAAATTTAGATATCACACCATAGGAAAAAGCAGAAGTAGTTCAGTTACTTCAGACCTCAGTAGAAATTACTCCACAACACATTTCCACAAATACCTCCCTTGCCAGCATTCAGTGGAAATTGAGCAACGAATTGTCACGTCTCAAAGGTAGTGGCCCAACACAAGCCTTGTGGGTCCAGTACTTTGAAATGGTGGTGTTGATGAACGGACTGGAAAGATCATACTGGAAAGATCATATGACATGCGCCCAACTGATGATACCTTACTTCCATGCCAGCGGGCATTTTCATTATGCAAAGTGTACTCACCTATATGTACAACACATGCTGGGACTAACAACTCGCCACCTTCAACTTAAACAGGATTTTATAGATCGTGGATACTTCACTGTCAACAGAACTGGAACACCAATGGCTGATGTGTGGTCTAACATGGCAATTCAGGTGACACTCATGTGTGACATGAAGAATGAAGGAGAAGTAACACGTGGGCGAGACTTTAGTGATTCAGTGTTGGCGAAATGAGTTGGGGGAGCACGCACAGCTACAGCAATATGTAATTCATTTGAGATGTTTGTGGCGTCCATACTGCAAGAGGAGAACAACATGTTGAGTTTCGAGCATCACGCATAACTAGAGACGATCTAGACAGAAGGAAGCTTGCTCAATGGTTGGCTAATCACCCGCCTTTTGCTGAACGTAATTGTTCGATGTCACTTTCAACGGGAGTAATTGGAACAAGCAACGTCAACTGCTACCAGGCATTGGAAATTGGAACCCGCACAATGAACACTTTTGTTGGAATGAATTTCTCAGACGTGAAACAATCCAAGAAAGACTCAGTCGTTCCTTTAGCTGCGATGAGCAATATAATCAAAGTTAATGATGAGGTAGTGGTGGTAGAGCCTCTGATGATATTTCAAAGAATTCTGATCACCAAGAAGAAAGAAGGGGATGTAGAGGAGTTGCTAACGTACGAGTTAGCCCCATACCCGATGTCTCTATTCGCCGAGGGGATAATGAGAAAAATCAAAAAGTTAGCATTGTATGATGCTTTCCCAAAATGTAATCAATTGATCAATGTGAAGAACAGTTTCACGGTAATCGATGGCGGCTCTTGCTCCATAGAGTAAAGTGGAACACCAACACCACCTTCGCCTCCATATGCGATCAATATGTATCGTACATAATCAACCATTACGGCAGCAGTTCAGCTGTGTTTTTTGATGGTTATGAAGACACGAACTCCACGGAAAGAGACGAACAACATCGGAAAGCATCAAGTAAAGCATCAGTGGATATTGACTTCAATAAGAAAATGGTGGCTACTGTTCATCAGGAAAACTTCCTTTCCAGTGAAAGGAGCGAAACCAAGCTCTTTACTATGTTAGTTCAGGTCTTGGATGTAAGAGATATACAGTCTACTACAGCCTCTGGCGTCACGACAAGGGTAAACTCTCTGAGGCATTTTGAAAAAATTTCACAACTATTGGATCCATAACAAAGAAGTCCTAAATAAAATGCGAAGCCAATTTTTAAAACAGAAACTTAACGAGGAATTTTATTTACAAACAACAAAAAATTTAACATTTAAGGTTACAACATATTCAATTTAACTCTGTGCAGATCTACAATGCACGCTCCCGGACCTATACAGTCCCAACACAGGAGCTTAAAACAAACACGTCCACACAAGGCGGATTCTGTGCGGCCTCTCCCTAGATGTCTGAATTTTCAGCCGGGGGGGGGGGCAGCAGATTATCGGCTGACAGCTCTTCTTAACGCCGAAACTTTATCGCCCGCCGATGTCACTCGCATGAAGTTATCGCTAAGAGAAGACAGCTTTATTACGGTGATATAAACCATTTTCTGTTTTCCAAAGAGTTACCCTCACCACTTGTTAGGGAAACCGCCATTCCAGGGATTAATCTTCAGGCCAAAACTCTTGCACGTGTTTATAAACGATGGGAACCGGCCAAAAACTGTCCCGATAACACGCAGCTGTGTTTCTCGCACTCTGTGAGGTTTTGGGAAAACTAACCCCATACTTCCAGTACGCTACAAGCCAAAGGAGATGCTGACTGCAGTATTGTCAGAGGTGGGTGGCTCTCATTCAACTGTGGTGATAGTAGATAGGTAAGACCTGCTCGTCTTACTTGTGGCACTCACCCCACGAGACACGAATGTGTTTTTCATGAAGGCCGGACGGGGCAACACAGAAGACAGGCTCTATTCTTCCCAACATCTTCAGGTTTTATCATTCAGCTGACCTCATTAAGTAAATTTAATAATTTATATAATCCATTAATATTCAATAATACGTTATACACTATCTGGCCAAAAGTATCCGGACATCCCCCTAAAGAATTGGATCTAGCAGGTGACGTAATTTGATGCGTAACCGAAAGCTATAAAAGTATTGGTAGTGGTTTGGCAGGTCATATTTATGCGTTTGTGAGACGATGAGTAAGTCAAAGGAGCTTAGTGACTTTGGTCGTGGCATTATAGTGGGATGCCACTTTGGTGGGAAATCATTTCGGGAAAATTCGGACATTCTACAGAAGCTAAAATGATAGTGAAGACTTTGACTTGTTTGAAACTTTTTTCGAAGTATCAGATTGACTGCTTTTAATATATAGGAAAGAAGTTGATGAAATAAATTTATATAATATATTCAATGTAAGTAACTGTTGTTTGAACCTACTTTTGATAACCATTTTTTGATTATATGAACAACTTTTATACATTTTGGTTTGTTTTCTTACTTCCTCCTTTGTACTACAAGTGTTCTTCTGTATATTATGAGATATACATTATACGTACAGGTATACATAATTTATTATTTATATGGGTTATGAATACTATACGTATCTAATTAAACAGCACACAAAGTGATTAAGAGAGTTACAGATCATGGAAACTAAACTTGAGTGACGAGCATTTTACAAGCAAAATGTTGAAAAGTACCCCTAAAATTCAAAACGCTCTAACTCTTTACCTGGTGAAGATAAATTAGCATAATTATATAAATTTTTGAAGGAAAATTTTCGCTCTACAACTTCCTCTATCACGAGTTTTCTGAGAAATGGAAGGGGAAAGAGTTAGAAGAGGAAGTTTGACGAGATACCTGAACCGCTACCACTTTTTTTGAAAAATTTTCATATTCAACGGCTCATATCTCGAAAACGGTAACACTTGGGTACAAACATGGATATACCATTCGGAAGGGAATTTTATAAGCTTTATTTTTTAAATTTGACAATTTCCTGTGCTACGCACCGTTTTCGAGATAAATGCCAAAAACTGAAAAAAGGACCTTTGGACACCCCCCCCCCCGCGGCGCCTGAAATCGAGGGGACTTTATTAGGCGTTGCTCAGGGTATCAACCCCTACACATTCCTGAAAAATCTCAACCCATTCATTTAATACATGATTCTCCGCCATTTTGAGTAAATTTGACTGGACTATTACTATGAAAGAGTAGTTTTGAGCAATCAGTGCAAAGCGTAAACCTAATTAAATAATATATGTAATCAGAACCAATGGGGGGGGTTATAACCCCCATCAACCCCCCCTTGCGTACGCCACTGAGCACCATAGTGCTGAGAAGAAGGTAGAACTTAAGGAGGAGCATCTGTTAATGTCATCATCTAGTATTGCATTTATGTAAGTGGCAACAGTTGGATCCAGAACGTAGTTGAATATATAAAGGCGGCCAATAAAGTTTGTGTTCTATTGCAATCTTTCCCTCTCTTCATTTTAATCTTACTTACCAGTAACTTCCATTAGGTGCTAGGAACGTTACAGTTAAATTTGCTGTGTACTAACCCTACTGGATTTGCTCACTTCAAAGTTAACCTATGGAGAAAATTTGTCCAAGGATTGCCGACTTGGATTTAACCATTTTTTTTAAAAATTGTACTTCATGACAGAGAAAGAAATTTTACTCCTTGGGGAATTTTTCATTTTTTTAAAATGCAAATACCGTAGTATAATGCGCACTTTTTTTTCACATTTTAGTCCGCAAAAGTGAGGGTGCGTATTATACTCGTGGAAAAAAAAAATAAATAAAAAAAAATTAAAAAATAAAAACGGTGTTTAAACATTGAATAAACGACAAACAATGGATGAACTGTATTCTAGTGAAAGTGATTAAGACTGACAATTTCACATTATTGTTTGCTTTGAATTAAAAATTTAAGTTTTTTTCTACCAAATTTGACATTTTCGTTTATTTTTATTACAAATTTTATTTATGTTAATAAATATTTGTGCAATTTTTAAGTAAAATATTGAAAAGTTATGGGTGTGTATTATAGTTGAATTTTAATTTTTTCAAAATTTCGTGCAAAATCAATCATATGTATTATACACGTATGCGTATTATAGTCAAGATTTTACGGTAGTTTTTTTAAAATTTAACTTATTCGAGGGGAAAATTTGGTCTAGTGTGTTTTAAATGTTTCTAAATTTCTTTGGTGGATGCAATTTATAAAATGAATCCTGTTGCAAGGTATAGAAAAGTTTGCGCTATCTGAAAATACCATTTTTATTGGCTTTTTAGCATTTATGTAGCTGTAAATAGTAGACAAATTTTCTCCATGGGTTAACATTGAGGTGAGCGAATCCAATTTAGTACACAGCAGCTTTAACGTCCAAAGTCTTCAATCTCCACATTAAGCAATGAGGTACTTTCGCCTATTTTTCTAACAACATCTGCACAGTTTATACAATTTTAAAGTTCTCGCGTAGTTTTCTACAGATGATTAAATTATTGGAGTTTATCACTTAAAAGTTAAAATTGTTTTTTGAAAATATCAAATGAAAATAAAAATTATTTTAGAAAACTACGAACACCTTATGAAACGATCCCTTTTAGAACGCAGAAAACGGTGTTCAGAAATATACTACATTTGCTCATCTGCGATTTTTTTTAAAAAAAAAAGGGCATAAGGAGTGCAAAATACTTCGTAGCTCAACGTTGGGATAGATATTCTGCGAGGTCAACTGATGCACCGCCTGAAAGTAGAAAAACATGTTTTCAAGACGTTTTAGTGATTGCACTTTGGCAACTAGTGTGCCTATAGAGGAGGCCATATTAGGGGAACAAATATTTCAACAGATAAGGCGATATTTGTCAAGGGTTAGGAAATTGATTGCCGTATGGAATTCCGGGTTTAGGATAAACAACGATAAATATACACCAGGGAACATAGCTTAGAAACGGGAGATAATGCAATACTACTTGTAGTTCCTACAGAATGGGATCTCCAAAGTGTAAATAAATGTTCCTCTTAGGCATGATTAAGATATCCAGTCTTACAAGTAAAAATTAACTGTCTTTCCTAAGGCTAAACACTTAATAATAAATATACGCTTTTTATTCGTAGATTTCTAGCTTAAAATTTTAAAAATTTACAAGGGCAGTATTAAATGCCCAAAATTAAAGCTGGCCTCAAAGCTTTGATATTAATATCCCTCTTTGAAGAATTAATCCTTTTAAAAATAAGCTATAGGAACAGAAAAAATTGTTAATTATAAATGATTATACTTCTATTATTATCATCTATGATATTTTTAATGCACTCATTTCTTTTTCCGATGGGCTACTCTTTTCAGGAGCATCAGAATCCGATTTTTCCGTACTTGAGGTTAATTCATCAAAACAAACTTTCAAGTCTTGGTATGAATTTCCCCTATGAAAAATTTAATCAATTTTGTTTAATTTTACAATTATTTAATAAGCTAAGTAATTAATTGAATAATGATAAAAATTGAGTTAATAAGTTTACAAGTTAAAGGGAACATTTAATATCTTAATTTTGAATACTAAATTATGTGTCAACTGACAATCGACTGGAAGCTAGTCATTGCTGTGTTTTCCATAATCACGGCAGTTGTTTTTGCTCGGTCTTCTGCTATTTTCAAAAACGTATAATTATTGAAATCTACACTTCAGCTGCTGGCTTGAAGAGCCAGCAAGGGTTTCTCGGAGATTTATAACAGCTGCAAGCCATTTCTGGATTCCTTTATGCATTGTAAAACGTCGTGAAAAGGGTAAGAAATAAGTTAAAAGGAGTTAGCCATAAAATTTTGATACTGAGAGGAAGGTGGGAGGGAGCCGGTTGTAGTGGTCAACCACAGAATGGGATATTTTATAGCGTGTTTAAGAATTAAAATATTTATGGTAAAGAGGGAAAAACGTTGGAGAATAAAGCGGTGTCTTTTGACTTATGAGTTAAAAAGACCGCTCCCATAAAGAGGCGCCTTCGGTGAAAAGAGTTGCGTAGAAGCGAGGGTCAGTCGAAAAAGCCCCTTAGGAAATGGAATAAGAATTGAAAGGAATTTGTGCCATAGTAAGTATTGTTGAGATTATAGAAAAGTTAGAGAGGGGAGATTTAAGAAAAATAAAATATAAGAAAAATGAAGGAAAGGAAAAGGGGAAAAATGTGAGAAAAGTATAGGTCCAATGAGATTTTGCGAATTTAATAAAGAAAAATGTTACAGCCACTAGGAAAAAGTTTTAAGACGTAGGTAAGAGTTTATATGGAAAAGAAAATATTATGATTGGAAGGTAGAGAGGAATATGGAAAAAGTTGAGATTAATATTAAGAGGGGGACTGGAATTTTTAGAGAGAGGAGTTCAGATTTAGGAGATGGAAGGACGCAGAGAGCTCGGCCCTGCGGGCATGGGTCTGCAGGCTCGATTAACTAGCTCTGTGGTGAAACTTTCGAGTCCGCCCTGCGACTATGCCGTGCGAGTGGGAGATCAGCAATTTTCAGGCAAGCCGATTTGGGGGTAAATCGATCTTTACTTTTCTGTTGATTGACAGTACTATTTTAAGATTAAATTTAAATTAAATATCACTTAAATGATACATCACATAAATGATACATACTTTTTTTACCTTCGGTGAGGACCCAATTTGCTACTTAAAGAATATTAACCATTTAACACATTATTAATTCTACATGTGGTTATGAGAATAGTAATCATTTTATACTGTATAACTGAATTGTTTATTTGCGGTAATAAATATTTTTTGTTAATTTGTAAATATTGGTCCTCATCATTTTAAAACAATTACACTCATGGACAAAAAAATTAGTGCACCAAGAAGGAGTCGTCAAAATGAAACGAAATTTTACATACGTAATGACTACTTTGATATAAGTAAATGATAAGAAAATCAAAGAAAAAGGATTATTTATTTCAGAGAAAAAGGCAAAAGAACGGAGGAGTTAATACTCCGTTGGACCCCCTCTAGCGCGAATGCACGATGCGATACGATCGGGCATTGAGTCATACAAGTTCTGTATGATGTCTTGAGACATTTCGTTCCATATTTGCTGTAACCTTGCCTCTAGTTCGTTCAAACTCGTGGGATGCCCAATTCGTCGTCCCAAATGATCCCAGATATGCTCGATTGGAGACAAATCTGTGGATCGGGCAGGCCAAGGAAGGGTAGTAACAGTGCGGAGACAGTCTTGTGACACCCTTGCCGTATGAGGCCGAGCACTGTCTTGTTGAAAAATGGCTCCTGGGAGCCTTTGCATGAGTGGCAACACATGTGGTTGCAGGATTTCATGAACATACCGCTGGGCTGTCATGGTGCCACGGAACAATACTAGGGGGTGACCGTGTATTGTAGGCAATGGCACCCCATACCATCACACCAGCTGTGGGAGCGATGTGTCGCTGTACAGCAAAGGCAGGATTTAAGCGTTCACCACGGGCTCTCCACACACGAACACGATTGTCATCACTGCCGAGATTGAATCTGGATTCGTCGCTAAAGATGACCTGGTTCCATTCCGCTGCAGTCCAGTTTCCTCGTGCGCGGCAAAACTCCAAACGGAGGCGTCGATGGGTGGGCGTCAAGGGCAGCACACGTAATGGGCGCCGCGATACCAACTGTCCTTCAGCCAGGCGCCTTCGTATGGTTCTAGAAGACACAGAGGTCCCTAGTGAAGGTGCTACCTGTGCCTGGATGGCGGCCGATGAAGCAGTTGGCTGTACGCGTGCATTTCTTACGATGTGGCGGTCTTCTCGACGACTGGTCTGTCGAGGGCGTCCTGAGCCTGGTCTTCGTGTACATGACATCTCTCGAGTCCACTGGTCCCAACACCTCCTCACAACATAATCAGAGCGGCCTAATTGACGAGCTACTCGCCTAGCTGACCACCCAGCTTCCATCATCCCGACGATTCCCCCCCCCCCCCTCTGAAACTGCGACAACTGCTTATATTGTCTTCGAACACGGCGTAATGGCATGTCTATCTCAGCTCTTCCTTTGTAAATGATTCAGCACACTCAAACAAGCTTTGGTTACCTGTTTTATACTCCACAGAGTACGATGTTCAACGCCCTCTACCGGCTATACGTAATGCGCAATCACGCTGCATTTCTAATCATTTGCATATCTCCCCGACATGTACCTTCATTGCAAGTTTCGTTACGATCCCGCAATTATTTCTTGGTGCGCTAATTTTTTTGTCCATGAGTGTAGTTGTGTCTCCTTTCTACAGACTTACATCCTGGGTTAAAACGAACCTGGGTAATTAAGAATTGTTAATCGAACCTATTAAACTTTAATCATAAATATTTAAAAAATCTTTTAAACCGAAATTAACCCAAAAACCACCCAGCACAGCGGCTGTAAAAACTCCTGACTACCCCCTGTGATATTTAAAAAATACTTCCACGATTAATTATTATCTCTATGGATTTTGAAAGTGTATCTCTTGGGTAAAGCCAAGCCAAGACAGAAACACGACAATAAAATGCATTCTTAGCTTATTTTAACACTTATTGATATAATTAAGAGGAATATTTGAAAACCTCTTTTCCTTTTAAAGACAGATTATGAATAATCCTTTGATCATCTCTTTTAAGACTTTTATAAACAAAAATTATGTTTTTGTATTCATCTTATCCCTGTCATATTCTCATTATCTAAAATTCTGGGGAATGCAGAACTGGAAACAAACACAATGATTGCATTTTCATAAATGTCATCTGTAATAAAACATGCAAAAATGTTCTTTTATTTTGGAAAAGCCTTAAAATATCTGTGTTTGCAGTGTAAAGAGTGTCCAAAATCGTAGTTTTGAGAAAAACGGGATTGAATTAAAAAAACGGTTTTATAAAGTCAGTTTTTTAAAGTTTAATTTATAATTATTTTTTATAAAGTAAATTTTTCTAATTTTATTTTTCTCAGTAAAGAGTGTTAAGTCCTTGATTGGGACATAACCCTTTTAACACTAACATGTTTGTGTTTTGTTTCCCGTATCCCAAATTTTCCCTGGTGAATAAATATATTTAGGAGTGGAATTGGACTTAGCTTTCTGTACACTGCAGTAGCCCTTGATTTTTCAAACATGCCTGGTTTGATAACTCATTTTAGCCCATTTTGGACTTAACACCCTTTGCACAGCAAACACAAATATATCGAACCCCAGCAAGAAAAGTGATACAATAAAGTCAAAAAATGGCAATATTGAGTTATGTCATAAATATGTATAAAGTGCCCCATCGTGCACGAAAAGCGACACATCTCTACTTCGCAATTTGTTCATCTGAGGGCAGTTGTATCAGTTTTATTGTAATGCTAGTTCAAACTGTATCGTATTCTTTAAGTTGACTTTTCTCAAATGCGGCACTTGTGAGTTGTGTCACTTTTCTTGCCGGGGTGCAATATGTTTTACCCCTGGTTTCCAAATAGCTAAAATACATCATTCCTTAGTAACAAAAGTGCAAGTAACACTCTTCTTTACCTGTTGCATGAAATCTTTCCCATTCCTTGGACCAGAGGTTCTTAACCGGTGGTCCTAAAGGACCCAAGAAGTGGTCTGATAAGTCAGCAGTGACGACAAAAATAAATAGATTAATTAATTAAAATTTAAATTAAAATAATAAAAAAAATTAAATAATTTTTTTTTATTTTTTAATTTAAAAAATGGTTTCATCGTTTCAAAACGACCGTGATTTTAAGAATTTTATTTTATTGGGAACTATTTTTTTACGAATTTTTTGTTCAAACTCTAAAAATCTCTGTATTTATTCCGTTTCCTGACGTTACGAGTACGTAAAATTCCCTGATCTGGTTAAAAATCCCTTATATATTTTCTCTGACGCAAATTCAAGCTCGAAACCCTCATTAATATTTAAGTTTTCTTAGGCTTTTTCGTTTGATAATCAGTGTAGTTTTACGTTAAGTTGTTTGTGTTATTAAATTTTTTTGTAACTCTTTTATTAAAGTTTTATATCACATACAGTTTATTTAATCAGGAAGTTAAACTCATTTTTGAACCGTATAAGGGTAGTTGGCTGATGGTCCCCCGACGATATATATATATATTTTTTTTTTTTGAGTGGTCCCTGATCGACAAAAGGTTAAGAACCTTACGGCTTGTTCACACTGAATCCGGGGCGTTACGTAGCTTCAATGTTAAAAATTTTAACCAATCACAGATCTGAATTCATTGACCACGTGATAATGCAAGCTAATTACAGGTCATGTCAACAATCTCGGAGCCAATGAAATAACGTAACGCAGCGCTCCGGTTGCAATGGGAACAGGCCTTTTTAGACCAGTGGTGCGCAAACTATGGGTCAAGAAAGTAAATGGATGGATCGCAGATAGTTGAAGTAAATTTATATCAAATTGAATTACTTAATCAAAAAATTGCAATAAATATACTAATCATTTTGAAATCATGCTAATTTTAAATTTTTTGTTCAATTTTACGAAAATGAAATGCAAATACATATTGATATTTAAATATGAATATTTATTCACATGAGATTTGCCAAAAACAAGAGGAAAAAAGTTAGCGAGACTTTTTTAACGTAGGGTTAAGTTCCTCCATAACGGTCCTCTGGAAAGGAAAATTTCAGACGCTAAAACCGTCCGTCCGTACCTCGCGAGTTATAATTTTGGCAGCGTGCCAAACCTAGTCTGTATCGCTTCGACAAGCAGTAAGCAGTTAAACAGAAAAGTACCAAAATGCGTCAAAATTTTGACATAAATATATGTATATATATATATATATACTAGCTGAAAACCCGCGCTTCGCTACGGAGTACATTCAAATTAAATACAACGGTCAGTTTATGCAATTGATGCCAAAAAATATATATATATATATATATATTTATAGTAAATATGACGATCAATGTATACAATTGATGTAGAAAAATATATATATTTATAAATAAATCGTAAGGGATATTTTTAAAGACAAAATAATGTCCAATCGTCTGCCGCATTAGCAAGAAAAAAAATTTTTTGTCTATTTAGTTGTTACGCACGTGACGATAATTTTATTTAAAGTACCAGAAAAATAAATCACGTGATCGGCATTTAATAAATTAAATTCTAAAAATAAATCTTTGAAAATTCACCAAAAATCAGAAAATCGAGGTAAAGGTTCGAAAAAGATGTCATTTTAAAGGAATTTTTATGATCTTTCTCGTGATATAAATTTTATAACCCTCAATGTATTATTTTAAATGCAAACGTAAAAAAAGTTTAAAAAACAGCTTAAAAATTTAATTAAAAAAATCTAAGAAGAATTTTTGAAAAATCTTTCTTAGTGCACCCCTACACTATTAGAAAAATCGCCATACAAAATTTCAGCCCTTTAGGTCCAGCGGTTTGGTCTGTGCGTTGTATGTCAGTCAGTCAGTGAATGAATGAATGAATGAGTCAGTTACGGAACTGTTTTATATATATATATATATATATATATATATATATATATATATACATACGTAACACATACATACATATATACATACAAAAGGGGTACGCAACGATAAGTAATCCTTCGTTAATAACCCGCGGTAGTTTCGTTAGAAAATACTACCTGAAAATTGCTTTAATCATTATTTTTCAAGTAAATATATAACCAAAATCTACAATTAATCTATTATTGACAATTTTCTTATTTCTTTTTTCTATCTTTATGTTAATTTTAACTATTGTTTCTGTTAAATAATGGAAGCAAATTCAACAGAAAACATGCATGAATTAATGAAGATTTATAATCATTAATTCATATTTTACCACTTCAGATGCAATGATTGAAATATTTTGATACAATTGCAGTATTCGAAATTAATTTGTCATACAAATACAAATATCATACAAATAAAATGTAACACGAAAAAGCTGAACAAATAATCAAAATTAAATATTTAAATTTATTTTAAAGAAAATATGTTATTATAAAAAGATTTACGTATAATTAATGTATTAAAAAGTAATAAACTAGAGTTATTAATAAGAACAATTACAAGTTTTATAATACTATGGAAATATTAAACATACTATCAAGAATAATTATTTTAATTTATTCTAGAGGAAAATAAGTTATTATAAAAATATATTTAAAAGAATGGTCAATATATTAATAAGTATTATTGATATATATATATATATATATATATATATATATATATGTGACATTTCACCCCTGATTCCATAACACACACAGTAAGCAAGACGAGGCAGAGTTCTATAAAATTGCAGTTCTTTATTCAGAATAGTTGGGAACGGATATCAGAGCGCCCTTCTAGCATGACGCTGAACATACAAGTGCTTACAAAGACAGACAATCGCAGACTGCCTGCTCTCTTAGTCAGGGGCTGTACCAAAGTCAGCGACTGTTTACATGAACACAGATGTTTTTCGTGGGTGGTATACTACTATAAGAAGCACATTGGGTGCGCTTTATCTTTATGATATTGTTTGACACTTTTGATCCTTTATCTCTGGCACCTGCAGCCATTATCTCTGAGATATTGTGAACTGCGGATTTTAGATGACTAGAGACGGGGTTTGGGTTACTCCTTCTGGGCGGCATGGCTAATAATCCTATCAACTGAAAAGAATTTATTGTGTTATTTTCCCCACTGGAATTTGCAGATGTTCACTTGCTTTTGGGTGGGCTATTCCTGAGAGAAAGGGTCCTCTCTTAACAGATGTGGGACCCGAATTATAGAAATAGACGAGATTCAATTTATAATGTCAAGACTCAACTTATAATGTCACATCCCCCCTCCCAAGAGGCTATCATCCTATGCCTGCATAGGGTGAGAGACACCTGAGTGTGAGTATGTTGGGACCTCACCTAATTCACTCTGCAAGATCAACATTATAAGTTTTACTACCTCAAATTTTTAAGTTAAGTCATAATCGATATAAAACTCTTGATCTGCAGTATCAAGCTCTTTATATCGACATACGTTAGCTGGAATTATAAATCTTTCCGTCCCTCTGGGGAAGTTCTCCACCTATCTAAATTCCTCCATCTCCAGTCATCGTGTTCAATACCATAACAATACAATTACTTGTCCTCAAATTAATAGGTGCACCATTACAACAATAGTCTAATAGTAATTAAAAAGTACATAATTATAACAATATTAGTGGGATAATAAAATAAGTAATAAGATAATATACTAGTATAGCCATGAAAAGATTAACATAGAAATGGTAATGGATATGGCTTAATTGAATCTCCATGCAGATACAGTATACCGAAAATCAGTTCTAATTCAATAATAATCTACATGAAATCATACACAAAACAATTCAATTCTGATACTTGTAAATCAATGCTAAATCAATACACAGAAATGATACATTAAATACTTCAATTCAGGTAAACGTAACTCAACATTAATTAAATAGGAAAACATATTGACAATCACGCACTAAATTAGTTCAATTCAGAAAAATATAACTCAATACTATTTACACTTCTAGAGCACTGGTTTACTCGGATAATAATTACTATTTATACAATCACAATAATGCCAGTATGATCATAAAATAGATAATATGATAATAGCGCGTAATAATGAAAAAGACATAACAGGTGATATAATATAATAAAATCCTTACTAAGACACAAATATATCATATGAACACAATGCTTTTTACAATTATTAGATTATTCATCTCTTTCATTCCACTTAAATTCTCTCATGTTTTTTAATTCACTATATTCTTTAATACAGGGGAATAACTTCTATTTTTCTTAATCTCAAGATCTCTTTCCTATACTCTTTTAGATCTCTACATTGAGCGAAAATTAATCCTTTCACCCTTCCAGTATTCATCTCTCTCAAGCTCAATTTTTCAATTACCTTATCCTTCTAACCTAGCTGTAGTGTTCTGACTTATGATGACATCTGCTAATCAGAGTACTAATTTCTCATGATAGCTTGTCTTTGAATAAGCCTGTCCTATTTAAATGAATTTAAGATTCTACTGAAAGGTACAAATTTCCTCCTTCCATTTTTCCCCTTAACTTCATAATTAAAAAAAATAATAAAATAATTCTGACAACTTCAGCTAGTTTGGTTAAGGTAACTTATTATTCGTCTCTTTTTACACACTCAAAGGAATCGGGGAGTCGCTCTTTCCTCCCCCTCTAAAACACTACTCGTCGTTTGACCTACTTCTGTTGGGGGGTCAGGGTTCAACTGTTACTCCTAGCACGCTCTATAAGGCCTCAATGCTACAGGTAATTCTGACGTCTTAAAAATTTCTAGCAGGTTCCATATTCACTCTCCCAATATCATATTTACTTTTAAGCAAATATACCAATAAACGATGACAATAGAGGAAGGAGCTCCGACGATAGACTCATGTTCGCAAATTCAGGTAATTTATCCTGAATGGCATTCTGAGTCTTATAGTCTTCAGTCAAATCAAGTGTATTCCTGATTTGCATAGACGTTTTTGGATGCTCATGTTCTCCATTGCAATTCGTTAGCATTATATCATCACAGTTATTTTGAATACGACCATAATATAATTTAGCACAGTTATTATCATCAGAATATTCATTTATCATTTTACTCGACCTACATATCAATACACGTGACACCTAATTCAAATTAACAAAATACCAATTAAACAATTATATACCAATACACTACTCAATTACTAATTACACATATTAAAAGTATTGAATTAACCTCTACTCACAAATTGAAATTAATAAAATGTCACTTAAACAATTATATACAAACACACTAAACATATACTACCCATAAGCATGAAAAATAGTAAATCAACACTTACTCACAAATTTAAGTTAATAATAATAATAAAACATACTGCTAACGGAATCCAATAGACGTAAAGATGATACTACAATCACTTAATTTAATGTTCAGGTTAAATAGCTTCATATGTAAAGATAATAATATATGACTCAACTGGGTATCTACTGTATAACATACACCTTAATAGTTCTAGTTAGAAAACCTATAGTAGTTTATACACTGATAATTTTATCAATAACAATCTTACCTTGCGTTTGTTGCACTGTTAGCGGTAACACTGTTTTTATGAATTGTCCGTTATAATCACTGTGTTCCGGATTCTCTAAACACCATAGTGGGTTACTATGCACTCCACTAAAGTTTTGCAGTAAGAATCTATGAGATGAGCCCATCACTCAACGTGATCACAAATACACACACACACACACACAAAACGCTAAAAATAACACTTCGTCGCTCGATGACACTTAGGGCCACATCAAAAGGCTAATCAGAACCTTTGACAATTGCACTGCCCGTCATAAATAATACTTGACGTGCACACATAATCACACTGATCTATATTTCATTTTAACACATCCTAATTGGATCTGTGAAGTCGGCAGGGTCTCTCTAATCAGTAATAAATTTCTGTGCTCATTCATTACTCTCTTGTTCTGCCACATTCTGTCCAGGTAAACTGCATTTCGGGGAATCACCACATAACACTGTACAGCTTTCTGACACGAATACTTTTCTTCTGAATATCGGAGAAACATTGCCACTCTCAAATGGGTTTAGTCCCGATCTCTTGTCAGCCCCTCTAGTCTTAGGCTGCAGAGAAAGTTCACTTTCTCCCCTTACTTAGTTTGTCCGAAGCTAGTGTCAATGACCTCTGATTATCACCGAACTCCTTCCATCTTGTATACGAATGATGCTTTCCACTGCAACACCAGTGAGCTATTACAGCACTGTCTTCCTTCGTAACGGGGGTGCAATATGACACCCTCCTCGGTTCGGTGTGGGGAATTGGGAAGCAAGGCTCGTCCGCCATGTTTGTCCTTCTTGTCTTCTATTGCCTTAAAATGCATATAAGTTCATTTAATCAATTTGATTTCTTCTTATTAAAATCCATTAGGTTTCCTTCGCAAAGTAACTATCCTGTCGGCTTGTGACATTTCACCCCTGATTCCATAACACACACAGTAAGCAAGACGAGGCAGAGTTCTATAAAATTGCAGTTCTTTATTCAGAATAGTTGGGAACGGATATCAGAGCGCCCTTCTAGCATGACGCTGAACATACAAGTGCTTACAAAGACAGACAATCGCAGACTGCCTGCTCTCTTAGTCAGGGGCTGTACCAAAGTCAGCGACTGTTTACATGAACACAGATGTTTTTCGTGGGTGGTATACTACTATAAGAAGCACATTGGGTGCGCTTTATCTTTATGATATTGTTTGACACTTTTGATCCTTTATCTCTGGCACCTGCAGCCATTATCTCTGAGATATTGTGAACTGCGGATTTTAGATGACTAGAGACGGGGTTTGGGTTACTCCTTCTGGGCGGCATGGCTAATAATCCTATCAACTGAAAAGAATTTATTGTGTTATTTTCCCCACTGGAATTTGCAGATGTTCACTTGCTTTTGGGTGGGCTATTCCTGAGAGAAAGGGTCCTCTCTTAACAGATGTGGGACCCGAATTATAGAAATAGACGAGATTCAATTTATAATGTCAAGACTCAACTTATAATGTCACATATATATATATATATATATATATATATATATATATATATATATATATATATATATATATAAGTTTGAACTACTAACAAATACTATTACAAATTATAGGCAACACGATCAAATCGAACAAAATTTATTAAAATAATTATTTAAATTTATATCACAGCAAGACATTTTAAATTGCACAAAAGCACAAATTGTCAAAGATGATTATAACATTTCATTAGTTACGAAAAAGGAGGATTCAGCTTATACAACATGCACGAAAAATCAATTTTTAGCAACAAATTTTCCAAAAATGAAGAAGTTGGGATAAATTAACGATTTTCAAGTATAAAAATGAAAAACTAGCCGTTCTCCTCAATACTTCTGTGTACTCAATAGTTCAGTGTACTTTAATACTTAAAATGTTGATTCTACAGCATGGATTTTACGAACGATCCGATGGGGTTTCGTACCAGCAGCAGATGTTTCTGAAAAATCTAAAATAAATTAAAGTCCAGTATTTATCCATAGAGTTACGAGGGTTAAAAACGCATCATGCCACAGATGTAACACAAAAACTTTCTTTATCGGTTGTATCGGGTATTTCTAAAATTCTGAGTTTGTTTTTCTGTAAATCAATATGAAAATTATACGAAATAACACCATGTAAAAGAATTAACCTAAAATTGATCTAACTGATACGACATTATGGGTATTTATTTATTATGTCGTATAATGGTTTTATTCGTTATTATGTCTGTAACCCCACCTGCAAATATCAGGGTTTGAACTTCAGTCTTCCAGTCGAGGTCAGTATTCTTTTAAATTACCGGTATGATATAGTATTCGTTAGCGTGTTTCTTAACCTTTTTAATAGTCAACATCCCCTTGAATCTGAAAATAAGCTCTCTTGAAAAATGTGTTTCTATTTTTTTTATTTAGGAAAAGACATTTATTGCAAGATAATTTATTTATTGCAGAAAAAAATGAATAGATTTACAATACATACCATATTATTACATATAAAACAATACATACATTTTTAATGGCTATGTTGTTGGTGTTGTTTGTTCATAATTATCCTTTTAAAATGAGGCTCTTTTTCCACGCGTAAGTCATCAGATGCCTCTAAGCGATTTCTGGCTTTTGTTTTGATGCTCAAAAGTGATGAAAAACTCATTTCACAAAGGTAAGTGGTGGCAAATGGTAAAAGTGTTTCTAATGTTGCTTTTGCCAATTCTGGATAGAGTCCTAACTGCGTACACCTGAACTGCTCTAAGTCCAGTTTTTCCAATTCCATTTCAATACGTTCATTAGCGCGATAAGATCGTCTTTTAATAAATCGTTGTTGTCCATTGAATTCAGGTCAAACAAAATTGGATTGAGTATCCATCTATTAATTTTGCTTATATTTTCTGTGGAAAGGTACCCATCAAATGATTCACTCAATTGGTAGAGGTGTAATTTAATTTCAGGTATAATTGTTGTTTTATCCTTGTCCAAAATTATTGAATACAGAAAAGGAAAATTGGCTAAATTCCCATTTTCAACTCGAAGAGAATAAGGGATATTTCTTATAAGCGGTTAGGCGTTAATTTTCATTAAAAATTTCGAACCGTCTCACGCACCCCTAGAAATGCTCTCTCACACCCCCAGTTAAGAACCACTGTTCTAAACGAACTATCCGTACGATGCGAGAAATGCTTTTTATGAATTTCTATCCTAACAAATTCAAACAAAAGATGTCGAGGCCCGTTTCAAAATTCAATAATGTTAGTGTCAGAGAAATCTTGATTACGGGTTACTTATTGTTGTTGTTGTTGCTGCTTATGCCCCTTGACCGACATCAACATCAGATCAAGTCCCGAAGGCTATGGGCGATGAAGGTGCGGCTCCTGTTTTGAATTAGCACCACAAGGATCGAAGTCCGACTTGGCTAAATGACCGGTCCCGTAATTTTGAACCGAGTCAAGTGACGAGATCGGGACACTTGACCCCGCACCTCCAGAGATAAATTTGAGAACTTGGAGGACATTGTAGCCACGCCCTATTTTACGTGCCTCAGCAACCATTAGTGAACACGGCGGTAGATTTGCAGCGACGAGCATCGAATCAGGAACGTTCAGATCACTGGCCCGCTGCTCTTGCCAACTGGGCCACCGCGCCCACGGGTTACTTATTTTCAGTCGACAGCTTTAATACGGTAATAGGGGTTTAAGCCCATGAAAAATGTTCTAATATTTCTTCAGCGGGGCCAGTCACCCGCAAATGTTCTTGTTGCTGCTTATGTCACCTGGCCGGAAGTATCCCAGACCAAGTCCATATAGGCTTGCGGGCTTAGGGGTGCGTCTTTGGTTTATAATGGCAGCACAAGTGTCGGAGTCCGATTTAGCCAGATGCCACCTCAATTTTGATCTAGCACCCCCAGGGGCGACATCTGGGAAGATCGTACCCTCTCCCACCCTCTCTGACATCATAGAAGGACTTTCCAGTCTTTGGATTTAGCGTGCCCATATCCGGCCTACACACGGAGGTATTTAATGCAGCTTGTCGGGATTCGATCAAAGCACCGAAGCCGACGCGCAACCGCAAATGTTGTCTTCAAAAGCATTTGTTGAGCTCACAGTAGCTATTTAAATAGAGAAGGCATAGTTAATTTTAATTCTATGATAATGTATTACATGGACGAATCCCAGTATTTATTAAGACTACCACGAATCAAAACCTTTATTTCGGTACAATATACGAATGAGGTTGAATTCGTCATACGAATAATACGAGAAGTAAGCCAGATGGGATTAGTATCATGTATAATTACGTTCAACATAGTTTCTGCATGCATGAACAGAAAGGTTTCTTGAAGTGTAGGCCTTGAAGCCAGATACAAAACAGGGAACGTATATTTTTACTACAGATTATATATTTTTACATTCCTCTATGATCCAGATTTGCTTAAACGCAATGCAGTCGCTGTTATGGATTGCTGCTGGAGACTTCAAAGTTTCCTTGTCGTAATATGTACTTTTTCCCTCGCAGTGCAGCATTCTTTGGAGGGTCATAATTATAGATCATCCGCTCTAAGAGTGGCCAGTGGTTACTTCTTCCCCCTTCCCTGATACGTCGGGAACCCGAAGAAGTGCTTTCGACATATCAACTGATATCTGTGGAGGAGGGAGACGAATTATTTTTCCTTCTTTCCGAATTATTGAATAGCTGTATTTTCAATTCGAGCCTCCGTGTTTGATAAGGATTCTGGTAAAAAAAAAACGGTAAAATAAGATTTAAATATCTGTATACTGTGCAGCCTCAACTTAGCGAATACCAGGGGATTGGAAAAAAGGATCGACGAACTAAGTAATTCGTTTAGTTGAAGTTATTTCATTTTAATGTCTGAAAAAAGAACCAATAATCATTCTGCTCGATATTACACCGGGTGCAAACCTTCGATGTCAATATTGCTTACATAAACATGTGCAAAACTTAGAACAGAAAATACAGCTTCTTAAAAACCCACAATATAAAAAGAAAGGCAACTAGTTTTGAGATAATTAATATAATTAAAAATTCATATAGCACCTGAAATACAAGTCTGATTTTAACAAACACTGATTTATATTTAGCTATTCGTTTCAGGAATATTTTTTTCTTAGGTGTGGTATTTTGCTTGTACTGAAATACAAAATTTTTAGTATTTACACAGATATGAGAAGAGTAAGAAATTGAATAATCTATCACATGACTAGGCTGTGACAGAACTTCGTTATTGTAGTACTCTTCTCTGAAGTTTGTGCTATTTATTTATAATACTCCTCATTCGTTTTGTTTTTATCATTTAAATCTTTTAATTTAGAGGAAATTTTAAGATTTTCTTGTTTGCCGTCGTTTATTAATTTAGAATAATTCTAAAGACTTTTACTCCAATTTTTATTGAATTATAAAAGTAATTTCGGTTGACGTTGCTCTAGAAAACAGTAAGTTTTTGATATCGAGGATTATGATACCTAACTTTACTTTTTCGGTAAATTATACTTTTTGTTGTATACCTGAAAGAGCATTATTGGTGAACCAAAGGTATAAACTAAACGTTTTCATGGGTAAAGTAAGAGTTTTTACAAAAAATTAATGCTATTATGTAACTGATATCAAAACACTAAATAAATGTATTCTTACATATCGAATTTTTGTTGCCTTCGTAGATCATCTTTAGTTCTTTTTTCATTTTTTTTCGGTAGCTCCAGGGCGCCAGAATTTGACCAAAAGGGATACAAAATTATGTACTTCAGAAAACTCGATACTCTTAGTATTAATTAATTATTTCTAATAATAAGTTTATATTAATTATCTCTAAAATTAAAACTAAAATATTGTCTGCATGTTATTTGTGCATTCCTAAACCCTTCATCTATTTTTTCCAAATTTTCGTGAATTCTCCTTAGGACCTATGGAAAATAAACTCCACTTCAGACTTTGCGCGTTAGAAATAGAATAGATGTATGTTGTTGTTTCTAATGCCCCCTGGCCGAAAGTATTCCAGACCAGGTCCATATAAGCTAGCGGGTGTGTGGTTCCAGTTTATAATGACACCATAAGGGTCTGAGTCCGATTTAGCCAGGTGCCTCCTCAATTTTGAACAAGCCTCCCCAGGGGTGACATCTGGGAGGATCGTACCCTCTCCCACCCTCTCTGACCTCATAGAATGACTTTCCGGACTATGGATTTAGAGTGCCCATATCCGACCTAGATACGGAGGTATTTAATGGCGCTTGTCGGGATTCGATCCGAGCACCCTCAGAGCCGAAAGCCGACGTTCTTCCACTTGGCTACCTCAGGCCCAGAATAGATGTATGCCTTTGCAATCTACAAGCATTCCCCCAGAGACTAGAGAACTTCCTATAAATTCATCGTCAGGACATTTTGTTATCGAGCATTAAAATCGACTGCACTGAGAAATATTCTTAATCATAAAAAGTAATCATAAACAATATCTTCGACTAAAAGTACGAAATTCAACGTGTTAGTTGTTTTTAATACTTTTAGCTGACGCCTGGTTGGCAGAGTATAATTTTTAAAATCCCATTTATTAATCTAATTTCATTCAGTTTCATTCAGCAGCTCTAAGGGAAAGCGAAACCTGTAACGAGAAAATGCTTCTTTTAAGGTTTACAGAAATTTAAGCCGATGTATCAGGCATTTTGTGGTCAACTGCCGCCATATGAGATCCCCATTTTGATCTAATGATTTCCGAAGTTTAAACTTTTTTTTTTAATGTATCTTTCGTTAAAACTGATGCATATAATGAAGTTTCAACGCTGATTGGAGAGGGGAATTTGAAGTTATATGCCTGCCCATCATCTGAAAATCTAATATTGAATGAGTATAACTCCGAAAACTTTTAGTCGCGTTAATTTTAATTTTGTTTTCGAAAAATAGCATAGTATAATGAATGATGTATTATTGTGCATTTTAGAAGAGTATGTAGAATAACGACAGGAAATGGAGAAAATACTTTAACGAGTTACGTTGCATATCAATATTTTTAGCATATTTCGTAGCTTGTTGTCATGATTATAAACATTTTTTTTAATGCGGAGGCACTTTAATCAAACATTCGCCCTTACTACGCCGCAGTTTTACAGTCAATTTTATTATGGGGGCACCATATAGGAGGACAGCATTACCCCCTATGAAGGGACGACACGAACGGAGGCATTTTTCGTGGCGCAACGCCGGGAATCGATCCGAGCACCCTCAGTATCGAAAACCGGCGCGCTGTAAGACTGGTCCGCCACAAGCCCTGATTATAAACATTTTAATTGTGTTTAAACAGTTTTTATGTATGGGAAATAATTGCATAGTGTCATATTTGTTTTGCTATATATCGTTATTCGTTTTGTGTAGGTACCAGTATTTAACATTAAAACAAAGTAAGACGCTATTTTAAACCAAAATATTAAATAAATATGTGTATTTAATATTGTAGCGTCATGCAAGTATGGTGTCATTTTTCACAAGACCCCACAGGATGCATGAACACAGTTGCATGCTTATCGGAATACTATTTTCCAGTTCCCATCGTTTTGAACACTTGTGTGGATTCCGAGTGGATTAAAAAACGATACCAGCAAATAGCGCCAGAATTTTTAGCCTGAAAGTTGAGCCGAGGCATACCGGTTTCCCGAGCAAGATGTGGGAAAAACAGAAGCGTCTCCCATCGCCTCGTAAAACTGTCTTTCTTAGCAATAGCTGAATGCGAGTTTGATACTGTAGCTCAATAAAAATGGCCGAAATATTCGTCGATAAGAAAGACTGTCACCAGCTAATACGAATAAAAAGAAGGAAGGCGGTAGTTATACTTTCAGGCATTTCAAGACTTTGCATTTGAAATTTATTTCTCAATTTTATTTATTCTTTTTAACAGCTCAATAACAACGTTTCGAAATATAATAGTTCTCTTAAACAACCTTCACGTCTGAAGTTTTATCAGAGAATGAGAATAAATTGGAACACCTGTTCACCTTCTTTGTTGCAACAATAAATCATTACAACAGTAATTTTTCCATCCTTCGGATTTATTTGTGTCTGGAATTGTTTCATGAATGAAAATAATTTCTATTGTTTCTGCTTCAAAACTCTAAACAAAAATTTAAAATGCAATCATTTGAATAAAATGACCTTTCCGAGTGATACCCGTTATGCACAGGGACGGTTTAAAAGAACTTCCAAAATAAGGGAGCACAATATTTCTGTAAAGATTTCAGAAATCCTTGATGGAAAGCCTCAGAAGCTTCGGGAAAAGGGAAAAATCAGCTGGATATAAGTCGGGAGAATATGGTGGGTGATTTATCACTGTAATTGAATGCTTAGCAAGATATTGTTGTACAGAAATTTCTGTATGGGGCTTAGCATTATCGTGAAAAAGAAACCATTGCCCAGAATCAAACAGTTACTTCCTAACTCGCCTTATCCTGTTTCTTAATCGAAAAGCATCTCCTTGTAAAAATACTGATTAATTGCTTGATTTTCAGGAACAAATTCGTGGTGAATAAGTCCTTTGTAACAAAAAATGCAATCAGCGTCACCTTAGTCTTTGATTTTGGCATCCGTGATTTTTTTTAAATTTTTTTTTATTTGTATGGGAAAAGACGGTCTTTTCCATTGTGCACTTTGTCTTTTTGTTTCTGGGTCGTATTGTAGACACCAGGTCTCATCTCCTATTATAATACACTTTAAGAACTTGTTGTCCTGCTTCGCAGTAGTCAGCAAATCTTCACATCAAGCTTTTCCGTCCTTTTTTTTTTTTTGCTGTTCTGTTAAAATCCGAGGCACAAATCGAGAACAAACTTTTTTCATTTTCAGATTTTCAATTAAAATTAATCTACAGCTTTCTTTGCTTATCCCAAGCATGTCTGAAAGTTTCTGAGTTGTTACACGTCTATCAGCTTTTACCAAAAAATAATTTTCTCCACATTTTCTTCATTCTTTGAAGTTGAAGGGCGCACTGTCTTCTGGGCAATGGTTTCTTTTACACGATAATGCTAGGCCCCAGACAGCAATTGCTGTACAACAATATCTTGCTAAGCATTCAGGTACAGTGATAAATCTCCCACCATATTTTCCCGACTTATCGCCAGCTGTTTTTTTCCTTTTTCCGAATCTTAAGATGGCCATGAAAGGACAGAGATTTGAAAACGTCTCGGATATTAAATCAAATGTTACTCGTATTTGGCGAACGGTTAGTTCCAACGCCTATAAACAGTGTTTCGATGACTTGAAGAAACGTTGGAAAAATTGTATAGATTCCTTTGGCGATTATTTTGTAAAAGATAAATTTATTTGAAGGTGAGTAATATTTTTGTTATTTATTAAAAAATTGTCCGGTTACTTTATGGGCGCATCTTGTACTTATCTTAGGCTGGAGCGCGCATACTAAGGGAGATTCCTAGGGCCCATATTTTCTGTGTTCTAAAGATGCGTATCTTCGCACAACCCCCCCCCCCCTCCTTTAATTAGGGTTTATCAAAGAATTTTTATCATCTTCTAGCAATTTAAAATTTACAACGTAAAACGTTATGATGCTTTTTTTTTCTTTCTTTGTAGTGCTGGATAGACTACAACTGTCAGTCATCAGTTAAAATTTAGAGTCCTTCTGCTCTCAGAGTTATTTTTCCTCAGTGTACTTGTCGGCTATAACATACTGGATAGTCCAAAATATAAGCGAAACTAGCATCCATAGCAGCTGGGTACGGGGGAAATACCTTGCATAACAAAACGTAGACGACGCTTTGTTCTTTGTTGCTGTTGTTGTAGCTACATTGACTGCAATATGTCATCCACCAGTAAAAATTTGTTGCAGTTCCTTGCTTAGAATTTTTTTTCCACGGTGTATTTGTCAGCTGTGTCATGTTGGGATGTTCAGAATATTAGCGAAACGGAAGTCCGCAACTCCTGGGTAGGCTGGATACACCATTGCATGAGAAACATGGAGGACGCTTGGTTCGTTTTACTGTGGGCTGGATTTACTGAAATTTGTCAATCACCAGAAAAAAAAAATTAGAATAATTTCGATTTTAAAATTGATACTATTAGATCATGGAGGGTTAAAGAATTTCTTTTTGGCTCAATAAAGTGAGGCAGTTTGATAAAGTGAGACAAGAATATAAAACGAACATAAATTTATTAAAAACATAAGAATTCAAATTAACGATACAACCTGTGATAACAGTTGTCAACGCCGTACTGGCGGATCATAGGAACATGTGATTAACTGTGTCACCTAGGGCGTACTGGCGGTAGGTATACGATGGCACTTACACTAACTCTCAATGAGATGCAAGAAATAATATACAACAGTTAAATAGACAGTTACTAAATAACTTAAAACTGACGTTACTAAATAAATACGTAATACATGCAATTGTGACGACACTGGTTAGTTTGGTTAATTACATTTCAGATTGAATGACAAATCATTAGAGTTAATTCCGGCGGTTTAACCTAAATCTAACAAAAATTCTGTGCCTCGGAGAAATTTTACAAAAATCAAATATTCTGTGTTTCGCTACCCAATAAATTTATAAATTCATGACTTTTTCTTCCAATGCGGAGGCCTTGTCCTTAGACATTCGGCTGTTATCATCGCGGTAATGCTGGCCTCTTTATTATGGGGGCACCATATAGGTGGCTCAGCTTCGCCCCCTATAAATCGGTCTCGTAATTTTGAACCGAGTCAAGGGACGAGCCAGAAACACTTGACCCCGCACCTCCAGAGGTAAATTTGAGAACTTGGAGGACATTGCAGCCAAGACAGATTTTTCGTGCACCAGCCGCCGTTAGTGTACACGGCAGTGGATTTGTCAGCGACCGGCATCGAACCAGGGACTTCCAGATCACTGGCTCCCTGCCTTTGCCAACCGGGCCACTGCGCCCTAATTCATCTCGTAAACGGACAGTAAATAATTCACTTTGCTCTACCTGGATAACTGAACCTTTGCAACTGACGTTTAAAAAAAATCCAGTTCTGCAAAATATTCGATGCAACTTGTGAAACTTCCTCCTCGATTGGAATCTGCTTCTTCTGTGTGGCCACGAAATGTTAATCCCAAACTGAGCAATGATTTCATAGTGGCAATCACTCACTTTAAAACGGCTGGCCAATAAATTTGCTCTGAATCAATTTGCTTTTCCAAGTGCGTATCGATACTCTCAGTTATCAATAATCACTTTTGGAGAATTAACATTGATTTGAAACAACGTGGGAAAAATTCGTGTACTTCCTAACATCAACCTAATTTTTTCCATTCGTTGAACTCTGTCGAAAACCATATCTGTAGTTTCGAAAACAGTCTGCCCACATAACAGTAAATAGTAGGTACATAAACGCACAAAAAAATTTAAATATTATTTATTACGTGTAATAAATAATATTCAAGGGCAGAATACTGCCCTTGAATCGTCTAGCAAAAAATCGTGTTAGAAACATACACACCCTTTCGAATTTTTCTTATCTCACCCATGTATATCCGACACAAGTAATCCGAACCTAGCAGAATGTTAATTTTCTTCTCAGTTCCCCTGTCGGCAAGCTTCAAACCGTTTCGACTCATAAATTCATGGGTCTTGCTGTCCATAAATGTTTTTATACCGCATGTATACACAAGCGAATAAGCTCCCCCCCCGTCCATCCACGATACATTCGTCACGCTCCAGGAGCGTGACTAATAGACTCAACCGACCGTTTTAACTTTTCCGCCGATCGCAACTTCCTGACGTCATTACCCCTTTGAACTTAGACCCCCTCCCCGTCATCTGTTTACGAAAAGCGCGATTCGGGGACTCCCTCTTTGACCCCCCCCCCAACGTGGGGAGAATGCCCCTCGTACCTTTGATCATTCGTGTGAAAAGCGAGCGTCTGAGCGGCGAGGTGAAGACCCATAAATCCCTGTTTTCCCCTACAATTCGCTCCCCTTTCGCGAATGTGTGTTCGCGGTGTTACGTACAGCTTCCGTTCTTTCGCGAGTCACCAAAGCCTCTATTTTGATCGTTTAGCCCGGGAATGAAAGGCAGGCTAACGTTAGTTGCACTTACATGGTATAAACATTCTCTTACATTGCGCTGCCCAAGAATAGATAAGCAATTTCTGCTTTCGCAGGTTTTTTTTAAATTTAAGCGAGTTCGTCGTATCTTTTAATAAAGGATCTTTCACTTCCGGAATCTCACATTATCCTGGCAATTTCATATTTATTTCCGGATGTAGCGGATGCAATGCAAGTTTGCAACAACGTTGTTTACATTCCTCCGAATTTTTATATTCAGATATAGATGAAACTCTTGTCTTATTTTCAGGAGTTTCTGATTTATTAACTTTTGAACAAAACAACTTAATATGATTCGTAGTATAACACTTTTGGCATGGAGTAAATTTTGTTCTGAAATGCAGACAGGTGAAATTTAAAAATTTAAAGCAGGGATTTCCAGCCTTTTTATGTTTGCGGTACCCTAGGGAATGAGATCTAGGGCACCTTTGCTAGAATTATAGTTTTTTTTCAATTTTTTAAATATTAATGTGGAATATACACTGCTTGACAATTGCTAAGGAACAGTCACATTTTTCGGAATATTTCATAATAGACATTGATTGAAGAAATGAAACTTCGTACATATTTAGTAGAGATACTGTGCATTATTTACTATGCAAAATGGTACAGATTTAGCCACATGGAAAAAGAAGAAAACGAAAAACAAAAAACATGCTCTTTGGAGCATTTCCAAACAGCCACGAAAAATGGGTCTTCCTGCCAGAATGAAACAGTTATGAGTACTTTAGTAAGGTGTGTGACCTCCTCGGACACTAGTGCACATTTTGGATCTGTTTTTCATGCTGTCTACTAAAGTATTGAGGTGTCCTTGGGGGATATTGTCCCACTCCTCTCTCAAGGTGATTTTTAGTTCTTGCATGGTTCGGGGAGGGCAAGTTATTTGAGAAACACGTATGCCAAGAGATTCCGATGCATGCTCTATAAGATTTAGGTGAGGAGAGTAAGCAAGCCATGTCATACGTTCAATATTTTCACTTTCTAGTGTGTCCGATACTTCAGCGGTCCTGTGTGGGCGCGCATTGTCGTCCATAAACAGAACATCTGGACCTACCGCACACCTGAAAAGACGAACATGATCCAGAATAATCTCTCTGTAATACCGCAGCGATGTAACGGTACCTCGCTCAAAGATGTGAAGCGGTGTTTTACCATTGTGCATAATGCTTGCCCACACCAACACGCCTTGGCCATACCGATGAATTTCCTGAACATTCTGTGGTGCATAACGTGTTCCCCTCTCTCTCCAAACTAACTGGTGGCCAGAATCATTTGTCACAGTGAAACGGGAATCGTCAGAGAACATCACTCTGGACCACTCTTGCCGACCCCAACCAATATGTTCCTTACACCAACGTAATCTTTCTCGGCGATAGCGTGGTTGAAGTGGGATGCATTGAACAGGCTTCCGTGCATACAAACTGGCATGATTTAATCGCCTAGAAATGGTTCTGGCTGATACATGTGTACCGGTAGCGGTTGCAAGGTCTGCAGCTATATGGATAGGAGTGAGATAGCTGTTCCTTTTCGCCACTAGGGATACATATCTATCCTCTTGAGATGTGGTGTTCCTTCTACGACCACCGTCATGCTTTCGCTTAGCATTTCCACCTTCAGCGGCCTTTTTAAATCGCGATATGACACTTTTTGCCACTCCCATTACTCTGGCAACAGCAGTGACACTTAGTACTGCTTCAAGCCGTCCAACTGCTGGTCCACCATCGTACGCACTCAAATGTTGTCTTGCAGACATTTTGCACTTAATTATAGCCACACCACACTGATTTTCACAGGAATAACTTCCAACAACCTACGGCACTATTTTCGTCAAACACCTAACTGGATGAACTTTCGAAAGAATAAAGAGTTTTCGTGCACTGCCTTTTATACAGATAACAGGTCCTGCCCTATTACGCCCTCTGCATTTCATTTTATTGTGATTAGTCTGCTGTCGGGAACGCTAGTTTGAAAAAACCAGTTGTTCCTTAGCAATTGTTAAGCAGTGTATATCAGAAATATGTTAAATTTAAGTTCAAACAAATACTTACTCCATTACTATTTTTATTAATTTATTAAACGATATACGTAACAAACACTAGAATTAGATATATTAAGACATATTAAGTTAGATATATACTTTCAAAAATTGTCTTGGGATTCAGCATAGTATTACACTAGAGGACAACAATGGAAATTGCTAAAAAGAGTTTTATTTTATACTAGCTGAAAACCCGCGCTTCGCTACGGAGTACATTCAAATTAAATACCACGGTCAACGTATGCAATTTATGCCAAAAAATAAATATATATATTTATAATAAATGCGATGATCAATGTATACAATTGATGTAAAATATATATCTATCTATATATATATATATATTTATAAAAAAATCGTAAGGGATATGCATTTTTTTTTTGATAATATCCAATCGTCTGCTGCATTAGAAAGAGAAAAAAATATTTTTTTTGTGTATTTAGTTGTTACGCACGTGACGATAAATTTATTGAAAGTACCAGAAAAAGAAATCACGTGATCAGCATTTAATGAATTAAATTCTAAAAATTAATCTTAAAAAATTCACGAAAAATCAGGAAATGGAGGTAAAAATTCGAAAAAAATTTCATTTTGAAGGATCTTTTATGATCTTTCTCGTGATATAAATTTTATAACCCTCAATGTATTATTTTAAATGCAAACGTAAAAAAAGTTTAAAAAACAGCTTAAAAATTTAATTTAAAAAAATCTAAGAATTTTTGAAAAATCTTTCTTAATGCACCCCTACACTATTAGAAGAATCGCCATGCAAAATTTCAGCCCTTTAGGTCCAGCGGTTTGGTCTGTGCGTTGTATGTCAGTCAGTCTGTCAGTCAGTGAATGAATGAGTCAGTTACGGAACTGTTTTATATATATAGATAGATATAGATTAAACGTTTGTCACTTGGAGAAACGTTTAATTGACAAAACGTTTACAATATAGACGTTTACAATATAAACGTTTACAATTGACAAATGTTTATAGATACACATTGGTATCTCAAAATTAGAGTAAGAGATGAAATAAAAATGCAAAAATAAAAAAAGGATTTTAAGTAAAGAATGTTTTTTTAATTATTTTAAGCACCTAAAATAATATTCAAATTAATATTACGTTACTTAATAATTGTGTGCACGTCCGCCATCTTGGATTTTTTTGCGCCAACTTGGCGATTTTACCGTGTTTTGAGGAGTGGAAAAATTCTCGCCAATGTGTTTTAAGCGGTGTTTTCAAAACGCTGGACTTTGAATTTTTTTAGCTATTTTAATAAAAACCACCTGTTTAAATTATGAAACTTAGAAAAATTTTTGAAAAATCATTTAAACGTTGGACTTAGATTTATTGTTGGGTTTTTGATAAAAACCACTTTTTTCTGAAAAAATCGTTCTCAAATATTGGAAATTTTGGGTTTTTCTTTTAGCTTTTTTAATAAAAACGACCTTTTTAAATTGTGAAACTTAGAAATATTTTTGAAAAATCATTTAATCGTTGGACTGAGATTTTTTTTGTCATTTTTAATTAAAAACTACCTTTTCAAATTATAATCCATATGAAAATTTGGTCAAATGAATTTTACTTACAGATAAAATTTCAATGCCATCTATTCAGTTTGCCCTAACTCTTTGACTAATAGCAATGAATCACCAAAATATTATGCCAATATATTGTTAATTAGAAAAAAATACAGCATTTTCGTACCACCTAAATAACTTGCAATTTAAAAATTATCTAAAATTCAGCTTTGAAAAATGTAAAATAATTATGAACCCGTAAATTTATGGTGAGTAACCAGATCCTCTCTTTTTTTTCTTTTTTTTTGTTGTTAGGGAATTGTGGTAATGAAATTTTACTTCAGATTTGACCTTAACCAAATATTTGGTGCATACAATAAAATCGGGACAAGGATTATTTGACCATTTATCCTGCTGTGTTGGAAATAAGAAAAAAAAACCCTTTTCCTAAACCAATAACTTAACCTTAACTAACTTTTTAACTTAGGTTCCTGGGGAGAGAGAAGTTGAACTTCAGTTATTTAAATTTATTTGTAATCCACTACAACTTGGAATTATAAAATATTTTAAAATATATTGTATTTAAAATGTATACTGTATTTTACATTTTACGAAAAAATGATGGCAGATAATTTTTACTTCAAATAAATGAAATGGTGTATCATTATAGTATACTAATTGACAATCGATAAACAAAATTAAAAGCAACTTAAATTTAATAAGTTAACGAAAAACTGATAATGGATTCAAAAAGTTTCAACAAAAAGACTCTTAGTTTTAAAAATAATTTACTCTTTTGAGTCTAGTCAATTTGACTCAGATTTCCAGGTCAAGGCCAAGATCTGACCTAAAATTATTTTACTGTAATTAAAAGATCACATCAGAAATAACTGTTTGATCTTAAAATTAGAGAATTTGACATTGGGTTATTTTTACCAGAACGCAATAATTATCGCCATGCGAAATGCGCCAAACCCTGGCGGAAAAATCCAAGATGTCAGCCGTGCACACAAATCTAGAGTATCCCCCCTAACTTTATTTCTACTGATCAGATATACATAATATATAGCCTATGTCCATCTGGAATAATGTACCTTTCAAACAGTGAAAGAATTTTTCAAATAGGTGCAGTGGTTCGGGAGATTACCCTCCACGTACAAAATCTGCTCTCTCTTTATATATTAGTATAGATTAATGGGAGACTTGCGAGGGATGCTTACAGCACAAATGTTTGATATCAAGCCTAACAGTTGTGGTCGTGAGAGTAGCTAATTCACCCTTAGGAACGAGAGCATCGATTTGTGTCACAATCTGTCGGTGCCTAAGGGTCATTAATTCCACTTCCTATTTATCTTAAGTGGGCCCTAATAATACTTTTTTATCCCAAAAATATTTCTCGGCACATATAAGTGCCGCAGCACACCGGTTGGGAACCACTGATTTATATCAACGACCATTCTTAAATTATTATTGTAAATTATATCACTTTTGCTCATCCGGTACATTTTGGCATTTAAGTCTAGGGTGGTCGTTAGATTTTAAAAACATACAAAAGTACATCTCGCTTTTAATAAAACTAATTAAATCAGTTACTTCACAACTATTTCTGGGGTTACGTTTTCTATAACATTTCAGTACTAAATCTTGTCGAGGTAGTTTCAATAATAGCGGATTCAACGGTGGCCATATGAGCCAGAAGTAGCCCGTAATGCTTTTAAATTTCTAATGTTGATTTAACATTCATCATAAAATATTCTTAGTCCTTTAATATTAGAAGAATGCTTAACAGGTTGAATGTTCAATAATCATCTTGGGGATGAATAGCTGTTACAAATTGTGATCCCCTGGTTTAATGAAAAAGGTATTAATTGAATCAAAGTTTATGCACCAAACAAGTACTTAGACGTCCCATCTTTCATGTAGATACTGATCAGTTTTCCGGAAAATATTGGTCTCCTTTACATATGTAATTATTTTATAAGGGTTTAATATATTTCAGTCGAAACCAAAAAGAAAATTCGTAAACCGGTGTAATCCTCTATCTTTGGTACCTCTCTAATTATAAGTTAGCTTGCCTGCTATTTAAAAGTGAAAATAATTAAAACGAACAGGTAAAAAAGAATCAGTCGAATAAATCATGATAGATTTCATTCTTTTTTATTCATTAACAGGCATATATTTCTTAAATTTTAGAGAAATGTTCGCGGGGCTGAGCCAATTTCCCTAGATGTCAAGAAATATTTCCATGCCTTCGCACTCTGCGGTACATAGATCAAACGTTTTGGTATTTAATTCGATATGCTCTTTCATTGGCGAGTTCAATGTCCAAGTGACATCCGAACTCGATGAATAAGCTAACGAATACTTTACTGATAATGTTATTTACTATATGCGTGTTATCACAATCTGAGCGTTATTCCAGCATCTACTATGGATCTTTAAATACCAACACTAATGAGTAAAGGTTATCTGGTTATATCTCGGCACAAATGCTGTAATAAAACACCAGCTTCGATTTTTCTCAACAGGTTTTAACCGATCCAGAAAAGGCCATCTATTCCTCCAACAGCTTTACGGAGTCAACTGATGCACAAGACGGTTTTAGTGATCGAAGATGTAGCAATCGCTCCAGTTCCGAGAACAGACTGGGGGCAGAAACCTATCATTTTGAGAGAAGAAGTCAGCTCTTTCGTATCGTCGATTTCACAATGCGCAAGTATGTATCCATTGAAGGTTATTTTGTCAGTAAGTTATTTTATAATGGTTATGCATTCCGCATCACGGAAATTTTCATGTCGATGATTATGACTTAGTGACTGTAAAGCCGATTTGGAGTCGGAGACAGCAATATCCCACTGGGGAAAATTTGCGAGCCGAAAGCTGATGGAGTGCCTCGTAAATTACTTCAATCTTCCCATACTGCATAATTTCCAGCACGTGAGTAAAAGCTGGAAAGATCACACCAACATCTGCACCCGGACCTTGGGTCTTTTCCAACGTCATCGGTACAGACATGTAGTGACCTGTTTTTTTTTTCTGAAAAGAAATTTATGACATATGATTAAAAATTTCTGCTTTTTCGATTAGCCACTGCACCTAGTTTTATCACTATTCGAACAATATCTTGCCGTATCAAACCTTGAATTCTGAATGACAGCAGTAGCCTGGCATTTATCAACAGAGACTATTTTATTTTGATATTGCAAGTAAGTAGATGGCATCATCCTATCGAACATTTGTGAAATATAGGGCAATGTCTCGCAGCATATCACATCTCAACTCTTGCAGATTTTACTTCTTGTTTGGCGAGGAGTGGCAAAAAATTGCATAATTTAACATGGCGTTCAATGAGCATTCTTACAGCTTGTTGAATAAAATGCTCTCAGATTACGCAAAATCTTTAGATACGGTATCTAAACAAAGGTATATCACCAAATTAAACATTCAGGTACAGCCCGGAAAGGTTTATTCAGTATGTGACCCGCATTTATTGACAGAGGAAGACTGAAGTTACGATGCGAGACGCTGGCCTGAAGTAACTTATCCTGATATCTATACATATCTCAATATAATAATAATCATTCTCGACGAAATAATGATTACATTCTCTTAAACTTTGCGAAATATTAAAAAAAAGTATTAAAATACCTGTTACATACAACTAATATGAGGAATTTTATTAATAAACTTAAATTATTTAACTCAAAATGAAGGTATCGTCCAAAAACACATGCAAACGCACAGGAACTGCTTCTGTTTTCTGCCACCCGATAGTGACATCATCTATAGCAGAAGAAAACTGACGTAGGCAGTGACGTTGCGACGTTTCGCCTCATTAGTGCAAATTTAAAAAAAATTGCCACGTGAAAGCTGATAGGTAACAGAGCTTTAAAATTGAAAATACACATGTTTAATTCAACAACTCTTAGCCCGATTAACGGAACTTCTTTTATTATTATGGCAATTTATTTTCTTAACACGGTAATTTTACAAACAAAACGTTGTTGTGTGTGGCTTTTACAGACAAAAAGTCTTGACAAAGCAACTAAAACTAAGAGTTTAAGTATTACCGTCAACCGGGGTTACTTTGACCAGTTTTAAATGTCTAGTAAAAAATCCGTGCACTTCAGTTGGAGAGGAGAAAATCTTTCTAGGCTTGGGGGAGGACTTATAGAGTTGATTTTTGGTGTTTAAATATATTTTAAATGCTTTATATTTCAGTAATAATTCAAAAACCCAGTGGGCAAAGTTACCTAGACAAAGGGTAATTTTGCCCACCAGATGTTTTCTATTGAGAACTGCCTCTAAAGTCACTTCTGGGCAATGTTACATTTTCCGGTAAAATGAGCCAAAATAAACATGAGAACAGTTGAAATTTTTTTTGTATTTATTATTTATTATTTTTATAAATTATATTTATACGAGAAAAAAGGGAACATATGTAGGTAATGACTGATACTGTTTGAAAAAATCTTGAGAAATCTTTTTCAAAAAAGAATTTGCCTCATCGTTCCCTTGGAGATGGAGTTTTGAAAACAACGTCGGTCAGAGAAATGCTGGATTCATCCACTTTTTCAAGAAATGTGAACGACTTCCCTTTGTCTTTGCTTCTCAGATAGGAAACTTCCAAGTCACCATCATCACAAATGTTTCAAATCTTTACCAGGAAATGCTCCAAAGTTATTTTCCCGAGCAATTTCACAACCTCAAAGTTTCCTGCTTGCAAGTTTAGGGGCCTTTCATGAATTTGAATGCTTTGTTCCATTTCCATCGTTCTTTTTTCATCAGAACTTTGTTCTGTTTCCATCGTTCTTTCTTTATCAGAACTGGTTGAGTCATGAGTAGAAATGTCAGCATCCTTGTCACTGCTCGAGTCAGCCTACACAGTTAGTGACACGTGGGCAAAATAACCCCAATTTTCCTATGGATCATGGGGTAACATTGCCCATCAAAACAATGACATGAAAATTAAGGTATAAAAATTCCACAATCATATCCCTCCAATGGGTATTATATGCAACGCAAATAGAAATAATTTGAAAAACTTGCCAGCTATCCCTATGGGCTTCACGGATCAAAGTTACTAAGGTACTCAAATTGCTTGCTCACAACCACTTTACAAATTGATTAGTTTCACACTGATAAGCTATCACTAAATGGAAAAACTCCTGCCTCACTCTTGCCAACATTACAACTAACAGTTTTGATTGTTTGCAGAGTATTCAATGCCATTTGAGTAACCGCTGTCTGGCGCAAAATTTTTTTATTTTAGAATGGGCAAAGTTACCCCGGTGGGCAAAGTAACCCTGGTTGACGATATGCAGAAAATTTCTTGCCTCATTCTGTATTGAGTTTTTGTATTTGAAGAAATTTTTAGTCTTATCTTCCATATAATATTTTATATTTCAGTTAATAACAGTTTTCTTAAACTATAGTTTTGATGTAATGTCCACTACCCATACACGGTAGTATTTCCCTTTAGCGCATTTCTATTCGATGGATTTTTTTTTCAAGATGGGATTCAAATGCATACTAATTAATCTTCGATTCAAGAAATGACAAACCATTGCTCTACTAAACCATGTCATGATCTTCCCTGATAAGACTCACAGCATCACTGATGCGTAGAATATTGGTTTTCCCTAATAAGTAAAATTTTGTTAAAGTTGAAAAAAAATGCAAACTTATCATCGTCGAACCGCAACAATAAGCTTCTCAAAATCCGCTATAAACAACATAAATTTCCAGGCCATCTTGGGAGTCAGTAGCAGGAGTGGAAGAGCAAAAATTTCGAATGTTTGTATCAAAGAGTTTAACTTCTATCGCATTTATGATTTGCCTATCATGATAATAACACCTAATTATTTATGGCCTGATGAAGAACTATATTAAATTGCTCGAAACTACTTGGCTTGCTTATTTTTTGTTGTGAATTCTAAGAATCTGTATATTTTTGTCATGCGTATTTCGCATGTTTATGAAAGTAATATTAACATGCAGGGTTTGTAACACGATATAGTATCTAGTAGGCAATAAGCGTATTGAAATAGAAAATTATGATTACCCTTGTATGGTAAACTTCTAAATGAAAGATGCCAAATAATTTTGGGATTTTTTAGATCAGCGGTTCTCAACCTGGGGGGCGCGCTACCCTGGGGAGGCGTAGAAGAATTTCCAGGGAGGCGTGAGTTTAAAAATAAAATAAAAAGTAAAACTAACTGTAATTTACTGCACTCAATTTTGCGGTCACAATGTAACCGTAACGTATTTTCGACATATGAACACGAACACAATAAGGGCCTGTTCACATAGGAGTCCGTTGCGTTGCGTTAAGGAAAAGATAACGCCGAGACGAAAATAAACCAATCATAGCCGTTAAAAATTTCATTGCTAATCGTTTGAAGGCCTATGATTGGTTTATTTTCGTCTCAACGTCATCTTTTCCTTAACGCAACGCAACGGACTCCTATGTGAACAGGCTCTAGGAGTCCGTTGCGTTGCGTTAAGGGAAAGATGACGTTGAGACGAAAATAAACCAATCATAGGCTTTAAAAAGTTTAGCAATGACATTTTTAACGCCTATGATTGGTTTATTTTGGTTTCAACGTCATCTTTTCCTTAACGCTACGCAACGGACTCCTATGTGAACAGGCCCTAATTACCGCACACGATAATTGTCGTAGCTACAATGTCAGAAAAACATTCTGAAGACTTATGATGTGGTTAAGGGTTTCACAGAAAAGATAACTCTTTCGCAACGCCGTCTTCAGAGTTCAGAGCCAAACTTTTCATACTTTCCAAGATTGAACGACTTCCTCGATGATAAAAAAAATCTCCCTTTGCAATAGAGAAATGAATTGAAGGACCTTATATCAGGGCATTTGGTAGCATTGCAAAATGAAATTGCAGACTATTTTCCAGATATTACTAGTTCAGAGAACTGGGAGTTTAAGTTGACAAGAGATCCTTTTAAAATCAACGTGGATATACTTCCTGATCATATTCAGGAACAGGCAATCGACCTAAAATGTGAATCTCAAGCAAACGCGGAATTCGAAAACATGGATGTTGAAAATTTTTGGTTACGCTATTTTCCTGTTTACCCAGAAGTTGCTTTGGAATCTTTGAGGTTGTTAATGCAGTTTTCATCCACATATCTCTGTGAATTTGGATTTTCAGCATTAGCATACGTAAAGTCAAAATATCGAGCAAACCTGGGCGTTGAGAGTGACCTGAGGTGTGCTTTGTCACAGTTACAACCTAATATTCAAAAACTTGTCAAGGATAAACAGTGCCAGCCCTCTCATTAATGTTTTGAAAGTGACTGGTATTACATGCCAACCTCACTTGGATCCTTGAGTGCCTCAAATATATTTGATTTGTATTTAATTCTTTGATTTCATATGTTCAAATAATAATGTGTTCCAAATTAAGATATGAATAGTAATATTAAATTTTGTGTATGAAATTATCTATTCTATATTTTCATTTAATAACCAGCTTCAGTTTCAAATTCCGATTGTACTACAGTCAAACCCGCTTAATGGAATATCGGTTAAAAGAATATCCCGTTTAATGTAATAAATTTTCAATGTCCCAAACCGTAGTAATTTGTTTCTGTGTTAAATTTCCCGGTTAATGGAATATATTGTTTTGAAGTTATCCCGCTTAAAGGAATAATTTTTAGCCATGACGATATCGATCTTTCTCTAATTCGCACACTTCTTTTCAGAATTTTTTTTCTGTAAAGTGCAATAATGAATGTGCAGGAACTGAATGTCTTTCAAAGCAGTTTTGTCACTTCGCAGAAAGTGTCAAATCGCAGGAAATGGGGATTTCTTCGATTTCAAAGGGCAATTCATTGTTGTTGCTGTTTTTCCTAGCCCCCCCCCCCTCCCTCCTCGTATTGCTCGGCCGCTGGCCTACGTTTCCCTATTCAGAGAATGAACAATAAGCTTCCCCCCCAAATGAGAGCTAGAAAATGAGTGGGTGTGTGTGTAAAGGAAATGTGAAACTTCAACAGGTCCTTATCTTGAAGGGGACGTGGATTACCAACTGTAACGAATCTCTTCGGAGAAGCGCAACATTTAACTTGGGGGTCTCTAGCCTTGAACATTTAACTGTACATTTTCTACGGCGATTAGTTCGACAGTTCGCTTTCGTGAAATCAGTAATCTTTCTTGTGCTTTACAATGTCTTTGAGATGAAAAGATCTTACTTTAAAAGAAAAAGTAAAAGTCATAGAGTTTGCAAAACTAAATAAGTGTACGCAATTAGAACTCTCAAAAAAGTTTGAGATATCTCAAGCTCAAGTTTCGAAATTGCTAAAAAATAAAGAAAAAGTCTTGAACGACTGGAAATGCAATAAAAATCTTAATCAAAAACGAAAACGTACTGGAAAAGAATCTGAAGTTGAAGATGCTCTTCTTCAGTGGTTTGCCGAAAAACGAGCTTGTAATGTTCCTATTAGTGGATTATTATTGAATTAGAAAGCTGGAGATTTAGCACAGCAGTTAAATATAACTGATTTTAAAACTACAAATGGTTGGTTGTGCAGATGGAAAGCAAGAAACCAAATTTCTTTCAAAAAAATTCACCGTGAAGCAAGTGATGCTGATGAAGCCGCTGCCAGTTCTTGGAAAAATGTAGTATTACCTGCTTTATTACAAGACTACAGTTCTTCTTGTATCTATAATTGTGACGAAACTGCACTTTATTACAGAGCAATGCCTGATGGGACTTTGTTCTTAAAAGGCGAAAAAGTTGTTGGAGGAAAAATCCGGAAAGACAGACTGACAGTTTTATGCTGTAGTAATGATGACGGCAGTCATAGAATGCCTCTTTTTGTAATCGGGAAATCCATAAGCCCACGATGTTTTAGAGGTGTAAAATCCCTTCCAGTTAAATTCGAAGCGAATTCAAAAGCTTGGATGACTGCTAATTTCTTTCAAAACTGGTTAGTGTCATTTGACAATGAGATGAATAAGATGAAAAGAAAAGCTATCCTTTTATCGATAATTGTCAAGCCCATAAAGTCGACGTAAGACTAGAAAATGTAGCACTTCATTTTTTGCCTCCGAATATTACAGCTATTTTACAGCCAATGACAGCCCTTTGACCAGGGAATTATATCACTTTTTAAGAGGAATTATAGAAAAGAAATTGTTAAAAAGATCATAGCTTGCATAGATGATACTAGTGGATTTTCTATCAATAGCTCAACTAGTAAAATTATTAGAACATTTCAATTCTTTCAGCTGTTCATATGATGAACAAATCCTGGAATAATATTTCCTCTGACGCAATAAAAAGTTGTTTCGTAAAATGTAAATTTTCAACACACGTAACAAATGATGAATTAAATGATGAATGAATTACAAACGCAAATGATTTACCACCAGAAGGAATGACAGAAGAAAATATTTCCAATTTTGAAAACTTCGACAATGACTTGGTAGAATGTGGTGAAACTTCAGACCCTCAATTTGATCAAAGTGAAGTCGATGAAGATGAATTTGATGAAGAATGTACCATTAAAAAGGTTCCGTCACATGTTGAAGTTAATAACGCTTGTGACATTATAAGACGATTCTTGGAAACGAAGCCAAATGCAGACTTTCATTTATTTTATAAACTAGAAAATCAAATAACAGATTTGCTGCATTCACAGAACAGTAAACAGTCTAAAATATCCGACTTCTTTAGCAACAAATAAGCAAGTAACATTGTAATTATTTCCAAAAAATTAAGGGAAATTTGTATATTCTACAATAAAATTAGCTCATTTTTCATCAATTTTCTAAATTTTAATGTGTTTAAATTGTTTCTTACTTTTAATTAATAATTGTTTGTTAATTATAATAGTTTAAATATGCCTATGGTTTAGGTAATTTTTAATGCTTTCTAGGTTTAACTGTAACTTTAAACATTGTGGGCATGTCAATGTGATCCCGGATAATGGAATATCCCGCTTATTAGAATAATTTTTCGTGGCAAATTGGCTATTCCATTAAGCGGGCTCGTATGTACTTGTATTGGCCACATATGGTGGTGGTGGTTTGGGGGGGGGAGGCGTGACCTCACATCAGTGGTCAAAGGGAGGCATAGAGCCTGAAAGGTTGAGAATCCCTGGTTTATATTAATTAATTTCCGGTGTCTGTTAGCCGTGTGCAATGACGACAACTTACAATATTTGTTCTTTTTTCAGCGGGAAGTTAAATTTAATAAAACGAAGGCAAGATGCTTTGAAGTCTTCCCACTTACAATCGTTTTATTACGACCCGTGTGGGATTATGAGCAGAAATCGATGAAAAATAAAACTTACGATATTGAAGTAAGTTTAATTTGTGTTTCTTTTTCTCTCATATCTCCTTTTGCCGATTTAAAAAAATATATGCTCTTCTGATTGACTAGTATTTATCTAGTATTTCAGTTATAAATCTGACTTTTTTAACTAAAACATATCAAATTCCTACACTTATGATTACTTCTGACTAATTTTCCTGTTGGCTTTCGAAGTAGATTATGATAGTTTTGCTTAGTGTGAAAATTGAAGCTTGGACACTATAAAACACGATTAAAAAGTTTTAAACTCACTATCGCCATTATGGCTGTTTTCGGAATACCTGGGCTTATACAATGATGACTATGATTAATTTGAGTAAGGGTGCTCGTGAAATTGGTCAGTAAAGGTTTTTAAGCTATAATTATTGCTGAGTTAAGAGAATTTAACTTTAAATTTAAAATTTTGTTTTTAATTAAATAAAAAGACGTGCACACAGAGAGAGAAAAAAAGAAAGGAAAGAAAACGTATCTTTTGGGGCGATCAAAAAAGAAATAAAATGGGATTTTATTTAGCACAAGTGATTCTTCAATTACTGTCCATTAAATATGAGTTTTTTCTATTTCAGACCTTATTTCTTTTCACTAGAAACATCGAAAGATCTTTTTTTTTCACCAAGCATTGGTGCTGTTTTATTATCTGAATTTGAGGGTTAAACTTCAACAGAATACATGACATAATTTATATGAGCATCGTTATTTAAATATTAAGTTGTCTCCTCCCAAAAACAATTTAAAAATTCTCCTTATTTTGTTTATTAATTTTTTAAATCTTTATTTTTTTATTATTATTTTTATATCTCAGAAATCCGGGTAGGACTGCAGTTTAGGGTGCCCCTTGTTTTTTTGGCGCCAATAGTGCCCCGGAATTCGGTCGCCAAGAATGCGAGTTTTCTCACTCGTTCGCCAATGTTGTTACCCCTACAAATTTCTGATGTGTTTCTCATGTGATTATTTTGTGACGCATATATCACGATGGATGTTTATCGCCGCAATCTTAAATGGCACGTTTGCACTATTGGCGAAAAAAAAACAAAAAAACAAGGGGCACCCCGAATTGCATTTTTACAAAATTCGGTACTTACGTATTAACGCCACCGCAGCTGAAGTTGCGCTAATGCGCCAATATATATATATATATATATATATATATATATATATATATATATATGTGTGTGTGTGTGTGTGTGTTTGTTTGTGTTTGTTTGTTTTGATTATAAATAAAGTGTTTTATTAATTTTAGGTGTAGATTGGCGGCACTTAAAAACCGACAAATCTGTAGTTGCGGTGGCGTTAATTACCCAAAATAAGTACCAAAATAAGTAAAATAAGTACCCAAAATTCTACCAAGCTCTGAATGGAAAACTTCTAATTTATTTCTTTTTTGCTTCTTCTAATTTATTGACTTCAGACATTGTGTTAAAGATTTATTTATACCGCTGTCTTCGGACAAAGCTAGTTCTGCCTAAAGTAAGTACCCATATTTTCTGTCTTAAGTTTCAGAATATTTTTAATAATTTAAAAAATTGTACTCCATACGTATGCAAATGTAAAATTATATCCCAATGGATGTTTATCGTCGCCAACTTAAATGGCACGTTGGCACTATTGGCGCCAAAAAAAAGGGGCACCCTAAACTACAGTCCTACCGAAATCCGTAAAGATTTCATATTTTTTTCATGTTGTATGAAAATCCTTTTTTTTTCAATTAAAGTAGGATGAACAGGTGTGCTTTAAATTCCGATGATTGCAGTCAACAGTAAAGCAGAGCATATTTAAATAAGGAGGGATAAAACAGATCTGTACTACACTAAAAATAATATGATAAATTGTATTCAGCTTTTGGTATAGTGCAAAATGCTTTTAAATGAAATACGTCGGTTGTAAGACGAGAAAATTAAAAAAAAATTGTGTGGTCGAGGATCCCCCGTCAGGAACGAAGTTCCTTACATTATTTTTTCAACTTTAAACGTGATTTAATATGTAGATTTCTATTGATTATGTTAGTGTATTTTTGTCACGCCAAAAAGCGCAGCCCTCTTTTATTCAACCAATCAACCAACCAACTCTCTCTCTCTCTCTATTTTATTAAAATTAAAAATTTAATATATAAATTAATTATTTTTATTAAAATTAAAAATTTTAATATATAAATTAATTATTTTGATTTAGATGTTACATAGCATAATTTTTAATCTGATTAATTTTATTATTTAATCACCAACAAAAATAAATTAATGACACAATATAAATTCCGTGTGAATTAAAACAATAACAAACAAAAAATAAGTTTAAATAATATTTACACGTGTTTATAATTGAGGTTATAAAGCTGACCGGGTACAATGCTTTCTGCTCGAATCTCGATACTCGCACGAAAGTGAATAATATTTATTGTTTTCTCATTAAAAACAGCTTACCCAGTCGTAATTTTTATCAAAAATTGTAGATTTTAAATAAACTAAGTTTACATAGTAGGAATTTCTTTAAGTATGGATAGTTTTAGAGCAAGAGTCAGAAAGAAGGCAATGCTAATTTCCATATCTCCAAAGGTCTCCAAGATGGCTGCCTCACTTTGATGGCGTATACAAGCTCAAAATACCCAACCAGGAGTCTCTTAAAAGGGTTGCTGAATCTGATTAAGCTTGCTCTGACCTCGTGACATTGAATAAAAAGTACATTTACAGTGTATCCTGATTGTATATATGGCAGTTGGATTTGATTTCAGGAGTCTAAAGAATCGTGGGAGTAGGTTGTCCCATCAAGACACTCTACTTCCACTGGTTGACGTGTTGCGGCTCTCGTTCGAAACAATTTAGATGAGAACCTTTTACTATTAATTGATTCTTATACATTTAAAAGTTATCGATTTGCTTTAAACAGTTCATTTCTCCTGACTCATAGGGCCTGTTCACATAGGAGTCCGTTGTGTAGCGTTAAGGAAAAGATGACGTTGAAACGAAAATAAACCAATCATAGGCGTTAAAAATTTCATTGCTAATCGTTTGGAGGCCTATGATTGGTTTATTTTCGTCTCAACGTCATCTTTTCCTTAACGCAACGCAACGGACTCCTATGTGAACAGGCCCTTAGTCTTTTACTACCAACAATGGAGCCATTACTTTTTTCATAGTAGAGAAAAAAGTTTTTCATATTCCTGTTACTTTACTATGTATCAAAAGTGTGGATTACCTATTATATCACAGAGATGTGAAACTGAATCAATATGAGTTTGTTGCTCTGTTATTAAATTTAGGTAACAGATTCTGGCAACAGAGATAAAGAAAAAAACCCGCACAAAGCGCGGTTTGTTTGTTTTCATTTGGGATTTTAACAAATTTTGTATAACTTTTTAAGTCCTAGTTTAAATTATTGTAAAATGTACAAATCAAAGTCACTAAAGAGCCCGGCTAAGAGTCCTTATAAAAAGCGCAGTCATAACCGAGGTACCTTGATTCTTTTAAATTATTATTAGTATTAATTTTCTGCCAATGCCCAAATATTTGTGTATTTTGAAATATAACTATGTTAATTTAAAAAACGGTTTCGAAAGTGTTAAATTTAGGTCTCGTTTTTAAACATTCTGTAAAGATTTGTAGCAATTGAGCTAAAACTTTCTTCGCTGCATTTTTGCTTATTATTCAAAATAAGTGCTGTTTTCAGATATTGGTTAACGTATTAATTGTGCAAAAGTGATTATGGTTATGTTTTACTACTATTAAGTAACTTGGGTTGTGGATGATGCATTTGGCTTCTATACAACTAATGTCTTCATGTTATCTATTGTTGAAGATATATGGAGACAATAATATTTAAATATATTTATATACATACATATATATACATATATATATATATATATATATATGTACATAGATATATACATAGATATATAGATTTACTGATTTTCAAAGATTTAGCAAAGCTTCGAAAAATTGTAAGTGGCACTCAGCGTTCTTTTACATTCTTAATTATAAATCTTGAGACAATTTTTTTACAGTTTTCATTTTGAGTTTGAAATGTACTTGATAAAAAAATTCCCAGTTTCATATATAAATGTATTATTTGTAATGAAAATTAATTTTTAGCTATTGTGAACCTCTTTGGCTCCCATATTGACTGCATATGAGTTTCAGTTGTTCTTCTGTGTGGATTGGAATTAAGTGTTATACCTTTATTTAATAGCTAGATACATGTTTCAAATGCATTTTGTGCAAAATTTAAGCACACGCTGTTGTTGATCATTTAAATTTAAAGATTTTTTTCTGCTATATAGAGATCTTAATATGATTAAGTTAATATATCTGAAAGGACTTTAGTGTTCTTATAACTTTAGTCTGACTTTTGTAAAGTAATTTCAAAATTTTATTTTTAAAATATCTATGTTTGAAAAAAATCTTGACTTCATAGTACAGGGCCAGCCAGAGGGGGGGCAACTGGAGCACTTTGCCCCAGGCCCCCAACTGCCGGAGGGGCCCCAAAAGAATTTAAAAAAATTAATTTATTAGATTTCCTCAGAAAATTTAATGAGAGCACTGCAATGAAATATAATAATTATGTTAATCATTCATGTAATAAAATTTTAAGTACGAGTAACTTAATTTGAATGTGTGTTTTCGTCTCTTTGCATTTTTTATTTTTCTTGGGGCCCCCAACAGAAGTTTGCCCCAGGCCTTGTAAAGTCTCTGGGCGGCCCTGTCATAGTATGTCATTTAGTGTTTTTCATTAGTGCTAAATTTTCTGAAAATGGATGATGTAAAAAAAGAGGTGCATTTTTTTTTTTTTTTTTTTTTTTGGGGGGGGGGGTTAAAATGTTCATAGTTAATCTGCTTTTTATTTTATTTCAGTGAAATCTAAGAAAGACGTTATATGTTCACAAATAAAGCCTGATATTACTTCAAATGAGCAGTTTGAAAAGTATCATCCTGCTGAAGGTAACATTATATAGCTACTATTACTTTGAGATGTATTCATTTTCTTTGTAATAAATATTATTGTTCTGATATTAAAATTGCTTTCTACTGTACTAAGAGAAATTGCAATAGTATGAAAATTTAGATTTCTATTAAAACTGCTTAGGTAAATGAAAAAAAAAGAAGCAAAATACTTTTTATGACATATGTAAAAAGTAATTGCATATAGTATTGATTTTATAGAATGCACTGATAAATAATGTGTGTCAAAATTTGAAGGTTAGTGATAATTTTCATCCTCACTTTCAATGTGATCTGCCAGTCTAAATAAAGGATTTGTCCATTTTATAAACTGTTGTAATGATAGGCATTAGTTTAAAATATGTCATTTATTTATAGAACATTGCAAACTTAAATAAATCACCTATAAATTTTGTACACTTAGATATAATCTGTTTATCAAGTTCATATTTCTGATATGATCTAACTTATAAGATAATGTGTTAAAAATATTGCTCTATCTTATGTTAAACTAGCAAATTAATGAAACTTTTATGTAAAACTAAAAATAATCCACAATTTTGATTTTTTTTAGAAAAACAGATTTAGAAATGAGAAATGTTTTAATAATATGTAAGCTAATCTTTGATTTATGATATTTCGTATATTTAAGCCTCTAAATAATAATTAAAGGCTTCTTGACATAAATTTTTAACTTAAATTTATTGGTAAAAAAGAAATGTAATTTTTCTTATTAATAATTTAAATATTTTCATTTATGTGCTTGTTACTTTGGTAAAAGATTTAAATTACTGGGACAATTTCAAAGATTTGGATGCAGTATAAAGTGAATGAATAAAAAATTCAAAAGTGCATAGTTGCTAAGTAATATGCAACATTAGTCTCAGTGTCTAAAACAATTGCTTTTTTTTAAAACTCCTTCATACACATATACAGTAGACGCTCGTTAATTCGAACTTGGTTAATTTGAACTAATCCAAAGGCCGTAAAAAACTTGTATTGGAATTAAAGTTAAAAATATCTCATTAATTCAAACTAAATTTTTATCACTTCGGTTAATTCGAACTAAAAATTTGACAAAAAAATTTTCTTTTTCCTCAATTAACGGAGAAAATACACGCTGTATTTATTATTTTGTGTGTCAAAATCACCTGTATTTTTTTTCTATGTAAAGAGGCACATGCTCACATTCCTAGACTATTGCATTTCTGCTAAACGTTAGTGGCCATTGTCCTTATCAGTGCATAACGGATAAAGCGATTTTCCGTTATTTGTATCGATTTTCTTAGAATTTTAGAAAAACCAGTCTTTACTATAGATTCTAGGGAGCTGCGTCAGTTATGCCTGCAGTGCAGACAAGTTAACGTGATCTAGTTTTTCTTCCTCAGTGTGTGATGTGAAAGTGTAAAAATTCAGGATGTCTACGCGTGGAAAGTACAAAACCCTAATTTTGGAGTCAAAGGTAGAAATTTTAAAGAGAGTAGAGAATGGCGAATGTAAAACAAAGTTAGTAGCTGATTAAAAAAAAATATCTTGTCAACTTATTTGAAAAACAAGAAGTCAATTTTAGACTCATGGGAAAAATCAAAATTTGCTAGAGGAAGGAAACGCATGAGAAATGCATCTCAAGAAGATCTAGAAAAAGCTCTACTGCTATGGTTCCAGGATGTTAGATCTTGAAATTTTCCGATAAATGGACCCCTAGTGCTGACGAAGGCTGATGAATTAGAAAGTCGAATAGCTATTGAAGATTTTAAATGCAGTGATGGATGGCTTTCTCGATTTAAGTCAAGGCACAATATTTCTTATCAAACTGTATGTGGCCAAAGCTCTGATGTAAACAAAGACGTATGCACTAATTTCGGTAGGACACTGCCAGGGCTTTTCTCTACTTACCTGCCGAAAGATATTTTTAATGCGGCCATAATGGACTCTATTAAAACTCTGAAAGCATTTATTCAGATGGAACCTTCCTCTGAAAATGAATTGAAATGTTTACTTCAAATCGAGAAGTTGGCTGAACAATGTAGGCATCATAAACAAAACCAAACACCCACTTAACAGTTTTTCTCCAAAGTGTAATTCGTATTTTTAATTAAAGTTTACTTTCTGCTGCATATCTTCTGCTTCATTTTATGATTAAAGCAAGTCTGTATAGCTTTTTAATATGTTAATTTTAGATAACATAGTATAATATATTTTCTGGGGTTATACATACTAGGAGATTTTTCTTCTTCAGTGATACACTTTTAAAGTTATATATTTTCTCTTAACATCGGATAATTCGAACTTTTTTCCGTGAACCTTTGAGTTTGAATTAACGAGCGTCCACTGTATTCATTAATGTGTATTTTATTGTAGATTCTTTGTTTAAAACTAATTTAATGATGTAATCCTTGTTTGATATTTCAGGTTTGTTTGAAAAGGAAAATGACATTGAAGGAAAAGATGTATTTCAATTGACAAAAACACCTAAAGGTTGATTCTTTGTCTCTCTATATTTAACATTAGTGAAAGATTAAATATACAATTAAAATGCCATGGCATTAAATTTGTTGTTTTGTCCTAATATACAGCTAGACTCTCTTAAGTTGCAAATTTCATAGGACTAACAAAATCTTACACAAAAAAATTTCCAGTTAGCATACCCTATACTTAATTCAGTTTTCTCAGCACCAGGGATTTAATGAATATTCAGATAATTTTGACATAATGTATTTGTATGAAGAACTTGAAATAAATTATATAAAGGAAGTTTTGACTCGTGAGATATTTAAGTCTTAAAGGTTAGCATAAAGGATGTTATTTTGTATTTTTTTCTGACAGATTTCATTAGTTTAAATAATATGAATGAAGTCCTTTATAAATATTAAAAAGATAAAAAAACAGCTGATAAATGGTGTTCTTTGTCTTAAAAAATACTACTTAGTGTTAACATACTGCACTTGAAATTTACATTTCATAGAAATCAACAATCAAAAGTTTACACAGATGAGAGTAGTTAAGCATGAAAAAGAAATCTGTCTCAACATTTAACTCTTTGCAGTCAAAATATTTTTTACTATGGGTACCCCTTTAGTCAGAATTTTTGCTCACACATTGTTAGATGTTCACTTAATAAATTGTTGCTTCATAAAACATTAAAAAATTAATTTTACTTCAATGGACTTTTGTATTTTAATAAATGACAATGTATTTTTTATCATAATACTATTTGTTTTTTACTTTAATATTATTATGTTGTAGTTTTCCTTAGTATGATATTTTCAAAATACTCCCCAATAGGAAGTCGTGGTTTTCTGGTACAAGTATCACAATGATAACCTGATTCTATCATTTGACCAATTTTTGTATTGGACCAGACAAAGCATTCTGTGCTGTGACCTCCTTCGTGCTACCATAGTACATGAAGTTTGCCATTCTTTCTGTCAGAAGTTAATGGTCTACTGCATGATGTCATAAGTCCATTAAGAAAATTTCCTACCAGATGTGTCAAAGGAATTTTACCTTTTTATGATTTTTAATGCAATATATAACTACTTGTAACATTTATTTTTAGCCTCCCACCCCCAAAGTTTTCTCCACCATTTAGGCGATTGTGTAAAAATAGATACTAAGTGGCATATTCATCTACTTTGTCCAAACCTTTCATATATTTACTATATTTGATAATTACATTTGTTTTCATTTTAGGGAAAATAACACCTTCACATGATCTTAAATTTACTGATTTCATTTCCAATGAATAATTGTTCAACATCGTGATTATTCTTTTATCTTGCCATGCTAATGGTAATACTTTTCCAGAATGATAACTATTTATATTATTCCTTTTCTGTCATATACTTTCAATTCAGCTGCATTTTCCCTGTTATATAACATTTTATTTTCAATAATTCCTGAACCAATATTTAGTACCTGTCACTGTTGATATGATATTCTTTGGGCTCAAATTCGAATCCAGTAATTTTTAATATAGTTGCAATTTATCTCTCATTGTTATAGCACAATAAGGTAAGAGTGAATATGTATATCCACTTTTAGAATCTGCTATTACCTAAATTTGAATTCTCCATATGGTTGGCTTTCTAGGATTATAAGTGATAGAATAGTCAATGCTTTACTAGGAATATCCCAGAATATGACTAGAACGGTAAAAGTGCTTTGCCAGGAATATTTTGGCCTTTGACTGTAAAGAATAAAAATGAGAATATTCATTTATATTATCTGTAATCCTATACTTTTTTTTTTGGGGGGGGGGAGGGGTTATCAAATGTAATGAGGGTAGTAAAGAGAGAATTTTAAAGATTGCCAAGTCTTAATCTTATTAAAGTTCATAATATGTGTACTGGGAAATTATTATTTTCAAAGTATCTTCAGCCTCTAGTGATTTTAATCCCAAATATTCTTTCTTTTAAGTTTTATTAATATGTTAAGCTGCCTCAAAGCCTCTTCAATGAGTAATGACTTTATTTTAATATTCGAAATAATTGTAAATTTGGGATGCATTTGAATTTGCAACTCAAATTGCTTATTAATTATTTACTCAGTTTTATGTATAAAGTTATTGATTTAGTGAGAGAAAGCAATTGTTTTCAAAGATTACTCATCGTCACAAACTTTTAATAATTAAATACATTCTATGATATTTCTAGGACATGACACCTCACATACACACACACTGAAAAAAATCTACTTCTCTCTGATAATTTTCAGTAAATTGATAGAAACAGTATATTAGACATATATGCACTATTAAAAGGAAACTAGTACTATGTAATAGTAATGCTTCAGTTTGTTTATGAAACAATACATTATTAAGCTTGACCCTTATTGCTGGAAATCAATAATAAGACTTTTTTGGTCCTTTTCTATGAACCCGAAGTTCATCAAGCTAGGCAATTTTAATAAAAATCCCATAGACAATATAAAGAGCGTTAAATTGGGCCTTTTAATTTATAAAATCTGCTTTGATGGGTTTTAAACATTTTATGACATGTATTAAAATTGATGTGAAAAATTGACTGGTCAAGCTTGGTCAAGGTTGATTTAATAGAAATGTATTATTATCTTAAGGGCTGTTACACTTAGAAATAAAACATCTCCATATTTATGTTCAGTATGGTGGTGAATATTATTTACTTATGTGAGCCTATGCAATGTGTTATTTAAAGATGCTTTTTGAATATTAGTTATAGAATGTTTAACTTTTTTATTTTAGCAAACAGAAAAAGCTTTATTGAAAAATTTGAAAAGAGCCTTAATCTGTCAAATGATGCTACCAAAACTCCTGAGAAGGTAGTGGAGAGTCATTCTGTGAGGCCTAAATTAAAACAAGGTGATTTGAAACTGATTTTGTTTGCTAAGAAATGTTTGTTATTGTAATTTATTTTTATGTATTGGTATAGTGAAGTTGTGATTATTTAGAGATAGTTTCAGTTGATTCAATAAATTTTTTAAGTTTGTATTGTCAATCACATGTAGTCAAAACGTATATGATTTAATACATGTTAACCAAAGTCTTCATCTATTTTAGCGAACAGAAAAAGTTTTATTGAGAAACTTGAAAGCACCCCTACTTTGTCCAAAAGTGCTACGAAAACTCCTGAGAAATCAGAGGAGAGGCAAATTCGTTCTATGAGGCTCAAAATGAAACAAGGTAGTTTAAAACTGATTTTAAATGCTAGAGTTTGTATGATAACAAATGTTATATAATTTTATGTATATGGTAATTTTTTTTTAAAGTTTGTCAGAAAAAAAGTGCTCTGAGTTTTTTGTTTTGTGTATTAATTTTTCTTGTTTCTTTTTATTTACATTAATTTTGTATGAAGAATGTAGTAAATAGCTGTTTTAGTTGTATGAATGTCATTATAATCATTGTAGTGTCAGATATAATGAAATGAACATCCTTTTACATTTGTAATCTATTTAATACTGATAGGAATTGCTGATCTAGTTAGCTTAGAACATTCACTGTTATATCCCTAAAATTAAGGTATTTGTCATATTGCTTAGATTCATATTAAAAGCAATGAGGAAATCGTAGATAGAATGTTTGATTGAGTTGTTATTGACTCAATCAAACATTCAATCAAACATTGACTGTTAAGACATTAAAAATGTTTATTTATGTTAAGGATTTCTAAATAAGTTTTAATGTCTTAGCTCTGCTTTAATAAAAGTGAAAAAATGCATATGACAATATTTTGTTACAAGTATAAATCCAAGCACTTCATCTCATAACTGAGCTAAAAAACTACTCCCATTGATGCTTTTCTTTTCTTCACAAATACTAGAACTATAAATTTACTTATAGTAGTAAGGACCCTGTTATTATGTGAAAGTTGTTAAGAATTCCCTTCAAGAACAAATGGGAACCTTAAATTTATCAATGGTCTCTTAAAACTCAGGTTTTGTAGAAGCAGCAGTAAAGACGAGGAGTGTTCTTGAAATTCAAGGAAAACTACAACTTTCTTTGCCTCTAAATTTATACGAGGTCACTGCTGCGCAATATCATTTAAACTTACTGCAACCTATTTTCAAAAAGGAAGCTAATCAAACTGTTCTTAAACCTTTGGCATTAGGGGCCATCCATTATAGGTATCTAGAAAATTTCAGAGTGATTTCATGTCTATACTGATGGTTTCAAAGTCGGAAACTGTGCAAATGCCGGTGCAGGTATCATCAGCTAGGCTTTCAGTTTTTACATTCCTGTAGGATGCTATGCCTCTGCATTTGATGGAGAAGTCTAGGCTGTATGCACAGCTTTGACCCAGTTGACATCCCACTCAATCACATTCCAAAGATGTGTGATATTTTCTGATTCTCAAATTGCCATTGAAGCCGTTGTCCCTATGGAATGCTAGAAAACCACTGAAATTCTTGAGCATCAGTCCCTTATTCATTTACTGTCATCACAAAACAGAGTTGTTTTACAGTGGATTCTAGCACACTGTGGAATCCCAGGAAATGAACTTGCGGACAGATTGGCAAAGAGAGGTGCTGCAGTTATTCAGAACCTGTATAGACTGAACACATATAATTCTCTAAGGCTATTTATCTGGAAGAAATTGAAAGACCTATTTTGTCAATTGATTGCTAGAAATCTAATAAGTTATGGGTTGTTAATAGCGCATGCATTCGAGATTTTCTAAGGAAGGATTCTGTAGCCATGATCCAGCTTTTAACTGGTCATGACTGTTTGGCTAAACATTTGAGCCACTTGAAAGTTCTAGAGAGTCCTTTCTGCACTGTTTGTGGTAAACCACAAGTTATAGACATTTCCCACCTCCAGATCTGTGAGGCACTGTTGGCTCAAGATCTCTGCAGCCGATATAAGAAGGCAAAAGTATTGAGCAATTGATATGTTCCTGTTTTCTTCATTGTTTTATTATTATTTTTCTTGTTGTTTGTTTTCTTGTTCCTTTTTTCTTGTTGTTTTTGTTTATTGCTTGCTGTTGGAAAAAAATGAAAAAAAATTTGCTACAAAGTAAGCATGAAAATGTCTAGCCTTCTGTATCTCTTAAAAGCTCTGTTACGAAAAGTGTGCTGTCACTCTCTCTCTCTGTTGATTTTACCTGACAATTGATCAAACAGTATGTTCCTTAGATAATTTTATTTTCATAGAAAAGGGAGGATTTTGAAATAAACTGTTGTATTTCTTTCACAACTAATTAAAAAATATGAAGGACACTTTAATCACTTTTTATGTCTATTTAATTTGGTGAATGTGAATTCTGTATTATACTATTCTGTTATGATGCTTATAGAGAGAGAGGCTTGGCACATACTCACCCCAGTGTATTTCCATTGTAATAATTGAGTTTTCTAAAAATAATTTTCAAATTCATTTGTATATATTATGTTATAACTTTTCATCATTTCTTGTTATATTTTATGTAACAGGCAATATGTATATTTGAAACAACATTATTTTGTTTCATCTTCTGAAAATGCTATTGTTTTATTGCTTTTGTGTACTTTTAAACTTTTCAAAGAATGTGTGAACCTTATATTGCACTGATGCTTCAGTGTTAGTAACTTTAAACTGTTACAAGATAAATTTACTGGGATAATATTATATTTAAAGCAGGAACAATTATTTAACTAACCGTAAGAAATTTACATAAACAACTCAAGTTTTCCATTTATTGAGTAAAAAACTTGGGGAATGTTTTGCATTTTCTAATAATGTAGAAAAAAACATGTATACTATTATGAAAAAACTTCAGTTATTCATATTGTTTGTTTGGATCTTTTTTATAATTTCTTCCAAAAATAAGAGACAAAAGTTTTTAAACATTGTGCCAGATTTTTAACACTGTTATATTTTTACTGAAAAGTATCATAAGTATGAAGAGTTTCAGTTTTTTGAATTTCATTGTTAATATTAGAATACTTTTAATACAATGTATTTATATATTTGCTTTGAGTGTTTACAAAAACTTATTGTCTGGTGCATTCTATATTATTTGACCATTCCTAATTTTTTTTCTTCTTCTGTGTGTGGCTGTCTATTAGAATTTCAAAAATTTAGTGTAGAATTTAGCATATTTTGTGCCTGCAGTGCTTTGCATATGTGGTCAGAGTATCTGTATAAATTTTTTCCCATATTTTTTATTTAATAATTAGGGATATGTAATTTTTGTATTTACAAAATAGATGCGAATAAATGCAAAATTTGCCAATATGAGCAAATAAATGTGAAAATTATTTTTTTGCTACTTTTTGGTGAAAACTTGGTGATAAACGGCTTTTTAAGCGAAATTAGGTAAAAGTAGTGATAATTTATTTACATAATTGCTTAATTATGTTTATTATCTAAGACCATCCACAGTCTTTAAGCGAGAGATCGCTTAAAATTTGCTTATTACTTATTGCTGAAGACTTTAGGCTGAGAATGTTGAGACTACTACAATGTTAGCTAAGAACTAAGTTACTAACTAAGAATTTTGATACTTACACCTAACCAAGTAAGTAAAATTGTGATTTTTTTTAATAAATGCAAAATTTTATATATTTTAATTTCATTTTTTGCGAAATTTCAATATTTTTAATGCGAAATTTACGTATTCCTATTAATAATGCTAGGTAATTTTTTTGTTGCAAGTGTAATATTTTCTGTGGTTTTAGAATTAGCTGGCTTAAAGACAGCGACAGTTGATTCAGATCCAGAAGATAGTGATAGTGCTTCAGATGATGATACTTATGAGTCAGAAAGTCTGGGTGAAGATGACATGATATCAACTGCAGTCTGTGATTTAACTAAGGGGAAGAAACACAAAGGTGTAAGTAAAATTATTTGCAGAAATAAGTGAAATGAAATGTGCACAATTAGGTTTTGCTTATGTTTCTTGTTTTTGATCATTTTTAGAACTTTCAGTAATTTTAGAGCTAATTAGTAAAGGATCACACATTATTTGAACTTCCTATTGGATAAATTAAGTCAAAACTGAAAATTTTGAGTTTGTAAATTGACTGGCAAAAACAACAATTTTGTAATGTGCTCAGAACTGGAGGCATATGAACACTTGTCCAGAGTAGAAGGGAAAATGTGGAAACCCTTTTAAATGTAAATCTTATACATGTTAGAGTTTTTTATGTTAGGACACTGATAATAACATGACTTTGACCTTCATATTTGCATTCAGAGAAGCCCGGTGGCGTAGTGGTTAAAAGCATCAAGCTGCCATCCCACAGGTCGAGGGTTCAACCCTGTGACTGGGCAAGGTGTACTCAGCCTTTCATTCCTTCAGTGGGTTGATAAAATGAGGACCAAGCATGCTTGGGAACTAAACTCTGGGGTCCCACGTCAGGTTGACCACCTGACTGAGACATATGCTGTATGGCACCCCAAGCCCACGGTTACGAAAGCGGAGATGGGTACCGCTGGCCCTGGTCCACATCGGACTGTTGCGCCGTGAGTTTTAAGTTTTATTTGCATTCAGAAGTAGTTGTTTGGCAAATAACACATTTATATTTTTGTGTTTTGTGTATTGTTGTGTTGGTTTCATCCATAGCTGTTTTATGAGATAATTTAATTCAGAGGGTCTACAGGTCAGGAGAGTCCTAAAAAAGTTGCTAAATGGGAAAACTGGATTTAAAAAAAATTCTTATCTTACCTTGAAAACTGTTTGTATTGTCTCCATATGGAAATACAAAGCTATCACACAGTTTCTCTTCAACTGTTTGCTGCTATTTTTGTTATGCAAAAGAGGGATTGACATATGCTGGTTCATGGATATTCAAAGAAAAGAGATTGAGAGTTGCCATAAAGGAGATGGGTAATTAAAAACAAGTGTATGTAATTTTTTTCCCCACTGCATCTTGTTTTTCCAGTTGTTAAGAAATTTTGAATACAATTAAAGGAGCAATAAAAATATTGCATTACTCGAAATAATATATAGAGGGTATGGAAGATCACCCATAACCACAAAAAAAATTTGATACTATGTCCGAGTTCCTCAAAGATGAACTTCTTGCTAAGTTGTTTTTTTATACTCTAACTTGAAAACTGGAGGCATTCTAGATTTACTCTCAAGATGATGAGCCTTTATTATCACATTTACATGAAGAACTAGCTCTGTTGTTTTAAACTCTAACTTCTTGTTCCCTTAAGTTTTCAAGTTAGAGTATAAAAAAACAACTTAGTAAGAAGTTCATCTTTGAGGAACTCAGACATAGTATCAAATTTTTTTTGTGGTTATGGGTGATCTTCCACACCCTCTACATATTATTTCAAGTTGAAACTGGAAATTTTGAACAACTTGAAAACTGGAGGCATTCTAGATTTACTCTCAAGATGATGAGCCTTTATTATCACATTTACATGAAGAACTAGCTCTGTTTGTTTTAAACTCTTAACTTCTTGTTCCCTTAAAAAAAGATATTGTGTCAGAAAAATGTATCACATTATGCAAGTTAACATCCTCAACTAAGATAATAAGACAAACAATGATAAAAAAAAAAAAAAAATATGCCCTTGATGAAAAGAATTGATGTTGATTTTGGTGCTGCTCTACTTTTTAAGGTATCAATGAAAATTAAAAAATTGTATTTCTAAGAAATGCTGAAATTCCCTTGCAGATTTTGTAAACAAACTGATAATTACATAATGAAGTTTCCTTTTAGTAAAATATTGGTGAAAGGGCTATCATGTTTTTAATCACAAATAATGTTATCACCAGAATCAGATAAAAATGCTTTTCTTTAGCACTGAATGAGTGTGTAGTTAAAAAAAAAAATTAACACCAATTCAAACTATATTTTCAAGGAGCCCCATCTAGAAAGGGGAGCTGCAACCCATTGTCCATTGTCGGTGTCATCGTTTGTTAATAAAATTCTTCTGTGATTGTGTGATTTGTGTGTCTCTATTTCCTTGTATTCATATGTACACCGGACTGGAGTGTAATGTCGTCAGCCCCCAGGGACATTAGGAAAAAAAAACACTATATTTTCAAATGCCCATATTTGAAACTTTGTGAAGATCCTATTGAGAAAATAGAAGTGAGAGCATACAACATGAAAAAAGAATAACTAGATGTGTATCTGATGGATCTTTTGAGAACTGTGGGTAAGGTTTACCTATTATTAAGATTTGTTAAAGAAGTATAAGTCATGTTCCATGGTAATGCTGTTGTTGAGCACAGTTTTTCAATTAACAAAAACTGCAATGCTGAAAAGTTGCTTATTGCTCACTGTTCAGTCTGTTCTTCTACACTATATCGGTGTGATATATATTCCTATAGCCACTGGAGAAAAAGAAAGAAACCCTACAGCAAAAGAGAATTTTGCTGAAGCTAAACTGAAAGAAATAAGGAAAAGAAATTTGTGATTAATGCAGATATCAAATATTGAAATAGAGCTATTAGATCAAAATAAAATTGTTCAAACTGAAAAGAAAATCAAGGAATTTGTGGACTAGCATATTTTATAAATTCTATAAAAATTATGACAGTTCTTGGGATCTCTTACGTTCTTTTATTACAAGAACAAATTCCTGCTAACTCATCATCAGAATTTCATATGCATGCCTTGTGGTCTTATGTCAGATGTTTGAAGATAGGTGCATGATAGAGAATAAATGTTATTCTATTAATTTTTATGCTTGTTTTAGGTTTTTCCCTTTTTAACGTGTATATATAGCTAACTGGCTAAATGTTAACTTTATTTAAAGTGTAGTTTTCTTTTGTATTCATGTTTAACTCACATTTTACTAATAATATTTTAGTTGATCTGTTTTGCAATAAATATTTTATTTCTTTCTCATTATGAATTTAACAAAATCTATGATATGCAAAATTTTAATTTCTTGCAATCTGATATTTCAATTGTTTGAATTTAGAAAAAAAATAGTTTATTAAAAACTGAAATTTTATGGTTATATAATATTCTCTAAATTGATTTTTGAGATTAAATATTTTTTAACCGTAAGAGGTCCATTTAAATAAAGTGTCAAAAAGCTTTTTATAGGCCCCCAAATAATCAGGAAATTGGCTTTCAGAAATTCAGTAGACACTCTGTAATTGTTTTATGGGGAGTTATTTTAATTGGAGTTCTGTCAAACTTGTTTTAATAATGTATTCACTTTTGTCTTTGAACTTTTTAAAGTCTTTTATGTAAGAATGCTTTTCACATATTGCATTCATTCAACACAGAATTGAATAAAATTTTCATTTACTGTGCATTAAAGTAATTTTTATTTCTTTGCTTTATATTTTTATATTGAATTGTTTATATCTAAAATATCTTCATCATGTTTTTATTTTAGCCATCATTTTCAGAAGCCTATTTTACTGCTCAAAAGCAAAAAAAGACTGGTACATCAAATAAAACATTATCCAATGTGAAGTTAGAACAGACTAGTGTTCAAGAACTAGCAGATATTCTTAAAAACATTCCTGATAATCATAAGAAGGAAAGAGAGGCCTTATTCAAGAAGTACTGCTCACAGTTTGAATACTGGAATTCCCTTCTTGAGTATGTACACCTAAACTTTTTTATGAACCCAAGTTCAACCTTGGAAATAAGCAAAAACTATAATTGAAAGTAATTTTATAAACTAAAAGCATATTTTATGGAAATACTATGAATTAAAAAACTGATTGTTATTAAGGTGAGTCATGGCAAATATGTTGTGCTCATGTAACTTTTAAGGTTTTTAACTTGTAGTATTGCCATCTGTGGGAATGTACAGTAAAAGACACACTCTTTCACATGTTAGGTACCAAAAATTGTTAGTGCTTCCAGGAATGTTTACAGAGTGTTAGATTTTTTTTCACTTGCACTAGTGAATCTTTGCACCTACTCCAGTGTCATTGTAGAGAAAAACAGGCAATAAATAAAGGCCTGAAACACACTCACCCACTTTTGCATGGATGATGCATACTTTGGACTTTACAAATATTTTCAGTTCTGAAAATTTGAAATTATTGAATGAAAAGCTTTTATAAATGCATCTTTTGAAAATGAAGATTTTCATGTCTAATCTGCAAAAACTTTTGCATTTCTATCTGCTAAAACCAATTATTTACAGTCATTCAAACTTAAACTTTGTAAGTTTTGGTCAGCATTTGCCCTGATTCACCTTCTATGTTCATGTATCTGGAATATAGTTCATTTGCAGGGAAGTGGTCTGCAATCTATGTTTAATTAAAAAAAAAAAAAACACTGCCCAATATTCTTCTGAAAAACTTTTTCATTACTTAAGTGATAACATCAGATCTTCAGAGGTATTTCTTAGTATTCTTAGTCGTAAAAGTTATATTCATATTCTAACTTATTCATTAAAGTAATACCTTTTAAAGAGTAATTTTTGTATTTCTTGAATACTTCAGCATATTTATCTCCTTCCATAAGTCAGATTGATAAGTAAGATTAAATCAAGATCAGTATTGAAAGATCTAGTATTCATAAATCAATTTTTAAACAAAAATTGATGGGCAAGATTTAAAAATGTTCAGTATAAAAAAATTTATAGCCCTTATTATAATTAATGTTGGTGTTTTTCTTCTTTTATTTTGATGTTTGGTCTGAAAAATATATTAAGAAAAGATTGAAATATGAAAAGATTTTCACCATTTTTTATAATGTAATAAAATTTTAAATTAAAAAAAATATTGTTTTAAGAATCAGAACTGCTGTATTTTATTCAGTTATTTTTAATCAAAAGTTAATTTTTATTTAAGTAACTTAGTCTTAAAACATTCAAAATAGCTCAATAAAAGGAGTATTTACTAATAGTTATATATGTTTCTGATTTTGATATACTCTAATTTTAAGTAAAAATTTCACTGTTAAAATATTATCTGCTTTAAAACTATGTATTATCTTTCATATGAGGAATATTTGTAGGAATTTCTCATATTTTTGTGTGTGTATATATATATATATATATATATATATACACACAGTGGAATCTCGATCGATCATTTTCCGAATCATCGTTTTCCCGTATGTGTCGTTTATTTCACCTGGTCCCGACGATCATATTGCTTTGTTATGTTCCCAGATCTATCATTATCCCGCATTTATTGTTCAGTTCAGCTGGTCCCTTTAAAAATGATAGATCGAGATTCCTTTGTATATATATATATATATATATATATATATATATATATATATCTGTACATACATACACACACACATATAAATGCTTTTAAAGAATCAAACATATGTTTGGATAGTGGTGACAAATTGGTTCTTATATTTGTCGTGGAAAAGTTTTTGGAATTTTGATTTTAAAAATATTACTGGAAATTTTTTTATATATGTTTAAATTTTAATTATTTTTACAGCTCAGGATTCAATATCTTGTTATATGGTGTTGGTTCAAAGCTTAATGTATTAAAACAGTTTTGTAAAGAGTATTTAGAAGATGATTTATATGTAGTTATATATGGATTTTTTCCTTCACTTACTTTAAAGCAGGTAAGTCTTTTATTCTTCTCACAGAAAACTTTGTCTTGCTATTATTTTTTCTAAGTGATATCCATATGGAAGAAAAGTTTAAAAAAAAATGCTGTAGTAAATTTAATTTCTTTGTATACATATATAATTAAACCATATGTCATAATTTATCATGGTCTTCAGTTGAAATGCTTCAGTGTTTCCAAATTTAGGAGCTGAATTTCACCTTCAATTTTTCATGCACTTCCTTTTTACAATCAAAATAATTAAGAAGCAATAGAAGATTAATTTTAACTGAATTATAACAGTATAAATTATAGCATGAAATGTTTATTTACAAACTTTAATGTAATTAATGAATTTTATGAAAGGGATTTAATGCAGAATAAAAGTGTTGTCCCACACATTTTTTCTAATATTTAAACAGAAAAAAATCTTTACAATGACAAGAAAATGGTTAGATTACTTCATTATGAATTTATATTATATTAAAAGGGATATATATATATATATATATATATATGCATACACAGTGGAATCTCGATCTATCGTTTTTCAAGGGACCGATTGAAAGGAACGATAAATGCAGGAAAACGATAGATGCGGAAACATAACAAAGCAATATGATTGTTGGGACTGGATAAAATGAACGACACATACTGAAAAACGATGGATCCAAAGACGATCGATCGAGATTCCACTGTGTGTATATATATATATATATATATATAAATTAATTGAAAAAGATAAATTATTTTAAAACAGTTACAAATAATTAATTGAAGTTTAATATAAATGCTTACCTGGTAACACACAGATTGTAGCATTTTTCTATCTAAGATGAAGACTAAAAAGTTTAAACAGAGAACCAAAACAGGAAAGTAAACTAAATCAAGAAAGCAAGAATTGAACTATTTCATGGTAACATGTCTTTTTCAACAATGCTTAGTAAGCACTTAATGTGCTTTGTATTTATACCCATGTGTTATGTGTTAAACTTTTTGTTTCGATATACATGAGAAAGAAGTTAATAGTAATTTTAGTGATGCACATTTTCTGAAGGTAACCAGTATGTTAGCATAAAGTTCAACGTTTGAAATTTTCATCTTTTTAAATATGTATAATACATCTTTTTAAATTATTATTTTACAGATTTTATGCACCATTACTGAAGATACTCTTGATCATGATGGAAAATTTTCTAATGTACAAGACCACTGTGATTTTATAAAAAATTATTTTTCTGAACGTTAGTATTTTGAATCCATATCTTTCGCTCACTCCTTTCAACAATGTCATCTCAAAAATCGGTGATTTTTAGTTCTGCTTGTTTGCAGAATGCCCTGAAAGAGTAGTATATCCCTGCGAGATTGTCCTATCTCGTTGCTCAATATATAGCCTCTAGAGAGCAGAACCATTGAAACTTATTTTCAATACATTTCAATGTACTTTAAAACTTTCAAATCACTCACCTGAAAATCTTGTTTTTTGAGGTATGACGTTGTTGAAAGGAGTGAGGAATTTGTCATACTTACTGATACATTAACTTACTTATTTAAAATATATTTTTAGTTCTTGATCAAACTATACATACTACAAAATTTGCAATTTGTTCTGAATTTTGACTCTGAATTTTTGGCAGGTTTATATATTTTCAGATTTTAGCAATTTGAAAAACAAAAAATACCCTCTGGTTTCTCAGTTATTAAGTGGTTTAATATTTAGAAATTAAATTGAAAGCTTTAGCTGTATCCTGACATAAAGACAGCAAGAAAATTCATGATTTGTAGGAAAACATCAATTAAGAAAAAAAAAGTACTTTTAAATTGTATATTGTCAGCATTAATATAATTATGTATTATGTATGTTTGCATATAGTATTGAACAAGAATGTTCCCATTTGCCTTCATCTCATAGGTTCTAAATTATTAAAGTTTTTTTTTTTCTTCTTTAGTGTAAGCTTTTACTCCCACCTTCAAATGGCTGTAGATCTCATAATAAATGGGAATCTAAATATGGAATTATATCTTATGCATTTGCTGTCAGTTTTTCTCCTTACCCCTGTATTTTCAGCTAATTCTATTCTATTATGATGTATTTAATAATTTACGCCATAGGTCTCAGATGTGTTGTAGTTTTATTTATCTATTGTGTCTAATTAACTTCTTTTTGAATGAATACTTGGTCCAAGATTTTGTATTTATCTGAGTACCAGTTATATGAAACAAGAAGATTCAGCTTCTTAAAATCCACAATAAAAATTAAAGATTCACTACTAGTTTTGAACTGTTCTTCATTCGGTTTGGAGCATTATATATGATTGTTTATTTGAAAATTCAGTAATACCATCAAGGCAATCAAACATGGTGTTTCTGGGTCTAAAAAGAGTATTTGAATGCTATCATTCTTAATTTTTATTGTGGATTTTATGAACCTGAGTGTTCCTATTTTCACCTTTTTTTTCCTATTTTTTGGTGAGACAGCCTTGGCCTGTAACAGGCTGTAGTGCTAGCGAAGAAGAAGAAGAGAGTTCCTATTTTATATATTCTACCAGTCTCATATTTTTACTGGACATAAAACTATGATTCTGTGTTTACAAAATGAAAATCATTTTAAAAATAAATCTAAAAAAAAATGATTTTAAAAATTCTTTTAATATTTGTTATATATTATTTAGTTTTAATTGCAGTTTAACAGTACAGTCGATTCTGGTTAATCAGACCACATCGGGATGCTACCATTTTGGTCCTAATAACTGGCTGGTCTGATTAAATGAACATACCCTATGTTACAAGATGGGATTCAGTCTGAATAAGTGGCTGGTTTGATAAACCAGTGGTCCAATCAACTGGAATCGGCTGTATATGTGTACATTTTGTTTGTGTATTTACATATCTATATATATATTTATTTACTGTAGGAAATGAAGACCTGTATGTTGTTATTCATAGTATAGATGGAATGGCTTTGCGTTCTGTAAAAACTCAATCAATTTTGTCATCTTTGGCCACTATCCCTAATATTCATTTTATATGCAGTGTGGATCATATCAATGCACCATTATGTAAGTTCATTTGTACATACTTATGTATGTGTTACATATTTTAATCATAGTTAAATATGCATGCAATAGGGTTGCACATGGTATGACTGTTACAACGCTTGTCTGTCAGACTGTTTTTTTTTTACAATTTTTTTCATGATTTGCATAAAAAAGAGTTTATCAAATTTGAAATAAACTAATTAATGTGAGAAACATCATTAAGTGAATTACATAAATACATAAAGTACCATGTAATTTTACTAACAGCATGTTGCGATTCATACACTGTGAAAGAGCTTAAATTAAATATTACTTAAAAAAATGTTTTATTGTAAAATTTACTGTATTCTTGTAATATAACTATTCTTGAAAACTTTCAAAAAGTAAGTGCTTACATTATTTTTTCATAAATATTTGTGTATTTATTAAGGTTTTTGGCATTCATCAAAATCATAAATATGAAATTAGTAATCATATATAACCATGTTAGCATGCCAAGTCATCTTAATAGTGTCATGTAAAAACTTTTGCTTGCTACCAATTTCTTTATTTTTCTTTAACTGCAAAGTTAACTTTGTATGAAGAGACAAAAAAATTAAATATAAAAACAGCATTTAATAGTTTCTCATAGTTTATTATATGTCTTCATTCATGAGTCATAAGTGATTTAATTTGTTATTGAGCTTTATACAACCATAATCAGTTAATTTATACAATTTTTTAAAAAAAATTTTCATTTAAAAAACTGTGTAGTTTTGACTTTTATTATTTATTCCTCATTTTTAAAATTTTGCCATCCAAAAGTGTATCATATTGTTAGAAATTGTTTTAATAATGTAACTGTGTAGCATGTGTTTTTAACCTTTACATGCCAGTGTTCCATAAATGGAACATCAACTTCAAAATTCTATGAAAAATACAATTTTATTTGTATTGCTCTATAAAAATTATGTAAACAAAAGTATGGATTTCATTTTAGGCATCAAGGTTACGTTGCTAAAATAAATAGTGTCTAGGGGGAAAAAAATCATAATTTTGGCTTTTTTCTAACTTTTTCTGAGCAAAATTCAAAAATTCATATAAAATTCATAATTTAACAAATGTTTTTATAATTAAGTGAGAGTAATTTAAAATGATCATTTTGTTGGTAGGACATGAGTTATAACAAAAAAGATTAAATTTTGTTGTTACTATTAGGAAAAAAATTTGCATGTTCCAAAAATGGAACATTGGTGTGTAAAGGTTAGTTTTTTAAATTGATAAAGTTCTTTTGATTGTAGTGCATAGAAACATTGATAAAAAAAATTTGAATACGAGACCTTTTAGTAAGTGTTGACAAAAGATGTCTATGACTTTGATCTACTTTCAATCTCCTCCCCCTTCCCCTCTCTCTCTCACACACACACACATTCTACGATGGATATGAAGTGGATTACTCATAGCTGCCGCTGAATAACATGTGTTTTTGTTGATAGTTGATAGTTAGATATCATTTATGACTCATTTGGAGAGGCACATATATTGGAAAATAATGTTATAAGGAGTTCTTCAGTTAGTGAGGATACGTCTCACTGATCATATGTCTCATTCAAAACCATTTCAGACTGTAGAAGAGGCACTTGATTATTTTTAAACATAATTTAATGATTCTGAAAAAAGAATACTGTATTGATATTTGCAAACTGCCTCCAGAAGAAAGTGAATGTTTAACAGATGAAGAAGATATAAATGAGGACATTTTTGGGCTTGTTCTGCCAGCAGATGTTTGTGGTCAAGTTGAAATATCTACTAAAATAGATGACAATGAAATATCTAATGAAGACATATTTGATCCCGAAGTACTTTCAGCTTCAAAGAGAATACCAGATTTGAAGCGAAAACTAAAGTCAAAAGAGAAATACATCCAACATTGCTGTGAAAAAATTGCAAGTTTTAAAAAAAATCCTTAAAAATGATAGCATTGTGAATACTTCTTAAATGTTTCCTGAGTTGGTTACCTTATCTCCAGTTGTAATATTTCACAAGTTCATACCACCAGAATATCTATCTTTTGCATTTAGCAAATATCTTAGATCCCCTTGGATATAGAGTTGTGTGAGAGCTTCTATCCAGTGTTGAAAATCCAGAAAAGCTTGAAATTTTCTCTGACAACTTTTTCTCATCACATAAGCTGTTTACTGAGTTGTCTGAAAAGGATTTCAAAGCAACTGGCACGATTCGAGAATTTTGGACATGAAGATGCTCTCTCAGATCACCAAAAAAAGCCTCAAAATGGCAAAGAGGAAATTTTGAGTCCCAAAGTGACGGTCAATATTACATTTGCCGCTGAAAAGACAGTGCTGTTGTAACTATAGCACCCAATTATTCAACACATGAGCCTATCAGTAAAAGCAAGTGTATAGAGAACGAAAAGAGAGAACTGATGTTTCACAGCCCTATTTGATAAAAATGTATAATGAGGGAATGGGAGGTATCAATTTGCGAGACAGACTTCTTGGATCATACTGACTTATGTTTAGAAGTAAAAAATAATATCGGCATCTATTTAGCAATGCTCTGAACATGGCTGTTGCTGCTGGATGGATTTTGCATTTACATTTGCACAAAGGTACAACAGCAGACCTCAATTTTCGGAGAGAAGTAACTTTGTGTTTGCTTCGCATGAAACTGAAAATCCACTCTATTCCTGGACCTTGTGCCGATTGCTCTGAATCTTCGAAACAATTTAGATGAGAACCTTTTACTTTTAATTGATTCTTATACATTTAAAAGTTATCGATTTGCTTTAAACAGTTCATGTCTCATGTCTCTTAGTCTTTTACTACCAACAATGGAGCCATTACTTTTTTCATAGTAGAGGAAAAAGTTTTTCATATTCCTGTTACTTTACTATGTATCAAAAGTGTGGATTACCTATCATATCACAGAGATGTGAAACTGAATCACTATGAGTTAGTTGCTCGGTTATTAAATTTAGGTAACAGATTCTGGCAACAGAGATAAAGAAAAAAACCTGCACAAAGCGCAGTTTGTTTGTTTTCATTTGGGATTTTAACAAATTTTGTATAACTTTTTAAGTTCTAGTTTAAATTATTGTAACATGTACAAATCAAAGTCACTAAAGAGCCCGGCTAAGAGTCCTTATAAAAAGCGCAGTCATAACCGAGGTACCTTGATTCTTTTAAATTATTATTAGTATTAATTTTCTGCCAATGCCCAAATATTTGTGTATTTTGAAATATAACTGTATGTTAATTTAAAACACGGTTTCGAAAGTGTTAAATTTAGGTCTTGTGCTGGCTATTTTTCTGCTTAACCTGTGTTATTTCTGAATAGCTTTTAGAAATTTACTTGCAACTACTAAAAAGTTGTGCACAGAAATCGAGATTTGAATTTAAATGTGAAAAAAAGTGTTTCCTGCCAATGTTCCATATATGGAACATGCTATAAATCATATACAAAAAATAAATAATAATAAAAAAAAACTTACTCATAGTTCTTATGTTTGAGTTTTATTGTGATTTTTATTAATCAATATGTGTTATTGTTAAATCATAGTGCGGCATGTAAAAGGTTAAGATACTATGATAATTATTAGGATAACATGGATTAGGTGTGTTAAATTTATAAAAAAATAATCACATGTTAGGAAAACAAGAGTTAATACATTTTTAACAATTCCTAGCAGCACAGTTTCATGAGGTGTAATTACACTAAGGAAACCAATTCTGATTGAAGTGCTAAAAAGGTGTTTTAAATATAGAGTGCAAAAGATTTGAAAAGAAAAGGAAATCTGAATGAAATTTTTGGATTGATTTTGTTTCATTTATATATTGTGATTAATTGTAACTTATCATACAGAGTATAGTTAAAAGTACTCTAATTTGTACTCGTTTGCAACCTATGAGAGGTGTAAAAAGTGGGCAAACGAGATCAAGAAATTTGTTTGTATCAAGCTACCAATATCCAATTAGTCCATAATTAGGTCTAGAACCACCATACTGTGTACAGTTTTCAGAAATAAAGTGTATTGTTGTAATTTTAATGAGTGTCATTTAAAATAAAATTTACTCTCAATCATGTGATTCATTTATTTCCTTTCTCGATAACTTTTATTTTAACGTGTAATAATTAAATACATCTAAGATTTATTGCTACATTGTAAAGTTTAGTTGATGCATATTATATTTTTTCTTAAAGTGTGGGACCAAATCATGATGAGCCATTTCAAATGGGTTTGGTTTGATACGACAACATTTGAACCGTATGTCCTGGAAACATCTTATGAAAGCTCTCTATTGAGAGATCAGTCATCCCACCTTCTACTGAGTTCACTACTTCATGTTTATAACAGTTTAACGCCAAACAGCCGAGGTGTCTTTCTAATACTTGCCAAACACCAAAAAGAAGAGCAGAAAAAAGTCACTCATTCAGGTAAAATTTAGTTTTGTTTTCTTAAAAGTTTCTGTAGTTAAGAACTACTGTCTTAGAATATTTATCTTTCTATTCATTGATTGTTGAGGTGAATACTTGCAGTTGATGTAAAATCATTCACTTTGTGAAAGGAGGTATTTTGTGAGATATAAAGCAAATATATAAGAATCATAGAGTTTACAAAGAACAAAGAAGCATTTTTAATGTATAAACTTGTAGAGTGAAACTTCAGAAATTGATAAACTCAATAGTTCACCAGTTTTCACATTATTTGGATGGAATATAATTATTTGAGCTACAATAATTATGCAGTCTAATTAGGTGTGTAATTACAGTATACATAAATGTTTTTAGCATTAGGATAAGTTAATATTCATATGAATGCATAATTATGGATCAACACTACACTCAAATGTAATCAGTAGCTAACTTATGAAGTATCTTCAGTTATAATTTTAGATGTTTAAGTAAAAGAATTTCATGCGAAAATAAGACATCAATTTAGTTTATGTATACTTTATAAAATTTTATTTTGGGCTATACTTAGTTTTTTTTTTTAAAATTAATTTTATGCAGCTATAAGATTATTTCTGGTAGCAAACTCTAAATAATGATCTAAATACAGTGGAATCTTGATTGATCATTCCCAGAATCATCGTTTTCCCATATGTGTCATTTATTTCAATCAGTCTGGATAATTATATTTCTTTGTTGTGTTCCCACATCTATCATTTTTCCGCATTTATCGTTCAATTCAGTCGGTCCCTTGAAAAACGATAGATCGAGATTCCACTGTAATTATAGACATACATTATTTTATATCTCTAAATAAGTTTATAGTTTGTGAAAATAAGAGATCATTTTGTGGTTTATTTAAATTCCATGTATTTTCTTAAATGATTGTAGTTTTGTTTTCATTTAGTCAAAATAATTTTACCTAATTTCAGTGTGATTTTCCTTAGAAAACTAATTGTTTAAAAGATATTTCAGTGATATTTTACATCAGTCATACATAAAAATAAGATAATTTTGATTCATTTATATTTTGTTTGAAATTCTACCTCTAATAACTGCATTTTATTTCTTTTTCAAAACGAATCTTAATATTTTTTTTTTTTCTGGATAAATTTTCAAAGGAGTTCAGTTTTGTTTGGTTTAAAAATATTTTTAAACAAAAGATCCTATTTTTAACTATGAAGGAATTTGAATGAGATTTCTCAACATTATCTTTGAGGTTTGGTTTAATTGAGAGCACTATGGTTATTTTTTGCTACGTGAGGGCTAATTAGACCAGAACCGTTCAGAAAAGCTTTAAGCCGATTCTGAACGGCTACAAACATCCATGCCAATAGTGGAACTCAAACCCACAGACTCTGACACAGAATGCTAACACCCTAACCACTTGGCCAAAGCCGCCTAGCCAACATTATCTTCTAGTAATGAATGGATTAAGACTCTGAATCAAATAAACTGTTGCTTATTAGAGAAACTGAAAAAATTTTTTTTTATCTATCTATCTATCTATCTATCTATCTATATATATATATATATATATATATATATATATATATATATATAAATAATTCATTATATGTAAAATGTTATATATTAATTTGCAAGCAAAAAATTAAAAGTATTATTAAAAAATTTTAAAACACAAAACAAAATTTTAAGTTTTTTAATTTTAGGGGAAAATTGTGCTTTCTGTTTAGAGTCTATATTAACAGGCTTTTATAAATTCTCAGTTTAGTAGCAAATTTACTAAGTTTAGTAGCAATTTTATAAAGACTCAGTTTAGTAGTAACAATCCATTCTTTGGAAATGTCATTGTGATGTTATATGTGACAGAAAATTAACTATATTTTATACAGTACTTTAAATTTGCTATGAGAGCTATTGCTTCCAAAAGAAATATATTACTATTGTTATTTAGAAATTTTGTATGTGAATGTTAACTCCTGTTGTTATAAATTTCCTTGCCTTTAACATTTGAAATTTTTCAACTACATGTTTCATGATTCATAAGAATTATATTGAATATTTTTATCTGTTAAATTTTAGGCATTACATTTCAAGAATGGTATCAGGAGTGTAGAGAGGCATTTTTAGTCAATAGTGAACTTACTATGCAAGCACAGATGTCTGAATTTAAGAATCATAAACTACTGACATCACGAAAAGTAAGTTATTTTTTAAAATGCATGTAATTTAAAAGATGTTAAAGAGGATAAATTACATATGTATATCTTGCTAATAACCTTTTTATTTTTTTATTGTGAATAATTATTAATACATAATTAATGTTTATTTTTTGTACCAGTTTTGTTTTAAAAGAGGTCAATTTATCTATGACAATTGAAAATACAACACCACTATGGAAATAATCCAGGAATAAAAATAATATTTCACTATAAATGTTTGTAAAAATGGGTTATGTTTTAATGGCACTTTTCCGTTATATGCACTACACTTGGCACATTTTTAATCTTGGCGATGCACAGATACAACACATCGTATTGGCGAATGAAATAACTCAAAATAACTCCGAATGTTACTCAAACGTTGCCTACTCAACTTTCGGCAAATTCCATATTTTAAAATCCATTACGTAAAAATACGGTTCGATTTCCTGATGGATTCAACATTTCTTACAAACTAAAGTAGGCGTATTTAATTACGGCATTTCCTGAAGTCTGTTTATCTCCATGACAATGATAATAATCGTCCTCATCGTCTCGTGATCCTTGAATCTCACAATTTGTATATTTTAATATTGTAATTTGACAATTATTAGTGTGACTATATCGCGTTACTTTTCTCTCGTTGCGGCAGTTTTTGAAAATGCGCCAAATTGGTGTCAAAATGATTATAATGCTTATAACGGAAAAGTACCGTTTTAAGTGCTTTCCTTATGCAAATTAGCATAGTTATTCATGACACTGTGCTTAATTGCATGGGTGGTCAGTTTGAACTTTTGCCTGCCTTGGCTGACTGGGTACCTGCTCCTGATGGAGAAGACAGTTTTTGCTTCAAAAATTTTAATTCAGCCTCTTTTTCCAATTATTTATTGAGATATTAAAGGTTTTTTATTTTTTGTTAAAAATGACTATCAGTGAAGGTGATAAAAATATGTTGAGCACAGCCTAATAACAGGTGTCACTTATGCTAACGATAAAGATCTCTAGCATACCCTGAAACTGGGGACCTATGCTTTGCTCTTATGAACTTCTCAGCATGGCATGGCTGACAAATATACTGCAAAGGGGAAATGTTCCAAAAGCAGTTCTCAACATTTTCATTGGCAACTAACATATTGCCATCAAATCAGCCCAAAACAGAAATGAACCAAATGTCTTCTATGATATGGGACATAAAATTTAGATAAATAAGTATAAAAATGCATAGATTACATTGAGGTAGTCAAAAGTGTGTCCTATACCTATTATTGTGGAAACTATAAGGCTGAATAAGAGGGTATTAACCTTTTCCTTACAGGGTGGGATAGCATGTACCACAAGATATGGGTCCAAGAATGAATATATATAAATATAAATAAATAAATATATATATAACCCCCTTAATGGCCGTTCTTACAAAGGGGGGGGGGTGAAACTTACTGTTCTAAAGAGGGATTCGGGAAAATGGGCCCCATAAGCTAAAGGTTAATATACAGTGGAATCTTTTCGTTTTTCAAGGGACTGACTGAACTGAATGATAAATGTGGGAAACGATGGATCTGGGAACATAACAAAGCAATATGATCATCGAGACTTGATGAAATAATAGTCTTATGTGTTTAAACATGTACATATTGAAACATTCAAAGCTGATTCTAGAAAGCATATGACCTGGATTATTGTTTATAATGTATAGTCCAGTAAGTGTTGAAAAATAAAATTGTTCTTGTTATAAAAACATGATGGATTTTTAACTTAATATTTTATTTCTCTTTTAGAACAATGATGGTGTTGAATTGTGGCATATTCCTATTGATAATGCTACTCTTGATCAGTTTTTAGAAAGCTGTGAATAACAAGAATTTCATGTATTTGTAAATATTTTTAATTAATCTTTTGTACTTCTACATTTTTATGTACATATATTTTTATATTGAATTTTCATACTGGAATTTTACATTAAAGAATGCAAGTAGCATTAGAACAATTTGGTTTCTTCTTCTTATTTTGTTGTTCATTCAATAGAATAATGTGTAAAAATAAAGTTCAAAGGATATTATTTTTAAAGGTTAAAAAAATGTTTCTCTGTAGTCTGATGCAAGAGTTTGGAGATTGTTCGAACGCTCTCAAACAGCAGTTTTTAGTTAAATCAGTATCAAAATTGCTTAAATTTCAAAATTTTTATTGCAATGGGATCATTTGCTAAAGGTTTATCTGTTAACTAACTAAAGTACAGGGTGTTTAAAAAACAATCACCCACTTTGAAATGAGTTTATTATGAAAAATATTGAACATATAAACTTAAAATTAATTTTATATTACATGGCTAATCATAAAGTTCTTTTACATACCAAATTAAAGGTGCTCAATATGCCCACCTTTGGATGCACAATATATTTCTATATGGTAGGAAAATTCATCCCAAACTTTTGCGAGCATGTCTGTGTACCAAACTTTTGCGAGCTGTGTATGCATACACTGCTTCCACGGTTGTTATGCATACGCAGATAATCCATGTCTTGGAATTGTTTATACCATCACCTAATGTTCTAAGAGTTAGGAACTTCAATCTACCAGGGTTTTGTTGACGAAAATCATGCTAAACTGTTGTTACGGACTCACACTTTGCAAAGCGTAGAACACAAAAGGATTTCTGTTGTGCACCCGCCATCTTTGCAAACACTGAAGTGGTGGGTGAAGGAAGAGCGTTAGCTCTACTTGTTGGCAACTGCATGAAACTCGAGATTTCTCTCTTTCTGCCTATACATTATTCGGTCCAAACGGATTAAAAGATGAATAGTTATGATTTTTTAAAATCGGATGATTCTTTTTGAAACACCCTGTATATTAAAGATTTTTATGTGCACTCATTTTTTGGTAAAGGTTGGCTGGTTTGTTGAGAGTGCTAAAATTAACTTTTGCTACATAAAGGACTTACAGTTTAAGGCTTGATTGTGAATGGCTACAAACATCCATGCCAACAGTGGGACCTGAACCCATAGACTCGTCTGATGAAAGATGTTTTGGGCTAAACATTTTACTTTCTCTTTTGTGAAGAATTTAGAGGGTAAATACTATTGGCTGCTGTAAAACATGTAATAAATTGCTACTAATTATTTTTTGTTACAATTTTTTTTATACCTGCAAACCTGACCTGATACCAGAAACAAACAACTTTATGTTAGGTTTATTTATCAATACTCCTTAACTACACATGATTTTTTTTATATATGATGAATGCAAACTTTATATTTCTACAATGAGAAAACATTTGCAGGATATTTTTTATTTATACAGTTTAATTAAAGGGTCTTATAGGAAAAAGGCGCTGCAAAATTTCAGTTGACTACACAAAGAATTTTTTTTTTCAAAAGATACTATTTAATTCCTCCCAAATAAATTACCCAAAAAATTATATTAAATTTCTTATTGGAAGGTTCTAAAAGTTCCATGATAATCTCTTTGCTGTTCAAGAGTTTTATGGAACTGCTGGACTTGTTCTTTTTGCTGCTCTAAATTTGCAAGGAAAAGCTCAGAAATTGCCATTTTGCTGTTTCGAAACACTAGAAACTATTCATTTTAGGAAATTTCATGAAGTGTTGCACTTAATTTTATAACTTATCTTTATGTACTACTAATTCAGTATCATTCAAGTGAGAATCCTTATCATAAAATGTACTGTGTTTATTTCATCCATGTGTAACAAGATAATATTTCTATATGTTGCTAAATATGTATTATTAAGTTAAATTCAATATTTCTCCCCTGAACCAGCTTTTGTAATAGTTTTTCTGTACAGTATCATTATTGAGATATGAGCTAATCAGTCCATTCATAAGTACCTTCCTACTTGGAAAAAGGGGGGGGGGGTGGGCTAATCAGGATTCATGAGAGCGAAAATAATTCCTTCCTCTTTCAAGAAGGGAGGGGGTTAGACATAGTCACAAGTGAAAGAAAGTAAGTGCCAACTTTGGGTAAATGATTGCAAAAAACTGACCAATGTGCAGGGCCGCCCAGAGACTTTACGGGGCCTGGGGCAAACTTCTGTTGGGGGCCCCAAGAAATCTGATTAATCGAATAATTTTTTTAAATTTTTTTGGGGGCCCCCTTTTTTTAGGAGATTATTTTGAATTTTGGAGTATGGTGCAAGTTTCAGAATTTTCTTTCGGAGGAAATCTAATAAATAATTTTTTAAACATTTTTTGGGGCCCAGGGCAAAGTGCCCCAGTTGCCCCCCCTCCTCTGGGCAGCCCTGCTTATGTATTGTTGTTTTTAATGGGTGTGTATGTGTTTGCATTTTAATTTTATCCTGTCTTTTGTTACATTCCAGTTAAAACTAGTTTATTTGGGAGGCAAGTGTTACAGCATGCCCCCTCAATGAACTGGTGTATATAACTGCTGCCAGTCCAAACTTCTATTCTACTTCTTTCTCACTTATAAGTAGCAAACTAGTTTGCATGCTTTAGATAATTCACAAAAGTATTATGAAAAGTATATGCTTTTACTTAAAATGTAACCTCTTTGACATATTTTTTACTCTATTCCTCCAAAATTCACCATGATGTATTTATTCTAATACATGCTGTTGCCCCGAATGAAGTTTCACAATCCATTACCAAACAGTTCCATTTAAGTCTTCAAACTGTAGCAAAAGTAATTAAATCTTAGGATTCATGAAAAATATAAAAAATGGGATGATATATAAGATCTTTGGCTGATATAAGAAAACTATTAAACTTAAAAATGTATTCCTATAATTGAAAATAATTTCTGAATTTTCAATATAAATTGCAGAGTATTTTTCAGTTGTAAATTAATAGAAGTAATTTTTGTAATTCATATTTAAGTATATGTTCTTGCTAATATTATACAATATTGGATTTTAACAAACTTAGTATTTATTTGTTCATGGACTCCATTGTTTTATTTTGTTACATGTTTATAAAACTTTCTTTCTTGTACTTAAGAATTTATTTCTGTCTTTACAAAGCAGCCAAGATGGTGTAATTGACCTTGTGTGGCTCTCAGAGATCCATATATTTGTAAAGCAATGATGAATCTCATTTAGTGGTTATTGATGTTTATCACAAGCTGTAATTGAATATTGTAAACTACTGAAACTGGCATTATTGGAAGTACATTAAAACTTTTTGAGCATGATCGATTCTTTGCCATGCATTGATTTTAAATTCTAATGGTGCTGGTTGAGATCTCTTAATTGAAGTAAATTTTTAAAAGTAAGAGGAAAGCAAATGGCGGCTTTTCCGATAATTCACTAATAATATCTCTCTTTATTACATTAAGTACACAATTTATACAAGACATATGATATAACCGATTATCCATTACATTTCATATAGTTTACTTCTAAAACATTGAAACTCATGTAACGTGAATTTCCGAGGAAGGAAATGCGAGAAAACTAATGTTACTCCTGAGAGAACCCTGTTTTAAAAGTGAGTAACACAGCTCCCTGGCACCTGCTCCTCTTGTTGGTTGTCATGGAAAAGTTAGTCGGTTTCCCAACTTTTGGGTTCACAGCACCCCTTCAGAGAATAGGACTTTACTGACAGTTGCTGGGTGCAGTTAGTGCAGATAGGTTGTTATATATATTTATATATATATATATATATATATATATATATATATATATTACGTGAAATGCGTATTTCAAATTTACAAACACTTAGGGTAAAAGGAATTAAATTAGTGCACATTGCACAATCTGTTTCCACGTCATCATTAGTACGTTATTTCGTCAATCCTTAGTACAATTTGTTTCTCCGAAGTATTTGGCATACACGTCTTGCGTATTCTTCTCATCAAGAGAATCAAATGAACGTGATAATACGTTGCCTCTAAACAGCCATCGCGACGGGCAATAGGATAACAAAGGTTCCCATAGCTTTATGCAATTTTTTCACGCAACAATAGTCCAATTCTAAAGTCAAGTGGGCTGTCATTTTCCCATGCAGACTGCTGCAACGCACAGTTTCGGAACCACTCGGCTAAACGTATTGAATTTCTTGAATTCGCTCAGCGAAGACTTGGGTTAGTAGCTATTTTCTCGCAGCAAAAAATTCGACCCTTCTTACCCACTTGTACTTTGAAATTTTTACATTAGTTTTATTGTCTGAGCTTCGTAGCTTTGATTATACACCACCGAATACTTATGTCATTGTCAAATATTTTTTGTTTTAGTTCGTGATGAATGTAATTACATTCATACCTTGGTACTTGCCTTCGGTATCCGTTGAATTCGGTCCTAAACGCATTTCGACGAAAAAAAAAAATGCTTCGGCACTCGACGCCTGCTCGGTACTTGTCATTGCTAAAATCTGCACGAGGCAATCTCGTCTCTATGAACAAAATAAAGATCTACGCGTTAGTCTCGTGCTTAGAGTAGAACCTCATTTAATTCGTCACGCACCATTTTTTTTTTCATTTCGAGCTTCATTTTTGTTCGTGTAAATTATCATGAGTTCAAAGATGGTTAATAAAGCCTCTCAGCAGTAAAGTAAATTAGCGAGATCCACGACGAGAGAATAGCTAAGTATGAGTGTGGTAGAATACGTGTATGATGTCGCTGCAGAACAAAGATGGTGGTAACACTGAAAAACTTTGAAGGTTTTGAGGTTTCAAAGTTTCCAATAGTCCAATAGTGGAAAGTCCATGGGTATGGAAGTTAGGGAAGAAAATATCGAAGATATAGTGGAAGAAGAGAAGCAGCTATATCGAAGATATAGCTGCTTCTCTTTCCTTTAAGAGAGCAGACCTCTACAATGAGGAGCTGCAGAAACTTCAAAGGTAGCAGCAACAGATAGTTGCAGAAGAATGTTCTTCAGGTGAGCTCCTAGTGCACTGCTACAAGAAATTTGTTCTAAATGGGTTGAATTACAAAATTTTGTTGAAAAGTATCCCGCTGACAAAGCTCTACTAAGCCGAAATGCAGACTTTAGAAACATTTTGAAACATAGACACATTAAAGTTTCTCTTGATAGGTTTGTTGTTAAACTACCGAAATCTAAGTCTACAGCAGGGTTTAGTGGTAGACATAAAAGACAAAGAACCCCAGACTCCCCTCAGACCCCAGATCAACCCCAGACCCAGACCCCCTTCAGATCAACCCCAGACCCAGATTCAGACTCCCCTTATACCAAAAACCTCTCGCCACCATCCCATTAGCCCATGAACTCCTCTCAGTACAGGTTAAGTGAAGATTAATTTGATTTTATCTAATTATTGTTTTAAATTACGTCTGTCTAGTCTAAAGATTTGTATAAAAAAAACAACCTCGTCGATATATAAACTGGCCAGTAAAATGGGAAATTTCTAGTTTTCAGACACGCATTGATGCAATTTACATTACTCCTTATGGGAAAAATTTGTTCGGTAGTCGTCGTGCCTGCTGGAACCAACTAACGACGAGTATCGAGGTACTGTTGTACTACTGTTTTAGGTTGTTTGGTAAGTAAAAATATGGTGAATTTCTAAATAGAAAATTTCGCAAATATTAGTCAAAATATATTTTTGTAATTAATGCTGAATGTGCTATTCAAAGTTTGAATATCCGAAAAAATACACGTAGCTAGAACTACGAAGTCAAATGTCAGCTCTAGTTTCCGGTTCCAATAAACTTACTGGCCCTGAAGAGATTGGTGGTCAGAGATGACTTTATATTCAGAATCTATTCATGATATTGAAATTATAGGATCTAAATAATATCATACAAAATTTGAAAAAAATAACATTAATTCAATGTATTTTTAATATTTGCATAATTTTATACGTTAACAGCAGCCTTCGACCACATTTATTCTGCACAATGTATCTGCCTTTTATATAAGAGAGCAGCAAAAATGCTTAGGAAATATTCGAAATTTTTGGCGTAAAATCGAGCATGTGATAGCAAAATCACGTGTCGGTAAGGGGCTCGCTTTACCTTGTGAATCCTTCCACCACTTTGATGATGATTATAGAGAACGATATTAAGATGAGATACAATGCTTCCAGTCTACGTGCACAATACGCTGTTGGAATCTTTAAAGGTCATCATCACTTTTCATCTTTTGTTGCAGGATTACCTCTGTCATTATCCAAAGACGTTTTTCTGTAATGCATGTTTCTTTATTCTTTGGTACAGCTAGTCTTTTCTTGCGTGACCAAGTTTTTATTTCACATCCGAACGTGATTTTGCATAAACGTGCTCCTACCATGGATTTGATTCTAAAGCAGAATTTATAACACTGAAATTCCTTTCTCACATCGGTATTTTGTGTGTACATCCCTGCACGTATAGTCGGTGAAATAGTTTACTAGTATGAAAGGCGTTTTTTTTTTCGTTTTTTCTCTTCTTCCTTTAGAAATACCACGATAGGAATTTATTATACCATTAAAATTTTTAAACAATTCTGTTTTGCATATGTATTTCGCTCCTATAGCCAAGGAGCATAATGTTAGCTTTGAATTCAACCTAGATTATAACTTGCTCGCCTAATCTCTGTTTAATATTCTGTTTCTAACTAAACATCTGATAATATGAATGCATTGCCATATAATGAGTGCGATTAAATTAGTTAAGGCAGGCCTGCAAGACATACTTCACAATATACGGCCCGCCTGCCAAATGTGACCCACCAGCACTGTGGCCCGCGAGGCCTTTTAGGCAAACGCATTATATTATACATCTAAAAAAATTCTGAATGTCGTTTTTAAATTTATAATATTACGAAATTAATATAAATATAAATAATGAATATTAATATTTATTTGATTTTTAAAAGAATTAGTAATTTATTATTTTTTTTATAAAATGTTTATCGCTTTTTCATCTATCCTCTTTTCTTGTGGCCCACAACAGCTTTCCATAAAGTAATATGGCTCTCAGTGGCGCACCCAGGATTTTTTCTCGGGGGGGGGGGGGCGAGATGAACGGATAAAAATATTTATAATGCATGGGGGGGGGGGGGGGTGAACGGATAAAAATATTTATAATGCAAAATCAATATTCATAATGCAATTTCTATTTCTTTGGGGGGCAAGGCCCCTTGCCCCCCCCCCTCCCCCTGGGAGCGCCACTTATGGCTCTCATCACATTTCGAGTTGTGCAGGCTTGAGTTAAGTGATCTTCCATTCCTGTTCACTTAATTCTTTGACGTTTGTAGCTGTTCGGAATCAGCTGTAAATAGTAGATCCCTGTGTAATTATCCCTCGTGTAGCAAAAATTGACCGTAGCGCTCCAAACTAAATTCGTTCCATATTATAAAAATATGAACTCAAAAATCTGAGAGGCATCTCCACTGTTTTGCGGTTTGACGGTAAACTTGGCATCCATTGTGATTAAGTTAAATTTCTGATATGAAATTTCATCCAGGCACTGGAGGTTTACGATATTTAATTTTTAATATCACTTTAAAATAAGTCGATGGAACTAGATTTTCGCCACGAAGAATTTTTTTTTTAAAATTCTGTTCTTAGAAAAATAACTCCATTGAATTCCTTCATTAGATTTTTTCCCCTTTTAAAATATAATAATACCCTTTAAATGAGGTCATCAGTCACGCAATAGCTTTTAAAACTCTCTAGTTCTTGTTGAAACAGTAAGGGGAAAAAAAAAACCAATCGTTCAAGAATTAAAAAAAGAAAACGAAAAGTGAGAGTTACCAGGCGTTAAAAATGACAAGAATCTGGCATTAAAAAAATGTTCGATTCGATATATTCTTTGAATTCTAACATTGAGGAAGAAATTTAAAACAGGAAGTCTTTCTGTTACGGATGTTTGTGAAACAGTAATATTTCAGATTTATTTAACTAACACGCACAAACATACACTGGCGACTAAGAAATAAGCATTATTATGTTTCTTATGTTTATTTCATTATCAAAACGATAGAATGATATAAATCGTGATTAGTTTGAGAAATTGAGTATTGCAAGTGCAGCAGCAGGAGAAAATAAATCTGCAATGAAAAAGTGATCGAATTTTGAAATTTAAAAGAAATTAACAAACGTGATTGTTGGACAACAGCAGAACTCCCAGGGCGCTGGTGTTTGGTACCCGAGCCTGTGAGTTCGAGTCCAGCTGTTAGCATGGTTGTTTGTAGTCATAAGGAATAGGCTTTGAACTGTAGGCTCAAGTCCAATAAGCCCTCTTGTAGCAAAAAGGGTCGTGGCGTCCCCTGCCAACAAACAAACCTGAGTTTCATATTGAATGTATAAATCTAAAGAAAAGCTAATATACTGTAATTAATATGGACTAATAACTACCTGCTACCACCTTAGTCTCGTTTCAGTTCATGCTTCTTTTCTGGTTGCCCAAGAACTATATGCGTCAAGTACGGTAAACGCACCAGTAATAGGCCGGTTAAGAGAAAAATTGAAGTAAATCAAATTTTTACCTGCCATTTTAATAACTGTCTTACATCTGTAGTAGCAATTGGAGCGCACTGGCTGCATTCATAATATATATATATATATATATATATATATATATATATATACACACACATAAATAATAACCAACCTGATGCACCTATAATCTATTAAATGTCACCTACAAAATTTTTACTTGCTTAATCTACAGGAAACTTATGCCAATTGCGGAACAAATTATAGGTGATTACCAATGTGGTTTTAGGTCTAACTGCTCTACCATTGACCAAATACATATAGTGAAAAATATCTTTGAGAAGTTCAATGAATATGATTTTGATCTGTTTGCTTTATTTGTTGATTTCAAACAGGCATTTGATAAAGTGGATAGAGTCAAAATGATTGGAATTTTAGCTGAGCTAAAGATACCAATGAAATTAGTCAAACTAATCCAAATTACTCTGAAAGATTCTCAAGCCACCGTTTTAATTCAAAATGACTTCTCGGGGGTTTTTGGATATAAGTGCAGGTGTTCGACAGGGTGATGCATTATCACCCTTATTGTTTAACTTAGTTCTCGAACATGTCATTCGAAGGTTGGAGCTTAGAGGCTCAATTTCCTATAAAACCACACAAATCTGTGCATTTGCTGACGACATTGTAATTTTGAGCAGAAGCAGGCATGCATTAGTTGCAACGGCAAAAAAAAAACTAATAGAATCAGCAAGCGCTGTCGGTCTCTCACTTAATGAAAATAAGACAAAATATATGGAGAAGACCAAATTCGCCAGTGACTACAGAGATTGTCTGATTGTTGATGACTATAAATTTGAAACAGTTAATAGTTTTACATATCTAGGGTCTATCATTAACGTTTCAAATACTACTTCAGAAGAGATTAATTGCAGAATCCTAAAAGGGAACAAATGCTATTTTTCATATCAACATCTTTTAAGAAATAAACTAATCCCTAAAGTAATCAAATTAAAGATATACAAAACAATTATCCGGCCTGTGGTAACATATGGTTGTGAGACTTGGACCCTGACATTAAAAGATATTAATAACTTAAGAATATTTGAACGTAAAATTTTGAGGAAGATATATGGACTAATTCAGGTAAATAGTAATCTATGGAGAATAAGAACTAATAAGGAAATAGAAGCACTCATAAAATGCAAAGACATAGTAAAATTTATTAAAGCACAACGAATATCTTGGCTCGGCCACATAGAGAGACAAACTGATAAGCGAGTGGCAAAATTCTTATACTGGAAGCCAATGTGCAACAGACCAAGGGGAAGACCAAAAAGAAGATGGTTAGATGATGTGTTGAATGACCTAAAATGTCTGAAGATAACCAACTGGAAGGGGAAGACTGGAGACAGAGTCGTCTGGAAAGGGATTGTGCGGCAGGCTAAGGCCCATCACGGGCTGTAATGTCAACTAAGAAGATGCACTTATAATGGGCCATCAATATCGCCCATCACAACATTAATGGGCCATCTATTTAATCTGTTATGGAACAAAAATCAATTCTACAATATCATAAAATTGGAAAGAAAAGGAACTAAAAGCATGATGTATATTTTTAAACCGGTTTATTCATTTTATAACTACAGTACAACTACACTAAATATATAAAAACTGAAATATAACTGAAATATAAATTTATTAACTTAAACATCTGAAATTAAATTTACTTAAAAATTGTGGTTAATGTTGCCGGTGATGTATCGCTTTACTTGTCACAGCTGGTATGTTGTTGCAAATATTGACATTTCCGAAAAAAATAATTTGTACCAGTACACGGGCTGGCCCGTGTGCTGGTACAAATACAGGTACAGTGTAACAATTCGTGATCCCATGATGGGCTACGCTATTTTGACAATGGAATCTAAGTTTTTCGTCATTTAATCACTGTACAATTTGAATTATACATAATATCGTAATGAATAACAGTTCACGTCAATAAACAGGCATTATAGTGCTTAAATAAAATGTTTGAAAAATTCATTTACCTTAACAGATTTCTTAAGCAGAAGTTAAAACAAACACAAATTTTCTTCTCTCTAGCAGAATACACCTTACACTTCGCACAAAGTAAAGGAATGAACTTAATTTCTCGACATTTCTAAAGGGTGGCCCATTATAGGGACATGGCCAATTATAGGTGCATTTACCTTACCTCTTTGCAAGATGAGCAATTTGGAGCTTCCTAATAGACCTCAGACGGTATAATTCGCCTCCCCTGTGCCCAGTTTTATTAATAACCAGCTACCTTGCTCGTCATCCTGTGCGCTGGATATCTTCTCTTTAGATAATGTCTCTGTGAGCACGTGCATAAACATCCATAAATATGAATACTGGATCCACGTAAACTCTGACTTTTGAACTTCATGTTCAAATGTATGTTATGAAGATCCAGTATGTCTTGTTTTTGTAGCTCTGAGCGTCAAGGATATAATTGTTGAAGATATGAAAGTCTTCACTCTTGTTTAGTTTGATGCCCGCTAGCACCATGACTCCCTCTCTACCAGATTAAGGGCCTGTTCACATAGGAGTCCGTGCGTTGCGTTGCGTTAAGGAAAAGATGACGTTAAGACGAAAATAAACCAATCATATGCCTCTAAACGATTAGCAATGAAATTTTTAACGCCTATGATTGGTTTATTTTCGTCTCAACGTCATATTTTCCTTAACGCAACGCAACGGACTCCTATGTGAACAGGCTCTTATCCGTTTCTTAGAATTATATCGGGTACCCATTCCTATATGTAAATGTAAAAGTGGTTTGACGAGGCTCGGTGTATATAGTCAAACCTTGTTTATCTAGACTAACTGGGACCATAGGCAATTCGGATAGTCCGGGTAATATGGGTAATAAGCAGAACAAAATCCTTAACAAAGCAGACTTACAGTTTATTACGATAAAAAAAACTGTTGTGTAACAAAATTACATAGTATTGTTCATAAGACATTGAAAAATATAAAAATAACTTTTCACATCATTTCTTAACAAATATATGGTAAGTCTAGTAAAATTTTCTTAAACCCAACTAAAAATATTTTATTACCGTAATTTATTGTACATTCTACGCAGGAACTGTACATTGAATCAAACTAAAACGCGAATATTTGGAATACTTGTAATTTCGTTCTTGCTATCATACTTAGAAATTAATATGTAATGTGAACATTAAATAAAAATAATGTCTACAAATCTGATCCGGAGATCCGGATAAACAAGGTTTTACTGTACTTCTAGTAAGGCTGGAGGAGCACATCGATTCCCAGTCAATGCATGTCCCGCCAGCAATTTCTCGCATCTGATGGCGTCTGGTGATATTTGAAAATGATCAACGATTGGTTAGCTTTCTCTGCCTGATTATCATGAATAGTTCTATTATTTTATTGATTTAACTTTTTGCTTTGTACGTTTGTATGATGAACAAGGATGTCTATCATTTGGCCCCTAACGTGTACTTATAGGGTGTGTAAGTTTGTTTACTATGCTTGATTGTACGCATGCATACACGCAAGCAGATGAATAATCAATCAACATAGAATTAAAAGAAAAAAAAATTCTGATTGAGGTAAGAAGCATATGTGTGAAAATTGGCAACAAGCGATTTCGGATAAGACGTGTATGGGATTTAAAAAACCTTTAAAATGATTTTTACCAATAAAATAAGCCGGATAATGGCCGAATGGCTAGGGCGCTGGCATTCGGTGCCGGAGTCTGTGGGTTCGAATCCCACTCTTGGCATGGACGTTAATAGTCGTTCCCTCGTGTAGCAAAAGTTGACCGTAGAGCTCCAAACCAAACCAAACCAATAAAATAAAGCTACATCTATCGTGTAGCTTTTATCAAAAGCCACCGCCTCTATAGCTACACATGGATCTAGAACACGTTGTAATCAGATATTGCATTCATTCAATACAAGCATTTGGCACTAAGTTAATACTCCTGACAGATTTGACATGTAAAGCTTTAGCGGCCATGTTCAGTTTTATTGTTTCTTATGTACTACAATGGCTCAAACAGTTTGAATAGCTAAGTTTTCCGTGATCTATCATACTTGATGAATTCCATGAAATGTCTCATATCTCAGCATTAAATAGCAGCAATTTTTCGCTAAATGAAATTTATGTTTTGTTATAGTATAAGTAAAACAAGACAAACGCATTGCTCTATTAAGATAAACGCTGAAAAAGTAATACATTTTGCAGTTGAATCTTACCCCCCAAAACACTGATAGAATAGTACAATATATTTATAATGAAATATATTGATGTCACATTCAATAAGAACTAACTAGACTCTTTGTCGAGAACTTAGAGAGTGTCTTGGGAGAAAAATAAAATCTAATTTTTTTTTCATTGTAGTATTATGTCCCCTAAAAAGTAATGTCTAAGAAAAATAAACTAAAGAATACTTCTATCACCCCTACTCTTTCTTTCTAGTTAAGAAAAAAAAATCTTTACTCTGTTCACATCGATTCATGACAGTTAAATTTTATCCGGAGAAAGAAGTCCATTGCGCCTGGGATAACTGAAAAATAAATACAAGATCTTCGCTACGGATTCGGCTTTTATTTTTTTAAACGTACCGAATCTCGCTGAGTTAATTTGATAATCTTTGGATAGGGATATATATATTTCTTAATAATGGTTCTAAAAATGAGAAAAGTTGGGTTGTCTTCAAATTATCTCGTTATCTATCAGTAGAAACAAAAAGTAATAACGAAATTACCTTGAATTTTTCATTACTTTTCAATATAGCAAGTCAGTGACCCATCTGGTTTCGGATAGTCTAGTATTTAATCAAATTCAATAAGTTCGATTCGCTGTAATGAAATTAGCCTTGCTATTACGATTGTGAAATATGCGTCCCTAGTTTCGGGGCGTATGAAAATTTCGCTGTGCGAAAATGGCGTCATCGTGACATATGTTCTTAAACGACAGTAAATACTCGTTGATAGAATTCACAAATATACTCCCGATGACGTCATTTTCCCGTGGTGAAATTTTCGTACGCCCTGAGATTAAAGTCTAAAGTGAAAAATTTTATGGCCTTGGAAATGAAAGGCCTCATTGTAGTAGAAGGAGTTAAAACCTGTTCACATAGCAGTCCGTTAGCGTAAGCGTAAAAGGAAAGTTGGCGCTGAGACGGATTTAAACCAATCATAGGCCTTAACAATTTCGTTGCTAATCGTTTGGAGGTTTGTAGTTGGTTAAAAATATTTCAATACGAGTAACGCTTACGCTGACGGGACTGCTATGTGAACAGGCCCTAAGAGTGTTTTTTAGAGGTCGTAAGGGGTAATTCTGACGCTATATTGGTTAAGTTGAATATTTCCTACAGTGAGGGACCAATATGTAATAAGTGACCTCCCGCCTGAAAAGAAAAAAAAAACTTTGTGGAACTGACATTTCAGGAGTCGAGATAATATGGGGCCTAAGGGCCTGTTCACATAGGAGTCCGTTGCGTAGCGTTAAGGGAAAGATGACGTTGAGACGAAAATAAACCAATCATAGGCGTTAAAAATTTTATTGCCAATCGTTTGGAGGTTTGTCATTGGTTAAATATATTTCAATACTTTAACGCTCCGCAACGGACTCCTATGTGAACAGGCCCTTAGTCTCGGGGAATTAAAAAATTTCCTGTGCGAAAATTGCATCATTGGAACGTATTTTTGTAAATTCTAGCAATGAGCATTTTTGTCGATTTAGAATATACGTCACGATGACTCTATGCCCCGAGGCTAAGGCCTTATTTACAATACACCTGTGAGCATTAGGACCTGTTCACATAGGAGTTCGTTGCGTTGCGTTAAGGAAAAGATGACGTTGCGACGAAAATAAACCAATCATAGGCGTTAAAAATTTCATTGCTAATCGTTTGGAGGCATATGACTGGTTTATTTTCGTCTCAACGTCATCTTTTCCTTAACACAACGTAACGGACTGCTATGTGAACAGGCCCTTAGCGTTACTTGCGACGAAATTTTTTTAACCAATCATAGACCTCCAAACGATTAGCCACGAGATTGTTAAGGTATGAGATTGGTTAATAATATTTTGATATGAGTAATTCTGACGCCGATGGAGGAATTGTGAGCAACTCCTATGTGCCCTTAATCTTGATTCTGTACTTAGAAAAGTTCCTGGAAAATATATTTATGTATAAATATTGCATTTACTTTTGCGGGAATTTCTTTTCATTTGATTTTGTTTATGTCTGCAGTTTTTAAAGTTTCTATTTATGTTGTCAAAAACTAATGTAATGGAGGGGAAAATATTCCAGATATTTCTATTTTAAATTATATCTTTCATTATACCTTGAACATCAGTTACGAATAATAAATGTTAGATCTTTTAGAGAAATTATGCTTTAAAAATATTTTTGAAGTAATTCCAGTCAAGCTGTATTTTTGATATAGCAAAAATGGCGCCAGACAGAAAGAACTTTTTTCATCGAAAAGAAAGAATTCCAAATTTATGTTGAGAGCAAAGTAATTTATGTTCCAAAACACATATTGAATAAAATAAATATCTCATAGAGAAGCTCATAAAATATTCAGTACAAAAGAATATGAAATTCCAGCCGTTCGAAAAAAATATAGATATACAAATTCTAATTTCAGGGGAAATGTGAGATCGTAAAATCCGGAATGAGAGCAAGAACAAATATACTGAACAGTCTGAAAACTGCAAATTCCTCGTTACAGGAAATAGAAAAGTAGTAAAATTTTCAAGAAAGGATTTACACAAAAATGAACAACACATAATAACCTGCTTCAACACAACTTTTCAACCCAGTGTTGCTGCCTACCATCGTTTTGTTTTTTTGTTTGTGCTTGGTGCTGAGAAGTTGAATTGCAGTGAGAGTTGACTGTGTCGTATATGGAAAGCATGAAAGTGTAAGATTCACCTTCATGGCGGAAAGAAAGCAGTAGAAATGTATAACTCAGACAGACATTAAAAATAAAACAGTTAACGAAGTGCTACGATAAATTCGCTCCATGCGCAAAAATCGTACGGGATTATAGATTTCACACACACACACATATATACACAACACAGTTTTAAAATGAAAGAAAAACTATAATTTATTGTTGAACCTTGCTTTTATTTGAATTCATTTAGTTTAATCGTGATCCCTTTCTTTTCTCTATTACTAGTCTAAATTTATTCCCTTACCTATTCGTTGGGCATTCTGAAAGTGAGCCTCAGCCATGCTGGTTTTAGTCTGACTAGCAATTTATGTTCCTCTTTTACATCTAACCTATGTCTCGAGCTATAGTTATGGCAATATAAGAAGTGAGCTCGTACACTTCAACTACCCTAAAAATGCTAGTTGTTTTACGAACAATTATAATTTTGCAGCGATAGACAATAAATAGTTTAATGCTGTTCAAAAATTAACCGTAAAAACGTTTAAACTTTTAAAAATTACGCATTCTTTATTGAAACATTTACCCTCATATGAAAAAAAAAAGAATTGAAAAATATGCATTCGCTATTCTGTGACCAGAAAAGTACCATGAGGAAAATTCTCCATAGCTTAACACGGGTATTGAAAATCTTCGATGTCAACTGATGCACCGTCTAATGTATTGCTCTATTGCTTTTAGATGCGCATTTTTTTTCACATTGGATACTTTTTAAGGCTTGTTAAACTATCTGTATTTTTTCCCTTTAACAGCAGATTTCGTTAGCGTGGTTTTGGCGTTTCTTGCACTTTGCTCTATACATATTTATAAGTTTTTCTTTAGATTTTCTTATCTCATTTATCTATTTTGCATAAAACCAATGGTCTATTTACTTTTAGATCGCGGCGTTGAGAAACAAGTCATCGGGGAAATGGTTGTGTCGGCAGTACTGAAGATAGAACAGTATCTATCTATTCTTTCATCTATAATTTTTCCATGTTCAATCTTCGATTCATAAACTGAATCTTCAGAGCAGCTGCTCTGATCCCCTGTATTTAAAATTCATTGAAAATTCGAGAAAAAAAAGCTCTTTCCTTATTTATAAAATGTGGTTCACTAGAGTGTTTCCGCTAATCAATAGAAAATAAAGAGAATTCGAATTTCGATTTAAAATGCATCGCGATCGAAAAGTCGCACAACCCTATATGTATAGTAAAATGTAAGAGTACAGATGCTATCGTGGTGATCGTCCCAGAAGATCCCCTGTTCTCATCTGCTACAGACCCACTCAGACAGCACTCTCGTTTTTCCAGTGTCTATCTGAAGAGTCTCAAATACAACTGTGGTCGGAAGACTCAGCCCGTCTGCCTGAAATGCCATTCGGACCAGGCCTCCCCCAGCGCATATTCTGGGGTTGACTCTCGATGACCTTTTTTCACATCTTTTGGTACATGATTTTGTGAGGCTCATGGATTTGGTCTAGCTTGGGCTAGACGTAGAGATTAGAAACAACAACAACAGCAGAGTACAGAAATTAAACTGGTGTATACACAGAATTATGTTAAAGCAGTAAGACAAACCGGGGGATCATGTTTCTGTAAACGACTTCATCCACAGTGCAGTCGAAGAAGATGAGGACTACAATGCGACGACAAAATGGGACGCAGCCCACATCAGCTTTTACAGAGCGCAATGGTTTCTCGGTGCAGGCGTGGGGATTTTGGGTGAACCCGATTCTGATGTTTTAATTGCTGATATATCGCTTACATAAAACATGGCTTCACACCAGAGGAAAGTTTAAGTTTCAATCAGTCGTGCTATTGTTGATTCATTAGGTGATTCTACTTTCCGATGTACTTGTATCTCTTTGAGTTCTTCCATTATTCTCGCATAAGAGCGAGTAGCAAAATGCTGCACAACAATGAATACCCGCTGAGTCTGGGACTGGTTGAAGCTTCGACACATACAATTCCCTGCTACAGCCAGTCCACTCAGACTATGCTTCTTGATGTCAACACGCAACCTAAGTCAATAACCACAAGTGCTGTCGCCTGTCGGTGATTACGTTGTATACAATAATATAGATATCTGAAGACCAGGTCACGCGATTTTTCATTCACGGCATACGAATAATATTTCGAGGTATTTTGGAACTACATTCTTTTTTTTATCCTTTGCTTGAAGCTGGAAAAATCTCTTTTGAAATATAATTTCTAAATTCAGCTTCATAGGAACTTGAAAATGTGTTTTTTCTTTTCCCCCCGTTAAGCAGGGCGGACAAAATTGCTATCGACAGCATTCCATTTCTTTGCGTTCCTTAGATAAGATGGGTTATTTATTCCACATTTATAGAGAAAACCAGCATAGCTTGTCTTGGTGTCGTTTGGAGAAAATCAGCTAGAAGCTGTAAAAAGCAGGGGATAACATGAAACTGTCACGAAAATTTTGTTACTTTGGATCACGACTTTCTTGACCTTCTATTCTTTTTTTTTTAATAAAGAAGATATGTGTTCCCATTCAGCCCGGCGCTTTCTTTAACATCCGCATAAATTCTTTTTATTTTCAGTATCTGAATTTGTAAACACGACTGTCTTAAAAAAAAAAAAAAAAAAAAAAAAAAAAAAAAAAAAAAAAAAAATTAGGATATACTGCTTCATGCAATCGAAAATTAGGTGGATGATTTCTATCGTTTATAATTTCTGTATTTGGTCTGAACAAATGAAGATTTATATATAGCTTCATTAAAATGACATGACTGTTCATAAAACTTGTACATATACAGGGTGTTGCCGGATTCGACCGACAAATTCTGAGTGTTGATAATAGGCATCAAGACGAGCAATAATCACATAGGAATGTATGACCGGAAGCGCAAACCTGACGCTAGAGGGCGCTGTTTACTTAATCGGACCATACCTCTTACCAACCCCACTGGATGGCCGGAAATATCGCATTTTTCTGGAGGAGGTAGAAAACTCTAAAACAAAACAGAATCACATAGGAATGTATGACCGGAAACGCATATACCTGATTATCTAGAGCAGGGGTGTCAAACTCGCGGCCTTCGACGAACATTTTTGCGGCCCGGCCAATATATTGGCACACAACAATATATAATAAAACAACCGTCGCAGAATTATAAGATAGGAAGAATTCGCTAAATGTTTTTTTAATTATACTATTTTTGCTATTATTAAACAAAATGCGTATATTTATGTTGAATATACTGTAATTAGGTAAATAAACCTACGTTTCTATTAATACTGATTTTTTTCGCTGCTCACCTATAGTTAAACCTTGTTTGTTTGGCCCAAGTTAGCCTTTGAGTTTGACGCCCCTGATCTAGAGGATAAACAAAGATGCAGAAATGAAAAGTCAACATTTCTGCATCTTTATTTATCCTCTAGTTCACCAGGTATGCGTTTCCGGTCATACATTCCTATGTGATTCTGTTTTGTTTTTAAGTTTTCTACCTCCTCCAGGAAAATGCGATATTTCCGGCCATCCAGTGGCGTTGGTAAGAGGTATGGTCCGATTAAGGGAACAATGGACCTTCAACCTCAAATTTTAAAATTTTAAATTTTTTTAACTCTATATACAGAACGAGAAAAATTAATATTCTTTTTGACTATATTTAAGACCCTTAGAATTAAAATAAGGATTTCTTGACAAAGTAATGCCTGTCTTCAAAAAAAATTTCAAAAAATTGCTAACATTTTTCAAAATGCTCTATACGCATCCAATATTATTTAAAAACTTTCAGTTTTATAATATAAGTTTACCATATGTATAAAAACATAATCGTGCATCGAATTTTGTTTTTGTATAAATCAAAAGTCCAAATTTTTTTTAAAAATCCGCCTGTTATTTTTTATGTTTTTATATTTTTTTACTTTATTTCATGGTCTATAAATTTGAAAAATATTTGTAGTTCCAAAGAATGATGCAAGGTTTTGTCACACACACTTTAATCAACAATCGGGAGAAATTTCGAAGAAATCAGAAGAAAATTAAAGCTCATGGAGCATTTTGAAATATTCTAGCATTTTTGAAGAATTTTTTGAAAAACAGGTCTTAATTTTCCACAAAATACTTATTTATGCCTTTTAAGTGCCTTCAATGTATTAAAAAGCAATATTAATTATTCTCACGTTGTATATAGAGTAAAATATTGAAATTCTAAAAAAAAAATGAAGTTGAAAGTCCCTTGTCCCCTTAAGTAAACAGCGCCCTCCAGCTTCAGGTTTGCGTTTCCGGTCATACATTCCTATGTGATTATTACTCATCTTGATGCCTACTATTACCCCTCTGAATTTGTCGGTCGAATTCGGCAACACCCTGTATATATTAAAGTATTGGAGACAATATAATTAATACTCATAAAAATTTCCCGTTGGTCCATGTGCAGGGAAGCTTACTATACATTCAAAAATTAGCGTCTGTCAATTTTATGACGAACTACTACAAATGGACGACAACGGAGATCGGGCCTTTTGGTTTATTGTAACAGTTAAAAATTGTAAAACATATATAGAAAGAAATTCTTCCCCAGATAGGGATTCCAACGGGGGGTTACATGACCCTTTTTTACGAGGGTGAGGAGCGAACTGAGAAGCGAAAACTTTTCCCTCTCTACGGGCGTCGCAGCGCCCCCTCGATACAATTTTCTACACACCCCACCGTGAACAAAATGTTCACCTCTAATTACACAATATGTAGGGTATATAAACTACTTAATAAAATGTCACTAACACTCAAAATGCAATACAATAATCGAATTTACATCAATACGAGAACAAATATTATTTTAAACTTACTGACAAAAGGAGACCTAAATTTAAGTACACAATTCTTTAAAAAAATTTAAAATTTTCATAATCTAAGAAAAGGTATTAAAGTATATATAAAACATTAATCATAAATCATAATACTGGCCACTTGAAGTATGAACAAGACAAGATCTTACGTATCCATCACGACCTACGAATACTTCATCGATGATGCTTAAAGGCCAAAGTAATTTAGATTTCGCTGACCCTTCCAACAAGACCACATCACCTTCCTTTAAATTATCTTTAGGAGAAGGAACTATAAAGTTATGGGCATTTCTTAATTGAAGCAGATAATTTTCCTTCCACTTACGCCAAATTTGCTTCAAAAGTCTAGATTGGTACAATTTTCTGCGATTTAAATTTTCCTTTGTGGATAACTCATTGTTGAAAAGATCAGCAAAATGCACAGGATAACTATAATTTTGACCATGAAACAAAAATTGAGCCGGAGTAAGAGGCTGTGGCTCATTTAATTCATTACTTACGTAGGTAAGTGGTCGATTATTTAAAACCCATTCGATTTCTGTGAGGATAGTCATCATTTCTTCAAAAGATAATAAAGCCTTGCCTAGGATCTTTTTCAAAGGATCCTTAACGCTTTTCATGAGCCTCTCATAAAATCCACCCCACCATGGGGCACTAGGCACAAAAAATTTCCATGTTACTCCGTTAATAGCAACAAAATCCTTCAAATTTTTGTCTAGAATGATTTTTGAAAATTGTCCTAAAATGTCATTTGTGTTTTTGAATGTTTTAACATTATCCGAAATGATGACTTCACAATTTCCCCTTCGAGCCAGAAATCGCCTTAAAGGCAAAATAAAACTTCTAGTTGACATGTCGGAAATGAGTCCAATATGAACTGCTCGTGTCACTCCACAGGTAAACAAAGCAATGTAGGCCTTACGAATGTCCTTACCTGATTTCAGATAAACAGGTCCTGTGAAATCGACGCGTGTAACTGAAAAACAATGGAGTTCAAATGAAATAAATTCAGAATTTAACTGGGAAAGGTAATATCGTGGAATCTTGACATTGTTCTACATCCTTGCACCACAAGTTCCACTTATGAGTCAGTTTGTCTGGCAATTCTTGGTCCCAGTCCAAACCCAATGTCCACAGTTCTTGAAGTAGACACTTCACCCTTACAATGAACGGTCCGAGAAATCCAATCGGGTAGAAGATTCTACCGACAATTTTCAGAAAAGCCGACTTTACATCAGCTGTGAACGCAACAGTATTCTGGCGAAATTTCAAAAGCAATTGGAATATGTTGGGATGCAAGTTCGGACCTGCGTGCAAACAGTCATTGAGAGATATTTTCTCTTTGTCATGTGCAGATCCATAGAATACTATGCGCACTCGACTAGTTGTTTTGTCTTTCCGTATGACAGCGTGATGGGGCAAATAAAATGATCTTTCTTCCGGATTTTTTTCGAACAGTTCTTTCAACGACACCTTCCTTCAAATATTCATAAACAACACCTTTGTACTCATCGAAAAACCTGCTATCCATCTTAAACTTGCGAGTCAATCCTTGAAACCGTTTACGAGCAACTCCTATATTATCCTCTAAACCATCCTTCACACCCGACCTCCACGGCAATTTTACACGATAGCGCCCATCAACAAAACGAATCGACTCATTGAACTCTCTAATCATCTCCTGATCCCTAATATCAACATCTGAGTCACAATCATGCACCCCCTAAACTCTCCAACTCCCAAAACCTTCTCAATTCTGTCGAAATTGAGTCTTCTTGAGGACCAGATTGACAGATGTAAGTTCGTCAGCCTTACCACATCTCCCATGACGCGACCATCCTAGACAAGTTTCAATTGCCAATCGACAATTAAAACCACATCAATTTATTCCACATCAATTTATCGTTTGGCCATCAAGATTTTAATTAAATAAGTTGAACATGTGTGGCAACATAAGTGATATAAAAAAAAAGAAGAATCAATGTTTGGTTGTTCCTGTTAGATGTATTCGATGTCAAAAATGTAGATTAATTATTTAGTTGTATAAGCAACATCTGATAAATAATAAAATAATATTTATATTGGAGTCAGAGAAGCGTTATTATTATTCACCTATAATTTAAGACGCTTCAGTTCATTTGTAAAGAAGAATACATTGTAACGGCTTGTAAAAGTTTCAAGTAATTCCCCTGTTTGTGGGAACATTTATGACTCACTGTGGTATACCGTGGTTTTCCATTTACGGAAAGAGTTCTTGTGGGGAAGGATAAAAAGTAATATTGTTTATGAATAAATTTCTCTTGTCTAGAGTTGTTTGTGATTAAATCAATGTGCGTAAAACTATTTTATTTTAAGTAATTTTTTGATATTTCTACATTTGGAACAACCAGGCGAATGGCTTGAATAATAGATAAAATCAATTGGCTTTTATAATTAAGGGGACAGCGGACTTTCAAAATTGTGAAATTTGTCCGAAAATTCAATTTTTTTATTTTATTGAATTGTGAAACTACGGGCTAGTAGGAATGTGTTGCAAAAAGAATTTTTAATTTCTGTGATTACTTTCCTAGTTATAGGCATTAGTATTTAATTTAGTTATTATGTGGTTACTAATAGCAATAACTTTAAATGTGTTTTTCTCAAAATAAAAATTTTCATGTCATACGAATATTCAAACTGCTCCAGGCGCATTTCTTATTATCGTATTGATTTGAAATTTAAGTTTTATATACTTAACTGTATATCAAATAAATCTTATTGAAAAAAATTATGCTTCGTAGCTCAGAATTTCTAAATTTCGTACTTGAAAAGATGATTTATAGGTATTTTGTGTCATAAAAAGGGTGTTTTCACTATTATTATTTTTTTCTTTTTATATTTTTAATGAATGCTTAAAATAAGCAATAAGTTTCATTGTTAGTTCTATAAGGTATCCTGTAAATAAAAATTACCATATTATATGCGAAAGAAATGCGCATGGAACATTTTTAATTAGGCCAATTTTTGATATAATTAATAATTCATAATTCAGAAATATTTCAACTTTAAATTTTAACCACTTTTACATATCTATGGTACTAATCACATATTCAAATTTCAAGCAAATCCATTCAAAACAAAAAAAGTTAGGTTTGAAGGTCCACTGTCCCCTTAAATGATATTGCGCTCCAAAGTACACAAATCAGGCTCGTACTCTCGTACTGGTCGAGAACTAAACATCACAGATCGGCAGATGGCGGCAGGGTAAAACTAAACTTAAAGTCTTCGCTAGGTTTTCTAACGAGAATAATTCACTGAAGTTGAATTCTCTTCCCTATCTAACTTTTCATGTCATGCTTTTTGAGGGACTAAATCAATTAACCAGGAACAACAATCGTGCAGCGCGAAGTAACGTAAATACTACTTAAAAGGAGAATTTAATTTCACAGGTGTGATTAGAAAATGAACAATGGGGATTAACTATGTTAGTTCAGTAGTTTTGAAACTTTAAAGCTCCGAGGGATTAAATTCTTAAATTGTCGGTATATTGTGACGACGTGAGCTCCAAGAAAACTTTTTATGGCTACATCCCTGATCTAGCTATAAATTAAGCACGCTGTATTTGCATTCAATGTGTTTGCAAGGGGCTCTTCTCTGGAGTATAATTTTTCCTGCTTCTAAATTTATAATTTAGCACTATTTACTGAAAAAAGAAAATAAATAACTAGTTTGAAAATTATTTCTTGGTAGAGTAATTCGGGATTCGGTTACACTTCGCCACAGTTGCAGTTTAAGCTTGTTGTGGAAAATTCCAGCCATTAACAAGATATTACATTATTAATTTCGAAGAGAACGAAAAAAAATCCCACAGTCATAGATTAAATCAAAACTGTTAACAAAACCTCATATTTCAAAATTATCACCAGAGGAAACTTTGATGAAACTCTTTTTTTTAAATTTAGGCAAGCAATTAAAGAGGATATAACGACTGACTGCAAGGACTGGGATTTGAACTTCGATCTCCTCACCTAGACGTGGGCGCTCTCTCCGTTGAGCTATCCTGGCAAAACAAGGATTTCTCCTTTTGATTAACTTTCCTCAGAAGGATTAATTCTTTTTTAAATACAACATGGGTAGTATTATTTGGCTTTTATGCATCAATTTATAAATTTCTAGCTAACAGAACATTTCATATAGAATTTGGAATTTTCCCTTTACTAACATTTAACTGCTTTTATTTTTTTTTTCAAAATATACGTTTCAGGAATAAAACTCAAAATATTATCTTCTGACGGGAATACACGTGTCAAAAAAAGGAAAATCCCTTCTTTTCCCTTCATATTTATCCTTTTCTTTTTTCCAGTTCTCGAAATGTGTGTCTGACACGAAGACGAATTCCCCCCCCCCCCCCCCCCCCCCTCGATTTTTTCCCTTCTTCCTGTTGACAAGAAGAGTTCTTCGTGACAAGTTTTTACATCCGTTCTCTTTCTCCATTTTATATGTTGTTCGACAGTCTTGATTTGGTTTGAATTTGGCATCGAAACAATGTAAGTTATATATATATATGGATTTTTAAAAATACGACGAAAGGAGGGAGGGAATTTTTGGGTTTGGTACAATAACTTGCATGAGAGGACAACTGAAAAATATATTTGACACAAAAAGGTGAAATATAAAATAAAGTAAAATATTCATACAAAAACACTTGGACAGTTATGGACACAACGCATGTCAAAAGTAGTTCACAAATTTAGTCATAAAACTATTTGGGCAGGTGAGCTCTTTTAAGAAAATTTTTGAAATAGGCTAAAACTAAAATATCATTCCAAAGTACAATTAAACTTCTCTATGGTGGTCGTAATGATTCCGAAAAAACTGGCCGTTTTGAGGGGTGGCTGTAGAAATGAGGTTTCTTCCATAACATTGGCTCTATGGAGTCTTTAATCTGTTCTGAACAAAAATGGCCGTTTAGAAAGGTGGTCGGAGAATAAATTTCATTGTATTTTGATCCAGAGTAGTATTCCTTTTTCATTCTTCTCAAAAGTGTGCAAGGTACATACTTATAACATTATTAGAATACTTCTAAAATTTTTTTCACCAATGGAACAAGTACGAGGGATGAAACTTTAATAGTGGCAACACTGTTGTAGAACCCCCACGGAACAGAGCCCAAGAAAGCAGATTACACCACACGTACATCACATACCTGCCTTATCTCAGAGCGAATGCGCTCTCCCCACAAACATCACACTCCTGCATAGTGACACGATGAACACAGCCATTTTTTAGTTACCGGTCAATCGTACGAAATCATTTGTTGCATCGTACTGATGGAAGGAAAATGCTTGTCCGCACATTGTGTTTGCCCGCTGGGGCTGGGAAGTGCTCTACCATCCCCCATATTCCTCGGACTTACGTCCCTGTGATTTTGATCTCATCCCCAAGATGAAGGAACCGCTCCGTGGATTTTACCAGAGATTCTGCAGGCTATAGACCACTCCATTCGAAGGATCAACTGATCAAGTGCTGTCAACGGCATCCGGCAGCTACCAGAACGTTAGCAACGGGTGCTAAACAATGCTGGTTACTACCTTGAAGGGCCATAAAAGTTTCACCTCTGTATCTCTTCTGTATATTTTGTACACACCTAGTTGTCACTATTAAATTATATCCTATGTAGTTATCCTACCAACAATGCCCCATACACCAGGTGATATTTTTTGAATATTTTAGTATGGAAGTAGAGTACCTTACAGTAGAACTGGTGTTGCTTCCAAGGAGCAACGTTGTTCTCTATATTTGGTACCCAATATTGCCCCCAATGATTCCTAAAGTAGTACGCAGTGTTTCTCCCTATATTGCTACACACTATGGTTGAACCAACCTAGGTTCTCCCTGGAAATACTGTTAATTCTATTTCAGGGAGCTCCAATAATAAAGTAGTCAATAAAATTAGCAGAGCGCATGGACAATGTCCTGGGGACAAGTACATGAGAAAAAAAATAAGGAATATTCTAGTAAAATTATACGATATTACCACAAAAAAAATTGTTAATATCTTAGATCAACCATACAAAATAGCGACAAAAATATAAAAGTAAATGAAAAGCAAATAGGGCTCCCTCTGTCACAGCCTTAACTTTTAAAACTGTATTGTTGATACTCATATAATTGGTAAAAAATTTCATGCAAAACTTATGGATAAAAATGCTATATTTTTAAACTGTTTAAAATTATAATATAAACAAACTACTGAAATTTGTAATTCCTTTATGTGGATAATAATCGTTTACTAAAGCCCTACGCTGTGATACATGCTTTTCCATTGTGTAATACCCAGAACCTTAAATACCATTGTTCAAATTTATATAAATGTATGTATGTTTGTATGCTCGTGTGTGTGTGTACGGGATAAAATAAATGTCCTTCAAGCAATTTCTCTCCTCAGATTGAACAAAATTTAAATGGATAGGAGAAAACCGTGCTGATATTATGTAGCTAAAATTTATAGCATTATAATCAGAACTCGATTTTCCCCCCTACTCGATTTTACCAAAAATTAGAGGATTTACAGAAGGAAGGCAGTTTGCAGATCAAAGGGAATTTTTGGTATCTTAAGTACAATAAATTTTAATATATCAAATTAAATACTGGCTGTTTCTCTCCTTACAATGAGCAAAATTTAATCAACCAACTTTTCCAGTGTCTTGCCACTTAGCAAAAAAATCTATTGCCAAATGCTTTGCTGACAAAATTAAATATTACCACAATATAGCAGCTAGCAGAAAGATCTGGAGCCAACTGCTGAAAATTCCTATTCCAATGGATCTGCCTCGACATATTTTCACTGCCGATTTTCGAATCACCACTTCACATGACTTTTTATTTTGCCACCTTTACCGCATTGGTTTGGTAGACTTTCCAGACTGTCCTCTTTGTTCGTCTGGAGACATTACGAATTTTAATCATCTTATGACGTTCACCTTCTTAAAGGACTATAGTTTTACTACTAACAGCTGGAAAAACAGACCTACTTTGTATTGGGCTGATAGAGGAGAGCTATGGTATCTTGACTGTCTCTCAACGTAAGGAAAAAAATGAACAAAACTATGGTGGTTAAGCAGCTAGCACTTTTGATAAGTTTGCCGACATTTCAAATTACCTTTTCCTCCAAATCGATTTCTCCAAGAGTTAGAACATTTACAGATCGAAAAGACGAGGATTGATCAAACCGCATCATTCAAGAAAAAAATATTTTTTTTTTCAATTTTTTACAACTGCAATTTTGTTTAAACTATATACAGAAGTAAAAAGATGTTAAATCTCTACAATCTCATATCTCACTTCAAATTATACTTTTTGTTTATTTCCTCGGGCCATGGCGAGTGTAATTAAATTTCATTCTCTCACATAATTCACGAACTTAACACACATAAGTCTCAAAACACTTTTATTAAATTACCGCTTTAGAAGAGGATTAGTTAAATACTTTCTAAAGAACTATGCAGGAAGTTTCCTGCAACCTCACACAAGTTTTCAAAAGAACCGGTGCTTTAACTACATAATCTCATAAAACAGGAAACGTGATTTTTTTCCCGCTCGTGCCATTTAGCATAATAAATGCTCTTCATTAAATTATTCAACTCAATTTTCCTTGGGTAGTTAATCTTTTTACCGACAGCAAACAATTTCAAACTTTCGAAGTACCGAGTAATTAATTAAACTTCTTTTTGCTTTGCAAAAGAACATTAATTTCCGCTAAAATTTTATTAAAAAAATGAATAATCCACGTTTGAAAATTATGATTTTTCGAACTGGTTAGTAAATCATGTATCTGTAGGTTTATACTCATAAACTATTTCCTCCTTTTTATTTAGCAAACTTTTCTTGGGGGCAATTTATGGCAGCCTACAGGTACTTATTTGCGCCATTTGCGTGAACAATAGATACGATAGCCACTCATAAATCAGTTACTGGGTCCATCAGTTAAGAGACTTTTGACGTCAGTTCATATTATCGGGTAAGGAAAATATGGAAATATAACATATGTTGATTTTGCTAAAATTGTGAGTAGTTTTAAGTGAAAAGAACGTCTTACAGGATTTTTTTTTTATTTAGGTATAAATAACGGAGAATTTAGTTACAAATATGAAGTAAAGTTAAAAATAAGTTGAAAATGTAAATGTTTTTCACTAAAATGATCCCTTTGAAGGATTTCGTTATCTTACCAAAAACATTATTAACCAAGTATACATTGTTCATTTGTCAGCACTGTACTGTTGCTCAAACTGTTGTTCTGAAAACAATTTAATGACTGGTTCCAGTAGCCCACGACTTAGGAAGGGGTCACGTCACAGTAAACTAAACGTAAGTCGAAACTGCATATAATGCACTAAACCTACGAGCATTGTAGAGTGACCTAGCCATAAACGTACATAAAAAGTAATCACTAGCCTAGAGGTTAGCAAAAGTACCCGACAAAAAACCAATTTTATAATAAAGTGTACAATATCTCATTTCAATTTTTCTTCAAGTTGTTCTAAAAATGAAAATTAAACTTTTGCATGAGTACTCTATATCCGTGTAAAAGATCTTTTTTTCGATTTTTGATAATGGGTAACGTGGAAAACGTGACATTGGTGGTCCTAAGTTGACACAAAAAATTTGAGATTTTTAGGACAACTCCTTGATTTGCCGCAAATGTCTTGAAGTTTTGCTTAAGAAGCTAATTTTGGAACTTTTTTAGCAAAAATTTTCAAGATATTAAATTAAATTTATTTTGGTTGTATTTACTTGCATAGTCATGTTTAGTGTGCCAAATGCCTAAATAAGCTCTGATTATGTATTATTTAATTGCTATGTGCCTTCTAAATTAGCCGATTTTTAAACCTTTTCACGTATAAGTGGGCAAAAGTTAAGTTTTGATTAAATCTCCCGCCGATTTCTCTCTTCTGTCTTTTTATGTTCCTTGCTCTTCTTTTTTTTGTTCTTTTCGATGCGTCGATGTGTCATATTTTTGAGTGAAAGACCGCAGCACGTAAAGAAGGGGGAGGGGAGCGGGGGCGATGATGCTTGTTCAGACTTTCTGGATTAAACCAATGGAGATGCAGGAGAGAAAGATGTTGTAGGAAGAAAAATTAAAAGCATATTCTTTGGTGGTAGAAAAGATAAAACGATTTTCATAGAAAAAAATGGGACAAGCGGCACCGTCGAGAGAAAGACGAAGAGCATATCACTGAGCTGTCGGATACTGGTTCAGAATATTTGGGGCTCTTGACACCTCGTTGCGGTCACGGCGGAGAAATAGCGAAATCCTTACATAATTTTTTAAGCCAGAACAAAGTGAATATTTTTTTAAAACTTATAGCAGTCGGATGTGGGGGGGGGGGCACCGCTGTAAATACAAGAAAATGCAACAGTGTCATTGCCTTTCTTGAAGAAAAATCAAGAAGATAACTGCAACATTTGGTTTGTATTCTTCATACAAACGAGCTCCAACTCCGTCATCTACTGTCTAAACTAGACGGAGGAACCAAGGAACATAAGACCTTTTCCGGCCCAATCGGAGTTAGACTAATGGGGTGCGAAAATCTACGTGTCGTTTCATTCGAACCTATTCATGTCGTAAGGACATCAGAAATGCAAGAGACTAAAGATATGGGAGCACATCAAAAGTAGGGTAAGTATGCCGAATATGAGACTCCTTTTGATTTTCATATATAACTAGGAAAGTAAGTGGGGGATTATAGTAACAACTTGATATCCTTTTAATGCATATATTTTACTACATATAACAATGTCAGAAAATGAAAATAACCTTACAACTTTCTTGTATGAAATTATAAAGACAAATGTTCCATTTTTTGGGGTCTGAAAAAAGTAGTCCTAATATGAGACCCGCATTCTACAACTCTAAAAATGAATTAGAATTATTGAAAAATTCGTAAAAAGCAAAACTGTACACAATAATTAGATAACAGTTACCTAGTATATACACTAATAGGTGAAAAAGAAAAGTAACATTTTGAACAAATTAGTTGGTTTACACACTAAGAACTGGTTTGAACTTGTTGTTTGATCAATACCCTTCCACATTGTCACTACTGCTACATGGTTGTGGATTTCGCCTAGGCGTCATTGCATCTGCAGCTTCAGAGGAAACAAGGCTGTGAGAGTGAACACTAAAATGCCTAATATGAGACCCTATCTCATATTAGGCATGCTTTGGGGTCTCATATTGGGCACGACCATGTTGTTGAACACGCCAACGATTTTTTTAGATTAGGATTGACGTTAGCTTAAAAACAAACAGGCGTGTTTACACTCCACATTTATAGCTACCTATCCAATACTAACAGTATTAATAAGAGTCTTACCTTGAAGGTGGAAACAGCCAATGAAAATGGTGATGCAAAAAAGTAGACGAGCACACATTCAGGAAAAAATACTGTACCTTTGTGTGCGCTTGAAAACACTCGACTGACTCACCGATTACGAATGATGCCGTAAACTACTGTTTTAAGCTCCAGTCGCCAGGCGGCACTACTTGATACGTCCTGTAAGCTGGGGTCTCATATTAGGCAAGGTCTCATATTCGGTATACTTACCGTATTTATTTGATATTTGTGCAGCGGTTTCAACTGGACAGAGCTGTCGAGGACTTCAAAACAGAAAGCCAGAGCCAATTGTGTAACTGAGATGGATCACAACGGATTGCAAGATTTTACGCTTGTACGCTAGTACTTCGAATCCTGACGAAGCTCTGAAATATCTCGTGCAGTAAGTGATACGAGTTTATGTGCGAGTATGGTTTGATGCAAGGAAACGGTCAGGTTGTGCAGACGGACCTAGACATCTGTGACAGATTATTCGACTCTCAACTTTTCACCCAGGAAGACAATGAACTCAGTGGTTCAAACAAATGGACACTGTGCTTATCCCGAGAATTGACTGGTAGCAATGGCAACTGATAATAATCAAGATATTAGAAGTTTAGTATGCAGAAGAATTAAAAAATGCCGCAATTCAAAGAAGAAAAAGACCGACAAAGTGCGAGAGATCCAGGTTCCAAAGCTGGACTTTAAGACAACGGAATACTATGACGGCATCGACTGAGTCTCAACCGAAATAAGCGAGCCTCCAATCACCAAAAGTCTTTCATCAGGAGAAATTCAAGACAACATAAAATCCGGATCCATGTTAGAAGAATCATTAATCTGCTTTCCATGTCACCCTCATGCTCTAGCCGTTAAAAAGAACCGTTAAAATTGTGACAGAAGCTGCATCAAAAATATGTGGGAATGACGGAAGAGATGCCTTCATGAGAGCAAAGTTGCAATCACGAAAAAAAGATGCCAAAATTTATTTCGAAGAGGAACTTCGTAGCCTAAAAAGGTACAAATTCTGAATGCAACATTCAGTAAGTGGGCGGAACTCACGATACAGCTACCTTCTCGTGGTGAGATCTGGGTCGTTTCGCGTTGGTTCCGAACGCAAGACAAGCTAAAAACTGTACATTTTCAAATCCCATAGCACCTAAATCATACGTAATCAGAGCTTATTTAGGCATTTGGCCCACTAAACATGACAATACAAGTAAATACAACCAAAAAAGAATTAAATTTAGCATCTTGAAAAATTTTGCTAAAATAGTTCCAAAATCAGCGTTTCAGGAAAACTTCAAGAGATTTGCGGCAAACCAAGGAGTTATTTTAAAAATCTCAAATTTTTTGTGTCGACTTTGTGCCAACAATGGCATCTTTTACCCATCATCGAAAATCGAAAAAAAAATTTTTTTTTCGGCCCACCCTAGTGTACACATCTGAAAACACACTAGGTTTGAAAAATCTTAAAGTACTGATCTGTAATTACAAATTGGGTTATGGAAATGCTATTGCGACTAAGTCATCAGTTTCTCTCTCATCAGACGCGGATTGAGATTAGCTGGTAAAGGGCATTGCTTAACGGGACACAAATCGAAGGGGCCGTTTCTCACGATACGGAAGCAGAAGGCTGTGTGAAATACCAGGTCCATCATTCCTTGGGGTCCAATTTTTTTATAAATTTTGTGTGTCTAGTAAAAATAATATGTCGTCGGATATTGTCGTCATCATTTTCTAAAAAATTGCTCATCGATCCCCTTCTCCCTCGAATGTCTGGGAGTACCTGTTTATATACGGTGTTTACAAATTACTTGGTTACTTTGAGGTCAACCAGTATTTTAGCATCTCCCGCAATTCACTCTTTTGGAAACATCTTCAATGGCCACGTCGTTTGCTTAAATTAGCAGTACCGATCACTTTTTTGAGCAAACAAATGTAAAATCGGTCTTTGCTTTTTGGGGTCACTCGCTTTGACCTTAAAGACGCTTATACGACTAAAGTCTCTCTTCGTGAGTATAGGCTCTCCAAATGATTTTATTCACGAGTTCTTTACTGAGCTCAAAGTCTTAGGGCCTGTTCACACAGGAGTCCGGTAGCGGAAGCGTTAAAGGAAAGATGGCGCTGAGACGGAAATTAATCAATCATAGGCGTTAAAAATTTCGTTGGTAAGCGTTTGGAGGTTTGTCATTGGTTAAATATATTTCAATACTTTAACGCTTTTACTGCCCTGCAAGATGCTTACTCACTTTTTCTTATACTATGAACTCACGGATTAGCAGCGGCCCAATCATTTCACTCCTTTCCTATACTCTGTTTCATTGGTTCCCCTCTGCTTATTACCTGAAAGTCTGCAATTGAGGGTGTGGCCAAGGAATTGCAGTTGCGACCCATTTCCTATGGTCCTATGGTACCGGACTCAGATACTCATAGAGAGTGTTAAAGTGAATTGTTAAGTGGGAGAACACTCTCTGCCATCATAAACTGACCTCACGTACCTTTCAGTGCTAGGATTACTTCAGAGAATGACTCTTTCTAAAAGACAGACTGTTATTACGGCAGAGTTCTGTCTTCGCTCTCAGATTCAGATATGCAGCTAGATTGAATACATTTTTTTCAGTGTTTCAGTGACCAAGATTTGCTTGAGTACAAGAGTACCATTTTCTCTTTCAATATGCCAACTCCTCCTACTTCTTATCTCCAGAAATACTACCAGAAAAGGCTTGACTGAATAATTGAAGTAAAAATTATTTTAAATGTTGCCAACCTGTTTTGAATCTGAAATAAAGTCTAAAAATAAGTATGTATATTTTAGTTGATTTATTTGCATTTAAAATGGTGTATAAACACTTCGTGGTATTATTTCCCCCCCCCCCCAAAAAAAAAAAAATTCTATTAAATTTATTTTATAAATAAACTTACAAATTAATTTGAAACATAAATAAATTGGGCAATGTATGGGACGAATATTGAATAAAGAGATACTGATCCTCGCAAATTCATCAAAAATTGCTAAAATGGCTTGTTGACAATTATTGTACATGTTTTCCGAATACTCTTTGAAAAAATCGCAACTGTTCATGTCTTTTAAAGGACCTGTAAGCACACAAAAGCATGTACGAATGCATTTATGCGGGTATAACTCTAAAACACTTATACATTTAAGAATTAAAAAAAAGTATAGTTTATGAAGTTCCAAAATTTCCTCCATGCTGATTTTAAAACTATATAACACGCGAATGATTTGCTTTGGGCGAATGCTTGAGGTTTAAAATAAAAATATCTAATTAAAATTCCCATATAATGAGAATTTCACGCTATAATTGCTTTCATTTACTATCCGCTACTCCATAAACTTTTAAAATTCTTGCATAGTTTCATTCTTTTAATTTTCCAAAATGATGCCCATTAGCCTACGGCGTACGTGATAAATGCATATTTCTTCCATTCTTCGTACCCGAGAGCTGAAAGCGTTTTTGTTCTCAAAAACTAATTGCTACAGGAACACTTAGCGAATCGTTTATCATTTTACTGTTTTGGCATGAACATTTTTTAAAAAGTCGTGTGCAAAGTGCATATGTTTCTTAGCATTTGTAACTTAAATGATAAATGCTTTGCAAGATCTTTAGATGGTTTTTCCTTTGACTTAGAAACTTATGGATTTTCAAAATGTTTTATATTTTATCGTATCGGAATTTTTTTGCTTTAAGATGGTATTTACTTTAAACTGACTGAATTTCACGCTGGGAAATAACTGTAAGAATTAAGTTTTGTATTTAAAAGAAGCTTCCCATTCCATCCTTTAGAATTTAATACATATTTATGATATCGGTGTAAATAGCAGTAAATATTTCTAAACATTTGTAAATATTCTTTGCTTTGCCTTAATTTATGTTTATTTTGTGTTAAATACCGTTTTTATACTGTCATTGAGCGTTAGATTCCAATATGTGACCTTTGGTGATATTTTCGAGAATTTTGGCGAGCTGATTTATTTGGGTGTCCCGAGAGCCAATCAGATCTCACCTAGCTGGGCGTGGTTATCGGTTCTGAAATTTTCCATCTCTAGAACGATCGAGAATGTCACCAAGGGTATATAGATGCATGTCGAATCATTTGTGTATTTCCATGTTACATCTCAGTTCTCTGCGAATTGTGTTATTGTGCTGGTGTGAATTGCGTCAAATGTGAAGCATTTTGCTGAACACCGCTGTAAAAATGCTAAAAAGGAGATATGCGATTTTTCGCAAAAAAATGAATTTCAATAAAAAACCTTAAATATCATTCCCCTCCCCCCCCCCAAAAAAAAAAAAAATTTTTTTTTTCAAAGTTAACGAGTAAAAAAGGAAAAATATGGAGAAATTAGGATATACCAGTAATTTTTAATATAGAAATATCAAGAAATACTAATTTTCTAAAAATTCAACTTTAATTATATTGAACTATAATTTAATTAGTAGCAAACACCAATGACAACCACTTGGAAACACTTCTTTTTTAATTTTGAAAATAAAGATATAAAACAGAAAAAAAATCTTTAAAATATACAAATAAAGCAGTAAACGATTGTTATCAAATCATGAAACATCTATTAAGAAGCGTGGGAGATGACATTTCATTTCGAAAAATTCCGTTCGAAAACACTTCGCACGTCGTAAAAGAAGCAATTACGGTTACTGTAAATTCTCGGGTTACCGGTGTGAAATGCTTATTGCCACACTTGGCGCAACGATATGAGTATCGTACTTCAGCCGATATTTAAGCATTCTAATTTTACGAAACACTTCAATAAATTTAGTATTTCAAGAATCATTAAAGTATAAAATATGTATATCATTAAGTGATACTAAATTTTAATAATAATAAAAATAAAATTTAATTAATAGATAATTTTGATGATTATGAATTTTACGTATTTTTTGGTTAAGAAATTAATTCATACTTTCAACTTCAAATTTTAGATATTTAGTCATTTGGTAACATTTTCCAAAAATTCTGTAAACCCCAAATTCCTATTTCAGCCAACAGATGGCAGCAATTGGATTTGAAATAAATCATTCTTTTATGATGGTGATTTAAACTTAATGAGGAATTATGCTTAAAAGCATAACTAATGATGCGTGTAATTCAATTTCACATGGTTTGTGTTAACAAAACTTGTTTTATCCACTTTTTACCATGTTTTTATTAACTTGCTTCCTTGTGTGTTTGTGTGTTTGTCGAGTACAAATCTTGGAATCGATTTTTAACTAACTTCCCGACTAGCTAGACATTTGAAACTTTTAGAATAGCTCAGAACACGATGACAATGCATTTTTTAAATACTTTTAGCCATCTTTAAACCGAATTAAACTAATTTTCAGTTATTTTCAGTTAATTTTGTTTTGTAGACTGGTGCAGCCATCTATTGGCCGGAACGAGAACAAAAAGTTAAATGAAAGTTAACTTCCAATTAACTTCATTTTCTTTCAAGTTGTTGGGATAATCCATAAAAAAAAATTAAAAAAAGTGTTTATTAATACATAGAATTGTCAAGTTTATATGATTCAACAGAAAATTTGAAAACATGGTATATAAAAGCTCTTTTTATCTTGTAATTATTATTTTTATTACTGTCAACGTTATCGCATGTTTACTAATACAGCGCTATTGTGTACGGCTTTGACTGTGTTGACTGACAGAGAACTCAGAGTTTTAGTTTAATATCGATAGCTTAAAAGTGTAAGCGGATAAGAAACAGATAAAAAGAAATTATTATTCCATTCACACTATTTGGTGAAGTAACCCTTGCTATGTATTTATTCAGTCACTTTCTTTTCCTGGCCGCGTCGTTTAGATCTGCCCTTAGAAAGGACAAAATCCGAACGTGACCACTTCACTATAACTCGATATTTGCTTATCTATCCCCTCGATTTGACTTTGGGGCTACACGAGAATGAAAGATAAAATCAAGTCAAAAATGTAGGAGAAATTCAGCATGTTCTGGTAAAATAGATTCAAATTTTGGTTTTCAGCGATAAAAGTGCTTCATCCTAATCTTTCTCGAGAAAACCGCTCTCGGTACTAGAAAAATTTTTTTGCGAAAATTGAAAAAAAAGGAGAAAAAAACAAACAAGCAAACCTATAATTGAAAAGCAAACAAATCCGATTACCCTACTTGTCATTTTAATTGCGAATGCTACAGAAGCAAACACTTTTCGAGCACCCGTGTTTTCTTTTTACGGGCTCCAACTCTGAAGTGTGATAAATACTTTGCTAAGTGTTTTTCTGATAATGAGTTTTTGCGACATAAGCGACCTCTTCTTTGGTTATGAGGATAATGGGGAAAATGTGTGATCATTATTTATTACTTTCTTGCGTGCGGGGTTCAGGCAAAAACGGAAAACTTCTCCAGCGTCCATCCGTATGAGCGGTGAGAGTGAAAAGTGTCATTAATACTGTATTTTAATTCGTATCTGCATTTTCTTATAATTTTAGGTTTTATTTAGCATATAGTAATGAGCTGTAGATGAAGAGTATATTATGATTACAGACAGTTTTTAAGCTTCTTTTCCTATCTTTATGTCTTACCGTACTGTGTACTATTATATACAGTGAAACTTCTCTATGGCTGCCAATAATGGTTTCGAATAAAAAGTAGCCGCTTTAAGGGGTGGCCCTAGAAAAGGGGTATCTCCCATAATATTGGCTGTATGGAGTCTTTAATCAGTTCTGAACAAAATATGGCTGTTTAGAGGGACGATCGGCCAGAAAAGATTCACTATATATATATATATATATATATATATATATATATATATATATATATATATATATATATATATACGTATATATATATATATATATATATATATATATATATATATATATATATATATATATATATATATATATATACGTATATATATATATATATATATATATATATATATATATATATATATATATATATATATATATATATATATATATATATATATATATATATATACGGGGTGTCCCAGTTAAACGTTTCAGAACTTCTACGAGGGGTAGGGCGCATCCTGACGACTCGAAATCATATAGCAATGTGGAGTCGGAAATGCTTTCCTGAAACGGTAGATGGCGTTACGGGAAAGTTCCGAGCGTTAGTGCAGGGAATCCTGATTTCTCACAAGGACTCAGAGTTAGTAGGAGGGCTATTTATACGAATTTTTATTTATGGGGGCATATGAAAACACAGGTTTATGACAACCGCGTTGACAATGGTGAGGAGCTGGTTGCAAGAATATCAGTAGCTGCCGGAGAAATTCGAGATGAGCCTGGATTATTCCAGAATGTTCGGAATTTCATGCGCCGGAGATGTGAGGTCTGTATTGCAGTCGATGGAAAAACTTCAAACACTTACTTTAACCCTGTATCTTTTGGTTTTGTACATTTATTATTAAAACGATTATCCACTTTACGGTCTCTTTCCTTATGGTTTTCTGTGGACATCAACGCTTCAGGAAAGCATTTCCAAACCCACACTGCTATATGATTTCGAGTCGTCAGGATGCACCCTACCCCTCGTAGAAGTTCTGAAACGTTTAACTGGGACACCCTGTATATGTAGTATACATTTACTGTTGTTTGATCTCACTGTACTTTTACCTCATTGGGCTTTGTGTTACAAATGTAGTAAAGCCTTAGTTATGGGAACTGTATGGTATCAAAAATTATAATAAATAGATAATAAAATTTAGATAACTGAACTCCTCTTTAAAAAAACTCATATTTAAACTGAATTTCATTCATAATTTTAAAAGTTGACATTAAAGGGACAGTAACAGAAGAATATTGTGCTTTTAACAGATTTTACGTTGCGTGAACTTATTTAATACAAGAAAAACTAATATTTAAATCACATTATCTTCAATATATGCAATTTTTATGCCGGATATTGTGCTTTGCAAGGTTTTTACATAGTATTCTCATATTAGTTAAAATATTAAAAATAATAATATCTATATCATTTTATGTAGAAGTCAGTTTTTAACGTTTTTCGCTTTGTAAGGCATTTGCATAGTCTCGATAGTATTTATAAAACAATAGAACTATATATATTCTCAGTTGTGCCCTTAGTTTTAATACTGCCTGTCGAAATAGCTTTTTGCCAGCTGGCACGGCGAGTATAGCAGCTTTTATACAATAAAGAAATATCCATCCAGACATGCATTCCATAAAAACCAGATGGCGAGCCATCTTCTACATTAAATTAGCAGCGGACCTCGCGAAGCGGCATGTGACTTGGAGGGAATATGAAATATGGAGGGTGTTATGCAATGCTAAATATTTTTATTCACGAGAAAGTACAGCAGATGCTATGCGCCATGAAATACGACTTTTACGACCAAATCTGACTTTCTACCTTGCTGAACAATTAGCAATATTTGAATCATGTATCGTATATGAAAAATAAAGAGTCGTTGTTGATTATACACATTTGAGTCTGTTCAAAGGAAATGAAAAAAAAAAGTTTAACATTTCGAACTTTACATAACAAATGTCATGTAACTGCAAAATACCACTGAATCCTCTTAGGTCAGAGTTTGTCAAATTTTTAGCAAGGGTACAATCCCCCTTCCAACACTCACCCGTCTTTTACTGTGTAGCGTACTGTAAGTATGGTTTTTTTTCCCCAAGACCTCACAGAGTACACGAAACACAGCTGTGTGTTTATCGGGCGGTTTTCCTAACAAGTGGTGAGGGTAACTGTTTGGAAAATAGAAAATGTTTTCACCCCCGTCATAAAGCTGTCTGCCCTTGCGATAGCTCTGCGACTTTTGTCACGGGAATGCGATAAAGTTTCGGCGTTACGAAGAAAATGTCACCATCTGGGTTGCCGGCCCCCTCTCTGAAAAACAGACGCATTTTTCGTGGAATTGAGAGGGTCGCCGAAAAAGAAAATGCCAGAAGAGATAGGCAGAGAGAGTTGGAGAATGGAAAGACGCTGGTTAGAATGCGCCCTGTGTGGACGTGTTTTTTTAGGCTCCTGTGTTTTGGGCCGGAATGGGTCCTGGAGCGCGCATTGTGAATCTGCACGTAAATTAAGTGATTATGTCGAAAGTGCCTAATGTTTAAATTTTTTTTGTAAATAAATTTCATTGTTAAGTTTCTGTTTTTAAAATTGGCTTTGCATTTTATTTAGGACTCTGTCTTTCTTTGTTATGGATCCCATAGTAGTAATTTTTAGCAATGCCTCAGAGAATCGCCTTAACCATTTACCGTGACGGTACAGCTGTTATTAATTGGTGATCAGCGGTCGGATCCGTACCCGTTTTTGAAAGCAGAGTTCAGTATGCCAAATTGCGGGTCATTTTCTCGGACCCATTGAATGTGCAGATTTAATTACGCAGCCATAGAGGGGAAGACCGTGGAAGTTCATCGTGAAGCGTCAAAAAGGGTGATAGTACTCCTAGTGCTTCGAGGGGTTATCGCTCTGCAGTCGAGAGGAAAAAAACCTTGTTTCGAAGGAGTGATGTTTGAAGAATAGCAGTGCTCGGTTGCTCCGCGAAAGTTAAGAGGTCATCAACCCGGCACCGCGGGGGTGAATTAGTGTTTCGTTTGTGCATATTTTGTGTTGTGGTCAAGATCGCAGAGAGGGAAAAACGTCTCCTGAAAGGTGAAATTGAAGACGGCTAAGGAAAAGTGTATCAACGGTGTCAGCTGTGTTTTGAGATGACCCTTTCGCTGTTGCCTGCAAAAAAAGGGGTGAGTACTGCTTTTAGGTACTCAAAGTTGCATTGTATTTTTTTTTCGGATAGGTATTTTTCAGAAATAGTTTTAAGTTGTGATGAATTGCTGGAAAAATACATATCAGTGCAATTGTTTTGTTGGGACAAAAATAGAGTGTTTGGTTTTCGCTAAACTAGCGATGTGGCTGTATGAAGTGGTTGTAATTCTTATGGAGGGTAAAAACTATCCTGGTTGTACTGTTTAAAATGTTTTAAAAAATAGATACAGTGGTATTTTTTTTCTCGATAATTTTTTGAAACAGTTACTAATGAGTTTTTTTTATTTTTGAAGGTAAGCTACCTGTTACAAATTGTTTGTTTTTAAAAAAATAGATACAAGTGGTATTTTTTTCTCGATACTTTTTTTGAAACAGTTTTTATTGAGTTTTTGATATTTGTTGGTAAACTAGATACAGTGGTATTAAACACTGTCACAAGCTGTTTGTTTAAAAAAAATAGATACAGTGGTATTTTTTTCTCTCGATAATTTTTTAAAGCAATTATTGAGTTTTTTGTGCGTTAACTAACGTTGCTAATTAGAAGGTTCTAATTGTTTTCAAAGGTCAACTAAACTAGTGCCTTTGTGTATTGGATATACAAACTGTATATTCCAGTTAATGCTTGTAGCGGTATAAGTGTCAATTAACGTTTGCTACTTAGTTATTTATTGAGTTTTTAAAAAAGGTTGACTAAACTAGTGCCTTTGTGGAAAATATACAAGCTGTATATCTTAATTGTAGTAGCGGTATAAACGGTAATATAACGACTTGCTATGTAGAAGTATTTTTTGTGTGTTATTGAATGTTAAAAGGTTAAACTAATGTTTTTAATGTTGGAAAAGTTATTATTGCAATTTTGAAAAGTTAATCTAACTTTTTATATATGAAATTTTTGGTATTTTGTTTGTTTATGTGTATGATCCCATTGTAAAATACATGGTTTCACGAAGAAAATTTAATTGAAGGTGTTTTAGTTGTTTTGAGTTTTGTTTGAATTGTGATTATATATTTGTTAATGATATAGTGGGTAAAAATGTCTTACCTACGCAGGGGGAGAAAAGCAGATTTGAAAGTTTTGGCAATTAGGTTAGGCCAACAGCCCGCCCCAGATGCGTTAAAAATACATCTAAAGGAATTAATAGAGAGTAGTCCAAATTATGAGGAGAAATTTGTTAGGGGTCTTCTTGAGACCATTATGCAAGATAGATTACAGCAGGAAAAAGCGGCTAGGGAAAGGGCGAAAGCGGGAAAAGGTAGGATTTTTGCTATAGAGCAAGAGAGAAGAGATAGGGCTTTCCAATTAGAAAAATTGTGGATTATATCTCAAGCCCGTTTGGCGACCCCAGAATATCCCCAGAATACTGTAAGGGAAATATGGAATTATGATTTCGAGAAAACAGGTGGAAGTCAAGTTGAGTCGAGGGATATTTCGATAAGAGAAAGAGGGAGTCAAATTTCCCCCCGAAAGAATTACGGTCGAACAGACTCAGGAGGGAGTGTTGGGTACCTCACCCAAAGCAGAGTTGTCCTTAGCTCAGGTTACGAGGAGGGAGAGTCATTTTGGTACCGCAGAAATTCGGTCGGGAGAAATTACGATGAAAGGAAATGAGATGGTAAGCTCGCCGTGTTTTGAAAACATTCGGGAAGCATTTGAGAAGGTGCAGCAGAGTTGCGGGGATATGAAGGAAGAGTTACTGTTAGGTCAGGAGGTCGATGAACCCGATGAAAACGACTAGCGTTTGAAGGATAGGACTGGGGGCTTAGGAGAATTGTTAGTGATCCCGGGAGAATTAGAAAATTTCGGAATTGTAAAGGGACTAAGGGATATGAGAGAAGATGGAGAACATGAGGGTAAAAGGGTGTTAAGTTTAGAAAGGAATTTGGGAGAGGAGATAGAGATAGAGGTGGAGATGGCAAATTCAGTGGTCGTTTCCGCAGCGGAAATTGCGGTTTAGAGATCAAGGTTACCTGCAATGTCCAAATTATCCAATCCTGAGAGTTCCGGTTTTTCATTCGGGTTAGGAACTAAACATCTTGCGTCGGGAGAGGTGATGAGAAAGTGCAAAGAGTTGATTTCGGAGGTAGATCGGTCGAGAGAGATCGATTGATTTGTATGTCGTTTGGGGTTGTAAGCCTGGAATGAGTTGCACTATGCATCCACCTGTGTTTCATATGGGTATCATGCTTTTTTTTATTATTAGTAAGTAGATAGCCCATGTTGAAAATTCAGATTAATACACAGGAGGTTGATTTACCTTACATTGCTTGTATGTGCTATTAAATTGATTTTTTTATGCAATAGAAAGGGATATAATTGTTGGATTTTGGTATGTGTATTTAAATGTCTTCAATTATTTTTTTTTGTCTTATCAGTGAATGAATATTGATTTGTTGAATTTAAGTGTTTTTATTGAGAATGGCATCCCGTACAAAATAAATGCACTGAACGCGAATGTAATAGGTTATTAGTTTTCAAAATTTTTGGTTATGTGCTTTGTTTAATTTTGTTTGCAACTTGGGTGTTAAGAGTGCTGCTGTTTATGTGATCTCGCGTCAACTCTTCTGTATGCGGTGCACAAACTGTGCCACTTGTGTTTCACGTGTATTCGACGGACCAACTTTTCCTCTGCGAAGAAAAAGTTTCCTGGAGCGTGGAGGAGCTGTAGCGTACTGGAAGTATGGGTTTTTTCCCCGAGACCTCACAGAGTGCACGAAACATAGCTGTGTGTTTATAGGGCGGTTTCCCTAACAAGTGGTGAGGGTAACTGTTTGGAAAATAGAAAATGTTTTCACCCCCGTCATAAAGCTGTCTGCCCTTGCGATAGCTCTGCGACTTTTGTCACGGGAATGCGATAAAGTTTCGGCGTTACGAAGAAAATGTCACCATCTGGGTTGCCGGCCCCCTCTCTGAAAAACAGACGCATTTTTCGTGGAATTGAGAGGGTCGCCGAAAAAGAAAATGCCAGAAGAGATAGGCAGAGAGAGTTGGATAATGGAGAGACGCTGGTTAGAATGCGCCCCGTGTGAACGTGTTTTTTTTAGGCTCCTGTGTTTTGGGCCGGAATGGGTCCTGGAGCACGCATTGTGAATCTGCACGTAAATTAAGTGATTATGTCGAAAGTGCCTAATGTTTAATTTTTTTTGTAAATAAATTTCATTGTTAAGTTTCTGTTTTTAAAATTGGCTTTGCATTTTATTTAGGACTCTGTCTTTCTTTGTTATGGATCCCATAGTAGTAATTTTTAGCAACGCCTCAGAGAATCGCCTTAACCATTTACCATGATGCCACAACTGTCAACGCCTCATTCTTGTCTGAGTTTTGGGTAAACATGGGTACGAAAACCTAACGCCTTTAAAAATATATTCAATGAGAACCCAACAAGGACGATTTATCATGTTAAGATATTTTGTCTACACAATTATCAGGCTAAATCTGACCGGAATATTCCAAAAAGTCGAAGCAACAGATTTAGCAAAATCTGCAGCATTTCTCGGGTTAGGGAAGAAAGTGCGCTGTCACTCCATATACAGTCATCAATACATCTGGAGAAATCGGATAGATCTGAGAGGAAAACAGTGTTTCCAAAAATCAGCTTGGACAGGATTCGTGTTGGAGGTTGAAGAGAATAGAAAAAAGTATTTAGAACAACAGAAAAATGGGAGTAGAAAGGGACATTTTATTATAAAAAACATGAAGGTCGTGTTTAAAAAGTAAATTTTATAATCACGTTACACGTGTGTGTGTGTATACGCATATATATATATATGTATATATATATATGTATATATATATATATATATATATATATATATATATATATATATATATATATATATATAAATATATATATATATATATATATATATATATATATATATATATATATATATATATATATATACACACACACATATATATATATATACACATACATACATACGTATATTTATTTCTTTAGTTACAGAAGTACTTTAATACGGATGTGTGTGTATATGAATGTATGGGATTGGCAATAGTCGTGGAAACACCTCTTTCATATAGGACATGCTTTCTTTATATATATTGGATCATCATTTCGATCTACCACGTGAGATTCAAGTTTGTTGGAAATGATTTAATCGTATCTACGACTTTGCCATACATTCTACTATCATTCTATCTTGCACCTCAAAATAAATATGCTGACTTTGTAATCGTGTCTGGCCATTGCACAGTTAAGCCTCATTATCATCTTCCTTAATGTATATCGCAAACTCTTATATGTGTTGAATGGATTCTAGGACTGCATTTTAGGCGAAAATTAACTCTGCAAGTCAGTCTCTAGTATTGTTGCTAGCTAGAAAATACCGTCGGCGTTAAGTAGTCGGAATCGAGACTCATCACTCCACGCTACTCGTTTCCAGTCCTCTACACTCCAGTCTTTGTGCTCTTTTGCCCAGGCAAGACGTGCAGCCCGATGGCGAGTATAGAGCAATGGTACTCTCGTAGGTCGACGGCTCCCGAAACCCATACGGTGAAGCGAGCATTGCACAGTCCGTTTACTGACTGTACTACTGGACCGTCATTAAACTGGGTGGTAATTTGAGCTAATGTTTGGCTTCGCTGGCTACGTACAATACGCCTGAGCCGTCTCTCACCACGCACTGTCAAGGCTAATTGTCCTTTGCAGTTTGCCCGATCGCTAGTATTTTTTTCCACCATCCATGTATTCTTGGTATACTCTTGACACTGTTGACCTTGAAAATCCTAGCTGTCTGACAATTTCGGAAATTGAATGGCCCATGCGTCGGGCACCTACGATTTGTGAGCGATCGAAGGCATCTAAATCAGGCAGTTTACCCATACTGGCAATTCCAACAACTAATTCAGAACAACCACAGTACGCGCTATATATGCAGTTACCCAAGCGCCCTCACTTGAGCATACATGGTGCGCAACGCTACACAATTTGCATAGGCTTTGCTATCCCTAATTCAGTGGCACTTCAGTGTATATATATATATATATATATATATATATATATATATATATATATATATATATATATATATATATATATATATATATATATATATATATATATATATATATATATATATATATAAAACAGTTCCGTAACTGACTAACTCACTGACTGACATATAACGCACAGACCAAACCGCTGGACCTAAAGGGCTGAAATTTTGCATGGCGATTCTTCTTACAGTGTAGGGGTGCACTAAGAAAGATTTTTCAAAAATTCTTCTTAGATTTTTAAAAATTAAATTTTTAAGCTGTTTTAGTAACTTTTTTAAAGTTTGCATTTAAAATAGTAATTTGAGGGTTATAAAGTTTATATCACAAGGAAGATCATAAAAATTCCTTTAAAATGAGATCTTTTTCGAATCTTTACCTCCCTTTTCTGATTTTCGGCGAATTTTTAAAGATTAATTTTTAGAATTTAATTTATTAAATGCTGATCACGTGAATTTTTTCTGGTACTTTAAATAAATTTATCGTCACGTACATAACAACTAAATAGACAAAAAATTTTTTTCTTTGCTAATGCGGCAGAAGATTGGACATTATCCAAAAAAATATTAAAATACAATAAAAGATATTATGTTCCTCAAACTTTACCATATTAACTGTACTATATTCTTTAGTATGTCCTATTAGATTTAATTTGAATATTTTACTCTACATTATTTTGTCTATAAAAATATCCCTCACGATTTTTTTATAAATACGTACATAATTTTTTTTACATCATTTGTATACATTGATCGTCGTATTTATTATGTATATATATATATATATATATATATATATATATATATATATATATATATATATATATATATATATATGTATATATACACTCATGGACGAAAAAATTAGCGCACCAAGAAGAAGTCGTCAAAATGAAACGAAATTTTACATACGTAATGACTACTTTGATATAAGTAAAGATAGGAAAATCAAAGAAAAAGGATAATTTATTTCAGAGAAAAAGGCAAAAGAACGGAGGCGTTAATACTCCGTTGGACCCCCTCTAGCGCGAATGCACGATGCGATACGATCGGGCATTGAGTCATACAAGTTCTGTATGATGTCTTGAGACATTTCGCTCCATATTTGCTGTAACCTTGCCTCTAGTTCGTTCAAACTCGTGGGATGCCCAACTCGTCGTCCCAAATGATCCCAGATATACTCGATTGGAGACAAATCTGGGGATCGGGCAGGCCAAGGAAGGGTAGTAACAGTGCGGAGACAGTCTTGTGACACCCTTTCCGTATGAGGCCGAGCATTGTCTTGTTGAAAAATGGCTCCTGGGAGCCGTTGCATGAGTGGCAACACATGTGGTTGCAGGATTTCATGAACATACCGCTGGGCTGTCATGGTGCCACGGAACAATACTAGGGGTGACCGTGTATTGTAGGCAATGGCAACCCAGACCATCACACCAGCTGTGGGAGCGATGTATCGCTGTACAGCAAAGGCAGGATTGAAGCGTTCACCACGGGCTCTCCACACACGAACACGATTGTCATCACTGCCGAGATTGAATCTGGATTCGTCGCTAAAGACGACCTGGTTCCATTCCGCTACAGTCCAGTTTCCTAGTGCGCGGCAAAACTCCAAACGGAGGCGTCGATGGGTGGGCGTCAAGGGCAGCACACACAATGGGCGCCGCGATACCAACTGTCCTTCAGCCAGGCGCCTTCGTATGGTTCGAGAAGACACAGAGGCCCCTAGTGAAGGTGGTACCTGTGCCTGGATGGCGGCCGATGAAGCAGTTGGCTGTACGCGTGCATTTCTTACGATGTGGCGGTCTTCTCGACGACTGGTCTGTCAAGGGCGTCCTGAGCCTGGTCTTCGTGTACATGACATCTCTCGAGTCCACTGGTCCCAACACCTCACAACACAATCAGAGCGGCCTAATTGACGAGCTACTCGCCTAGCTGACCACCCAGCGTCCATCATCCCGACGATTCTCCCCGTCTCAAACTGCGACAACTGCTTATATTGTCTTCGAACACGGCGTAATGGCATGTCTATCTCAGCTCTTCCTTTGTAAATGATTCAGCACACTCAAACAAGCTTTGGTTACCTGTTTTATACTCCACAGAGTACGATGTTCAACGCCCTCTACCGGCTATACGTAATGCGCAATCACGCTGCATTTCTAATCATTTGCATATCTCCCCGACATGTACCTTCATTGCAAGTTTCGTTACGATCCCACAATTATTTCTTGGTGCGCTAATTTTTTTGTCCATGAGTGTATATATATATATATATATATATATATATATATATATATATATAGTATATGTATATATATATATATATATATATATATATATATATATATATATATATATATATATATATATATGTATATGTATATGTATATATATATATATATATATATATATATATATATATATATATATATATATATATATATATATATATATATATATATATATATATATATGGCATTAATTGCATACATTGACCGTTGTATTTATTTTGAAAGGAACTTCGTAGCGAAGTGCGGGTTTTCAGCTAGTATATATATATATATATGTGCCAACGAATTTTTTTTGACAAGTGGTCCCTTATCAACAAAAGCTTAGGAACCATTGTTTCACAGCGAAAATATAACATTATAATTTTCACATTCTAATGCATTTCCTGTAGATACACAGAACTGGAAAAAAAAATAGTACATTTTAAATTCTGCCGGAATGAGTGCAAATCAATAAGTGTAGATTTCTTGTAATATTTATTATAATTTGTTTAATATGAGTGCTTACTTTTTTCTGTGGATTACATTGAATGTATACAGTTCTAATACTTTGAATGTAACAGTTTTAAATCGATGAAGCTTACCATGCAACATTCTTAACGTCAGAATAAAACTACGAAGAAAAGCTCTACTGAAGATTTAAAACAAAAAAGAAGCTGAAAATGGTAGAACACAATAGAAAATCTAAGACACTGAAATCCGATACTTATGGGAAAAATAAACGAAAATTTCCTGCCATTTTTTTTTTCAACCGCTGAAGTAATGAGTAAATCTTCCTGAACGATTCAAATGAAGATTAATGATTTCATTATAATTGTTTTTTTCTGCGAGAAATAAATAACAGATATTAAAGATTCCATTATTTATAACAATGTAGGAGGGGTTTTTTAATAAGAAAATTCTTATTCAGAGAGAGAAATAAAATTATTCAAAACACCCAGCAACAAAAACACTTTTTTTAAACCTGTTTTTATATTTTTGCTGAATTAGATGATAATGTTCTTACAGAGATATAAGAACTGCATTTGCATCATATTGCTATGGAAATATCATACTTTTATCGTTATTAAAATGTACCATAAATCGTCATTTAAATGGGGATTTTACTTAATGATTATTAATTTCAAAGTAAAAAAAGAGATTTAAATGGAATAAGTGGAATCCAAAGAAAATTTTTTTCCCTCTAAATATCATTAATATAATATCTATATTACGGGGCAACCAAATTTCTGCATAAATTTTTTAGTTTACTTTAGGGTAAGTTCACTATAATTGAGTTAGAATTAATATTGAGAAAGAACTTACTGGAGTTTATAATGAAAATATATAGGCATATCTTTGATTCTTGTATAATTGTCTAGTGTCGGTAACAAATTTTAGTGCATATTTGCATATAGATACACACACACACACACACACATATATATATATATATAAAGGAGCTCGTCTGTTTGTTTGTTTGTCCGCTATAGAATCCTAGACTGTTTCACCTACCGGTACCGAATTCGGCACAGTTAATGTCTAGGACCCGAGAAAGTTAACGCAGCAAAAACGAAATTTGGGGCTGAATTAGTTTTTTTTAAATTAATTTTTTAATGATTTTTTGCGCCCCTAAGAGGTGCGCGTACTACTTAAATGTGGATACAGCACCTTCACCACAAGAGGAGTAAGTGTTAGCGTTCGTGAAATTCTGATGCGCGGGGTAGAAGAGGGTTGTTACAATAACCTTTGGCCTTATCTCCCCAGATACACACTCCTAGGGTTTTTGGCCTTGGGAAAATTAAAAACCGATTTACAATTTGCTTTTTATACGGTTTTTGGCCTGTCGACAATAAAAATACCGAATCACCAAAGTAAGGAAAATAGGCTTCATGCGGAATCCCGCCTTACTTTGATTAAATAAAGGGGATAACGTATCTTGCACTTTACCTCTTGGGTGATGTGGAAAAAACTGCTTTTCTAAGGAAAAAATAAATAACAAAGGCAAATGTAAATTATAAAACTTATTTATAATTAAACAGTGGATCAAACAAATCTATTAAATCTAATTAAACAGTATCTAATAAATATAATTAAACAGTAAGTAATATCGCCGCCGTCCACACCCGAAGGTTATATGGCCCTTCAATAATAAAATTAATCATCCCGATGGCAATCCAGCCCAGCCGGGTTAATTAAACAGTAAACTTATTCAAAACAAACTTATTCAAAACAAACTTATTCAAACAACAGTAAACTTATTCAAAACAAACAGTAAACTTATTCATTTAAACCCAGCCGGTTAATTAAACAGTAAACTTATTCAATCCAAACGTGCGAATCACGTAACACTGTGTTATTAATTCTCAACAAAATTAGACATATAATCAGACGAAGGTCCGCAGGCTCAAAGTTTATTCCTTTCTTATTGTTTGTATATCATTTCAGTAGAAACGCGCTAAGCGCATTCATTCTGGCCAGATGAACATGAAGAGCGGAGGGTGCAGCCCAGTATTTTTTTGATGGAATGCATGAAAAAATTTATATCTAAATATCTACTCGGGCAACTCCGGCAATAATGCTAGTATTATATATATATATATATATATATATATATATATATATATATATATATGTGTGTGTGTGTGTGTGTGTGTATGTGTGTGTGTCTGCAAAAAATAAATAGCAGATGTTAAATATTCCACACCTTATGACAATTTATGAAAGATTTTTTTAATAAGAAAATTATTATTTGGCGAGTGATAACAATTATTCACAACACCCAGAAACAAAAACTTTTTTAAACGTTATTTTAATATTTTTGCTGAATTAGAAAAGAGTGTTCTTACAGTGGAATGAAAACTGCATTTGCATCATATGAAAACATCATACTTTTATCGTTATTATAATGTACCATAAATCATCCTTCAAATGGGGATTTTGCTTAGTGATTATTAATTTCAAAATAAAAAAAGGAGACAGAGGGGGAGAGACAGAAAGGAGAATTTTATTTTTATCTGTGTTAAATAATTAGCGTCGAATTTCGGCATAAGAAAATGCACACTGAAAAATTTACTCCCTTCCAAGACGGTGCCAGTCGTACAGTCAGTAAACGGACTGTGCAATGCTCGCTTCACCGTATGGGTTTCGGGAGCCGTCGACCTACGAGAGTACCATTGCTCTATACTCGCCATCGGGCTGCACGTCTTGCCTGGGCAAGAGAGCACAGAGACTGGAGTGTAGAGGACTGGAAACGAGTAGCATGGAGTGATGAGTCTCGATTCCGACTACTTAACGCCGACGGGAGGCTAAGAATATGGCGTCAGGCTCATGAAGCCATGGATCCTGCATGCCTGGCTGGAACTGTACAAGGGCATGGTGGCTCAATCATGGTCTGGGGTGTTTTTTCGTGGCACAGTTTGGGATCTTTGGTGCGTGTACCAACCTCCCTCAATGTAATTCGGTACGTAGAGTTGCTGGGTGGTCACCTCCATCCGTTTATGCCGTTCTGTTATCCGCACGGTAATGGAGTTTTCCAGCAAGACAACTGTACCTCTCACAAGTCCCGGTTGGCTACTGGCTGGTTGGATGAGCATTCCTCTGACTTCTCTGTCATGAATTGGCCACCTAGAAGCCCAGACTTAAATCCTATTGAGCATCTTTGGGATGTTTAGGAACAAGGCGTGAAAGGCCTTCACACAGCACCAAAGAACCTTACTGAATTATGGACAGCTTTAGCCAATATTTGGCAAGCCACTCCCGTGGAACGTTTCCAGAAACTTGCTGAATCTATTCCTCGTCGTGTGGCAACCGTTATCAAGGCCAGAGGAGGCCCAACTCGTTACTAGGTAGGTATCCCTAATTCAGTGGCACTTCAGTGTATATGTATATATATATATATATATATATATATATATATACAGAGGCTGTTCGCACATTTTTTAGACGATTTTGGTAAGCGGTAATAAAAAATCGTTTGCTGCAAAGGAAATAATTGCAATTGTACTATGTTTTTAAAAGTCAAATTTATCGTCTACGGCTTGAAACTTTTGTTTCTATTCAAAATGGCGTTTTTAACAAAGCAGTGGTTCGAAGGCTACATTTATGCTCTTTCCGAAGAGAAATATGCATACTCCGTTATCCAAAAACGACGTGAGAGCCATGGTTTTGTTATATCTAAAGCGTCGATAGGTAATATCGTCAACAAGAAAGGAAAAAAACGTCAAATTGGAGCCTCAAGTGGGACAAAAATTCCAAACAAGTATCCAAGGAAAAAACGGACATCTTCGACTATTGCAAAGGTACGTTGTTTAATGTTAAAAGAAAATCCCCTAGTCAAAGGGACAGTTGCAAAATCATTAAAATGCTCGGTGTCCACTGTAAACAAAATAATAAACGTTGATTTAAATCTTAAGAAAGCGAAAAAACGCAATGTGCATCGTCTTCTTCCAAATCATATCGTTGAACGCAGGGCACGCTGCAGAATTCTATATCAGAAACACTTATCCAAAGAAAAATGGAAAACAATTGTCACAAGAGTACTCATATTGAAAGTAAACAGCACAAAATATAAATATGCAAATATATCTTCAAAAACAAAACACTTCTTGTATCGGAATTAAAAATGCAATCATTTGTTAGAAAAATCTACTTTCATTTTTAAATATTTCTTAAATATGTTCATAAATCTTCAAAAACAAAAGTAAAAGACTGCTTGTATTGGAATTAAAGATGCACACAGTTGTTAGAAAAATATACTTTAAATATTTTTTTAAAAATAATTCTTAAATATGTTCATATATCTTCAATTGACAAATTAAATTTAACTCACCGGTTCTTTGTAGATGGGCAAGAAATAAAGTAATCCAGTCCGTTAATAATGTCGTAGGATGGCTGGCTAGGGGATATGGAATTGTGGCCCAGAACGCACTTTGAGAAAAATGCTTCGTTCGAGCTCCCATGTAAAATGATACAAACAGAAGTGTAATATGGAGCACACTTTTCTACACTAACATTATTTATTATCGACGATTCACAAGACAGAAAAAAACAGTTAAAAAAAACTATAGACAATTTTACGTCTTTGCGGTGGGCGTCTGCCACCACGTTATTATTCATAACCTCTTTCTTTCCCGGCGTCTTTTCCTCTGTCTAGTCCAGGGCTTCTTAAACTGTGGGTCGCGACCCCCCCTGGGGGTCGCGAGACTACTGAAAGGGGGTCGCAAAGATCTGATACTTTTCAATCATTATAAATAAAATTTTAAAATTAGTATACACACTACGTACAAATATAAATACAAATAAAAATCATACAAAATACTAGTGTAGTTTTATTATAACTATTTTTTGAAAAAAGTGGCAATGCAAAACTGTTATGTAGGGCCTATAAATGAAAATATGGAAGTAGCATTTAAAATAATAAATACAACGCGCTCCTCGATTTTCAACTGAACGTTCGACATTGATGTCTGGCCGCCGGCGTCAGTGTTTGCAAGATAACTTAGTGATTATAAGTACCCAGACGCCGCGTCGCCTTACAGCTTACACATACAATACGGAAGCATAATCAAGCTAGGCTAGGCGAATCGGCATATTATTTTTATGAAAGAATAATAAAAAAAATTAAATGAAAGCTTCTTTTTCGGCGTCTTTGTGATACGGTGCCTTTGTGCGCTGCACACTTTGAACACGCCATGCGTCGGGGTTGATCTGATCGTAATTTGTTGTCATTGCACTGGTAAAGATTCGAGTGTAGTTATTTTTCTGTTTGTACTTCAGTTTGGACTCAGCTTTGTCTTCGTAGTGACATGTGTGTATTTACTGTGTAATTTTCAGTTGGTGTTTTTAATTATTACGTTAAAGTTCAACTACATTTTGTTTAATTATTTATTATTATTTAACCATCATGGATAAATGGCTAATTAAAATTCCAACTAATAAGTCTGCCACGCCGTCACAACCAAGTTGCAGTGCTTCAAATCCGACTTCTAGCAAAACAAAAAAAAGAAAATATGACGAATCATATTTGCAGTATGGCTTCACATGCTCTTCTCACAACAATGAAGAACAACCAGTGTGCTTAATTTGCAAAGAAGTTTTGGCTGCAGAAAGCATGAAACCGTCAAAACTGCAACGACATTTGAATACTAAACATGCAACGTTATCAAAAAAGCCAATAGAATATTTTGAGCGTCTTTTACAAACATCAAATAAAGAAAAGAACACTTTGGAGAAGTATGTTACTTTGAATGATAAATATCTATTGGCATCGTATGAAGTTTCGTATTTGATAGCAAAAACGAAAAAGCCTTTTACTATTGGAGAGCAACTTTTACTACCTGCAGCTATAAGAATGTCTGAAATTGTTCATGGAAAACAGTATGCTGCTGAAATTAGTAAAATTCCATTATCAAATGACACTGTGTCCAAAAGAATTTCAGACATTAGCAATGATCAATTTCAACAGCTTCTTATGAGGCTTAAAGACAGCTCAAAGTTTGCAATACAACTGGACGAGTCGACAGACATTTCAAAAATAGCACAGTTGTTACTTTTTGTAAGATATATTTATGAGGGAAGCATTCATGAAGATATACTGTTTTGTCGTCCTCTGGAAGGTCATACTCGTGGAAAAGATATATATAAAAAAGTAAATGAGTTTTTTGAAAAAGAAGGATTAAATTGGAAAAATTGTGTTGGTGTGTGCACGGACGGTGCTGCAGCAATGACCGGACAAGATCTTGGTTTTACAGCATTTGTTAAAGCTGGAAATGATCATATTACATTTACACATTGTATGATTCACCGAGAGACACTTGTTGTTAAAAAAATTGCACCAGAATTAAACACTGTGTTTTTTGATGCAGTCAAAATCATTAACTTTATTAAAAGTCGAGCACTTAATAGTCGATTGTTTAAAAATTTGTGCATTGATATGGATTCGGATTATACAAGTTTATTGCTACATGCTGAAGTTAGGTGGCTATCAAGAGGTCGAAGTTTGAAACGATTATTAACTTTAAAAGATGAAGTTCTTATATTTCTAACAGAGCAAAATTCTAATTTGGCCGATTATTTTCACGATAATTTATGGCTTCTCAAGCTATGCTATTTGGCAGATATTTTTGATAAAATCAATGATATGAATTTATCAATGCAGGGAGTCTGCGTTAATATGTTTATGTTAAAAAATAAACTTGAGGCTTTTGTTAAAAAAATTCTTATATGGAAGAACAGAGTGGAAAGTGGATCGCTCGAAATGTTTCCATTTACTGACGAGTATATAATTAGTAACAATATTTCAAAAAAAGATACTCCTATAACAAAAATTATAGTTAATCATTTGAAGGATATGGAAGTTTACATGCATAGGTATTTTCCCAATGATATCGATACACAACAATGGATTTGCAATCCATTTTCAATTGAAATGGAAGAAATTAATTTTTTAAACTTCAAAGCACAAGAAGAATTTGCCGAATTAACAAGTGATACTACCTTGCGACTCAGATTTTCTCAAGTGCCTGTGCATGAATTTTGGATAGAAATCAAATCAGAATATCCCCTACTATCGGAAATGGCAATGAATAAATTACTGCCATTTTGTACAACATATTTATGTGAATCAGCCTTTTCCACATTAACTTACATAAAATCAAAATACCGTTCAACTTTAATAAACGTTGAAAATTTATTACGATCTGCAATAACTCAAATTGAGCCTAGATTTAATTATTTGTGTAAAAATAAACAATCACATCCGTCACATTAATATTGTTTGATGTTAATAATATGTTTTTATTAAAAAAATTGTTACAAAAGTTTATTTTTTCTATTGAATATATAGATATAGTTTTATGTTTTCTTATAAAAAAATTGTTACAAAAGTTTATTTTTTCTATTGAATAAATATATATATAGTTTTATGTCATTCTATTTATTGTGTTTTATTACGACCGATATCCCGTCAACGTTTCCAATTATATATATGTGAAATGAATGGGTACGTATTCTTTAATCCTTATTTTATTTACATTGTAAAATAGTGCGATATTACATCTACATCTACGGTTAATATATATTTCATTATATGGAGGAGGGGGTCGTTTAAAATTTCCTAAGCTTGAAGGGGGTCGCTATATAAAAAAGTTTAAGAAGCCCTGGTCTAGTCATGCGTTCCCCGCAGTACGCCGAAGCTCTCCGTCAGGCGGGAACGCATCTGATTCGTTACGGGTACCGTGGATGATGTTTTCACAGCTCTGTATATCACACTCGGCATCCTGGCTCGACAGGTCCTCCTGTCGCCGAAGAAAATCAAAGAACCAAACCTAAAAAAAAACAAGAAAGGGGAGAAAGCAAACAAAACAAAAACATGGCATAGTCGTCTTAAAGCTACATGATCGTCGTTGTATAGCAATTGTTCGTCATAGGTGCCATAGTCTTTGCCGTCATTGAAACATTACACAAAACAAAGAGAAAAGAAAAGAAGAAAAAAAGAAAGTCATTAACAATAGTTTAGGATCATGAGAGAATGTCCATTGTTCAAGTCCAAGTCGGCATCGGAAAGGAGCTGTAGGTATAGTCACTAGGTGTTTGGCCAACTTTTGAGTTGATCAGCGGCTGTAGATGTCAAGTTGGGACCATCGTGCAGACCAACTTTTCGGACGTCATATCGGTCATGTGGTCGAACTTTTATGATTTCGTAAGGACCAAAGAATTTGAGGCCCAATTTGAGCCCAGACCCAAATTGGGTATGTTGAATTGCTACTTTGTCACCAACATGATAGGTCGGTGGATGTTTACGACGTTTGTTATATTGTCGCTTGTTCTGCTCTTGTAGTTTCAAAATGTTGTTTTGTGTGTCGTTGCGAAGATGATTTGTGGCTGGAAATGTCATGTTGATAAACTCATCTTCTAGGTCAGAAACCTGCTTTATCAAAGCTAGTCGTTTTTCGTCATTTTGTTCATCTTGAGCTGGCAAGTCTTTTTCGAATTGAGTCTTTAGGTCTTGCATATTCACTTCGAAACGTAATTTGGAATCGTCAGTTAACTGTAAGTCGTCTTCAAGTTCTTCAATTTGGTTGTCTAATTCGATGTTAAGATCTTCAAACTTTGATTGTAATTTGTTCTTTGATTTATTCATTTTTTCCTGAATTTTTTGCATATCATCTAATTTGTGGTGCAGTATGTCAATATCTTTCGAAATCGTCTTCTTTTGTTCTTTTAACAAAGCAGAAGCATCTGCTTCCTCTTCAGCTTTCTTTTTATATTCTGCAATCTGGATTTCGGCAATATCTAACTTTTTCTCTAAGTTTTTCCTTGCTTCTACTTCTTCAAATACTTGCTCTTGTAAACTCGCACGTTCACGTTCAAGATTGTGCTTAGTCTTCTCTAGATCAATTTTAGCTTTTTGCACTGAATCTAACTGTTCATTTAATTTTTCAGTGTCAATTGTATGTTTCTGCTTCAAATTACGAATCTGGTTTTGGTGTGCAGCAGTTTCATCTTCCAAGTTTCTCTTTAAAATATTGAGTTCTTCCTCCATTTTAGTTCGCAAAGCTTGTTGTGTAGCTGTTGAATCCATATAATCAATAAGTTTATTCCTCAAATATTCTAACTCCTCATTTAAGTTTCTTTTCTGGATTTCAGACATTGCTATATCTTCTTTTAAGTGAATCAGTTCAGATTCCAAAGCTTTTTGTTTCTTTTCAGCTTCTTTCGCTTGAGCATTCAGTTCATCTTTAACTAACCGAGATTCTTCCACTTCTCGCTGAAAATCGTTCACCTGACTCTGCAATGTTTCGAGTTGGTGCGTTTGGTCAGTAATCATTGTAGCTTCGCTACCTGAATCGTGTTGCTCATGAAGATCAACATTGTTTATCATTATTGGATAACACTTATAAATGGATGGTGTAGGAACATGTAAGGCGTCATTAGGTGGAGTAGTGTCCGAAGAATTTTCTGGGATTGTCTGTCCAACGCGATGGGAGCAAGTTGAGGATAAATGTCCAAAAGAATTGCATGAAAAATATTTTGGAGTCGTATGCGGGCAACTGGAACTTTTGTGGTTCTTAGAACCACAATTGTAACAAACGGGGGGTTTTGAAGAATTATTGGGGAGTTTCTTGTCGAAGGTATAATTTCGTTGACGATTATCATATGCGAATTTAATATCCTTAGAAGGTTTACTTAATTTGGACGTTGAAAGAAATTTCTGATAAACTGTCAATTTTTCTTTGAATTCTGTGAACAGATTTAGCACCATATAACAAAATTTTATTAGATGTAGAATCGGGAATACCGTTGATAACATAATCAAAATTTGAAGAAATGTCAATTTGACCTCTTGAACCGATTTCTCGCATAGCTATGAAGTAGTCGTGTAAGGATTCATTAGGTTGTAACCGTCTTTGCAGCAACATCGTGTGAAGATCGGCGCTATTTAATTTGGAGGAAAATTCTTCTAATAAGTTTTTTTTGAGCGAATTCCAAGTGGTTACTGTCGTGTAGCCACAACGTCTAAACTTATTTATTTATTTGGGCGTGATTTAATTGGGGGTAGTACATTTATTTATTTTATATAAAATGGGTAGTTGGGCGCGTTGTGTTTTGATATTTATTTTTAACCCAAAGCTCAAGACGTATTATGGCTAACGAACAGAATGACAAAACCTAAACTCCTAAAAACTAGTAGATAACTTTTATCAGATCCACTGTAAGAATAAAGATGACTGACACCAATTTTATATTTACAAAAAAAAAAAAAACTAATTTATTTACAACATCGTCTATCTACAAGATCACATAAGGAAACAAAATTAACTAAATCTTAATATTCAAACTATTCATATGAAAAAGTCCCTCATTATTTCTTCTAAAATCAAAAATCTAAAACACGTACTTCAATATTTAAACTATACCTTTACGATTCAGGGAGCATAAGATTATTTATTCTACCGAAGTTTATATATGTGTGTGTGGGCTTGCATACTTCAAAGGAAAATATTTTTTTTAACTTTTAGTTTAATGTATTTTTTATTTTACACCATTTTTGAAAACTATAACTTTCCGAGCCCGTTTCTGACGCTCTGTACGACACCATAAAAAAATATCCCACTTAAATCACATTTGGAACAACATAAAAACAATCTGTGAGAAAATTTTCTTGAATTTTCAAATCATCTGGCTTTTTTTACATTCAATTTTTATAAATACTGCGAAGCGCTAGTTTAAAAATATAAATGGCGTTTGAAGATAAATATATATTTTTCCAAGAAAAATTAAAAACGACTTTAAATTAGCACGAAGCGGATGAAAGTTAAAGTTTTTTTTTATCCGGAAAGTATTGCAATTTTTAAAAACAAAATAAAGTTTTTTCACTCCTCAATTTTTAGAAATAAATAAAATTATTTGTCTAGACATAAAAATCTTAGAACAAGAGAAGTAAATGGATTGCGAACAAGAGAAATAGAGGGATTTTTGAAGGCAAAAAAAACTTACAATACGACTGAAAGTCGATCGAATCGCTAGAGAATATTTTAGGTATAAGAACCGAAAACTCTTATATGTCGATAAATGAATAAAGAAACGGACATGAGTGAAACTTGTTTATAAGAAATAAAGCGGTATAAAGCAAACATCAATCAAAACTTCGGCTATTGTAGTTTTAAGAGAAAAGTTATATAAGGCCTTTTAAAGAAAAGAAAATCTATAGCGGTAACCGAGTGAAATCGTTTTCCCAGAGGAAAAAAATTCAAAGACGAGAGATAAGCAAAAAAAAAAAAAAAGATTCAAATCCGTTTGAAAGAGATTGAATCCTTTTGAAGTCTTAAAAGACTGATACGAAAAGCTGTGCGCTCCTACATTTTCTTTCCTGAGTTGAAGCGTTTTATCTTCCTGCCACATTTACAGCAGTTAGTGCATGCGTGCTGTAAACTAACGTTATAATTGTAGTGAGGAATTAATTAGTGTGGTTTTGATGCTTTGGATTACCTATTGGAGAAAAAGAAAGCTCCAGGTTCAATAATAGAGGTCTCATATAAAATGGATTTTACCTTCTCTGGCAAAGAATACAGTTTGTAGAAAAGACTGAAATCTGAGATTTATATTTATATATATGTCTATCTATCTATCTATCTATATCTGTCTATATATATATATAGGTCTGAAATCTGAGATTTTCTTTTTAAAATGTTAAAGCGATAATGTTGGAATTATATTCATTAAAGGTGCCCAAAATAATTTTTAAAATCGGAATTTTCTCACTTGCTACTGAATTTCCTACCTTTTTACATTTTGAAGGAAATCAGAGAATATATCTTTTTTCTCTCCAGGCCTGAAGTCTCTTATCGCTTAGTGGTCCCTAGTTGTGGAAAAATTTTAGCTTCAGTAGATAGTCTAAAAATTTCTCATACCTTCAGAAAATATTCTAGCTACTCCTACCACGATAGGTATACTCCAAGAGACAAACACGAAAGTAAGCAACCACACACACACACACATAAAGATAATAGTGATTATTCTGGTGGAATCGCAATTTAGTAGAATTCGGTTGTAATGTAAACAAGATTTAGACAATTTTGAATGAATCGGGAAGTATACAAAAACGTTTGAAAATATTTTTGAAAATCTACTCAAAATTTCTGAAAACCAAAGAGTTCCATCAAAGTCTAGACGATTATTCAAACACACCAAGTTGTATTTTTGACATGATTTATACCTGAAATTCAAATACAAAAAGTAATTCGAATATAAAATTCTCTGAAGACCTTAAAGAACATTTTAAAGTAAAGAAAGTTGGGAAAGCAATTTTTTTTAAAAAATAAAACTCTCGAAACATGGAATAGGGGAAGGTGGGGTAAGATGACGAACTTAAGCTTCAAATATTTTTCCTGAATTCAATATGTGGTTTAAAAACCTGAAATTTACAGGAAAACTTCTTTCAACCTTTATGTTTTATTAAAAAAATTGAAACGATTTCATCTCCTATTGGAAGATGGCAAAATATTCCCTTTCCCCCAAGAAAGTAATTTTCATCATCTTACCCATTAGGTGGGGTAAGATGACTAAGGGTGGTGGGTAAGATGACGAATCGATAACAATATAAATCAAGATATAAAGGTTTATTTTCAAAAATGCAGAGAAACAATTTCACTTAGGTACTTAGTGAAAAAGTCACAGATAACACAAAAAATACAATGATAGATTACCCATAATGAAACAAAAACTTAAAGAATAAGATACAAAAATTAAGAAAAAACATAGGTAATAAAGTTCATATACAAAAATCGCATTTTCAGGGTCTGTCTTTTGCTTCATTATCATCCCAGCCGGAACATTGAGCATGTGCCCAAGATTTGCACCTGAAGCACTGATACCATAATTCGTCCTTTCCCCCCTCCCCGCAAATAATGCAGTCTTTTTCCAATAATGTTTCAGTATCGTAGTAGTCGTCCTCCACATATGGAACTTCTTCTTGTGATGACTCATCAGATGACCAGTAATCCCGTTGACGCATTCCAGTTTTTCTTCTTTTTCTAGGTGTTTTCGGTAAACATTTAGCTTTCTTTGACGCTAATGTTTCAGCTTTCCTTTTCAATCTTTCCTGTCGTTTCAGTTCCATCAATTGTTTTTCTTTCTTCTTTTTTTCAAGAGCTTGTTTTACAGTAGATCCAGAAATGTGGTAAAAAGGCAGTTTCTTCTTTGCTTTCCTGGTTGTTTTCTTGCTGGCCATCGGAAGTGGAGGAAGAGCTGAGGAAGTTGATGGCTGTGGAGATAGGGTTGATGAAATGGTAGGTTCAGGAGGAAAGGCCGATGAAATGTGCTGCTGACAAATGGTAGGATAATCTAATTGGTTGTTTTCAACAACATGAAGCGTGAAAATCTTCGTCTGTGAAAATATTGCTGTCTAGAGGCTCAATGCCAGTCGCTCTGAATCCGTTCACAGCAATCTGGACAGTACTAATTCTAAGGTAAGCTCCTCGTCATCTTACCCCACAACGCCATTTTCGGTTTCAACTTGTTTATCAGTATCCAAGCTTATCGTAAATAAAGTATAGCATACATAATTTTTAACGTTACGAGTGGTATTTTGAGAGAGAAAAATGGAGGAGAAAAAATAACTTACCATAGTCGGGTAATTCCTTGCGCTGTGAAGTCCAAAATTTCAAACACAGATTAAGGAAATACATTTGAGTCGCCACTACTTACAAAACGATCTCAACTTATATTTCTTGTAGTGGGCGTCTTAACCCAATACTAGAGTCTTAAAAATTGCCTGGACAGGTGCTGCTATCTATGATTGCGTCGGAGAAATACCGACTTCGTCATCTTACTCACTTCGTCATCTTACCCTACTTTCCTCTACTTATTAGCTGATCTGAATATGAACATATTTGCGGTTTTTCAATGTCTACTAGCGAAATTTCTTTAATTTGAGAGAAATAAAAAGGGCCTAATTTACAGAAATTTTTCTTGGAGCAATTCAGTTTACATGAATCAAAAATACATGGATCAATTTACAAGATGCTAAAATTCTGTTCTCATACTGTATGTTCGAGCAAAGGCTGAAAATGCAAATGCCGAGTTCTGTTGGAATATTGTATGTCCTACAGCATTTTATACTGTGTGATATATAATATTCCATGGAAGATTTTGTATATCGTTAAGAGAAAGATTTCCATGAAATTTCTTTCCGGAGAAAATATAATTCAAGGTAGGATATATTTACGGAAATTTGTCAATATTGGAAAGAACACCATCCTAAATTTAAACACACACGTTAACTTCCGTATGTTCGAATTTTGTTGATTTGATATTTTTGAACCATTTTAAATACATAAATTCAACTTTCGTCGAGATTTTTTCATAAACCTAACACTTTTCTTGACTCATAAACCTGAAAAGAGAGGGAAAACTTAAAATCTTTAAATAAGTAGAACAATCATTTTGCCGATATTTAAATTTTATTGTTAACTCCTTACATTATCTCGTTGAAAATTAAAACTGGCATTTCCTTAGTGTATTATATGAATGTGTATATATATATATATATATATATATATACACACACACACACACACACACATATATATATATATATATGTGTGTGTGTGTGTGTGTGTGTGTGTGTGTGTGTGTATTTATAAGTATGTATGTATATTACGCCAACATGGTTGTTAAAAGATGGTCTCTAGAAATAACAACGCATAATGTTGTACGGAATTTAAATATGTCCTAAAACTTCAAAAAAGCCAAAATCTGTCCTCTTTTACTAGGGAACCAATTTTTATGCGACAGAATGTCCATATATAACTTTCATGGCATAAAAAGTTTTATATTAATTATAAAATAATCATGTTTACGTTTAAATATAAAAAATAATGTTTAAGTTCATAAAAAAAGTTAACTATAGTAAATCGACTTTATATATATATGACGCTATCAAAGATATTTTATAAGTATAAATAAAATATTTGACATAAAACGTAATTTAAAAAGATAATATAAACTTTGAAAAGAACCTTCAATTTCATACATAGAAGAAAACTGGAAGATCGTAAATTTTGAATCAAGCTGAAAGTGGCAGAATAAATATTGATTCTGAGCAACAACATTTGTTATTGCTCTTTAAAGAGAAGAAAGTAATTTCTTTAAACATTTTTGAACACTCGGAAATGTCAGAAAGGTTTCAGAGCACACAAGAAGAACTTCGAAAATGACAAATGAGCAACTCAAAACAATAAATTTATCGCTCCAGACTTTCTACAGATTCTTAGATATTTTTATGACTTTGGGGCAAACATCAGGTGAGAAAAAATGAAATCACGTGTTTTAGGAAATGATGAAAAAAATATTTTTTATTGAAATAGTAGTGCAGTTGGCTATTCAAATTTAAGGATATTGCTTTAAGTACAACTATAAGCAAAATTTCTAAAAATTTACATAATCTAGATTTCTTCAGCTCGTTTCTAGTGAAGACAGAAATATTTAAAAAAATTAATCAGAACTTGGTCAAAAATTGTGCTCCGGTGTGCTAAATTGTATGGGACTCATATGCTGATTAGTGTGTAACTTCCTGAATTTTTAACAAATGGTGTTAGTATATCTTTTAGCGCCTGTTATCTTCATTGAAAAGGTGATTAAAACTTAAACGGAATGGCAACAAAGGAAAACGGTTTCAATTTCAATTTTTTTTAATCTAATCGATGAATTTTCGTCTAATTATTCCATTGCATAAGTAGCATTGGAACAATTTCTAAAAACATAGTATAGTTACATTTTAGGGATTATGTTTCTCGGGAACAATTTAAAATATGACGAGTTAAATCATCTGATATTTTTAATGGTTAATTTCTTCGAAGTTATCCTAATAAATAAACGATAAATAAATGGAGAATAGATTGCAAAAATAAATAAATAAATATACGAAAATTTATAAAATCCCAAAAGTTGGGCAAATGTACAGGGTTTCCATAATTAAACTTCAATACTTTAAAGTTGTCTACAGTCGAAACTATTGTTCAGAAAGTTTTGAAGGGATGGGAATTTGTTTGAGCGAATAAAAAAATTAATTCAAAATTTCATCACCAGAGGGCGTTTTTTGAGGAATTACACATTTAGCCAACATTTACTATAGTTGAAAAAATTTATTACAACAAGACCTGTTCAACATGACGGCCACCATTTTCAGCTACCATTTGAAATCGTAAGATAGCATGTTCTACAGTTCACCGCACTGTGTCCGGGGAAATGCTGAGAACATGTCGTGAAATGCTATCTTTCAGATCAGGTATAGTTCTTGGTTTATCAAGACTGACTAATGTTTCACATGCCCCAAAGCCAAAAGTTGTATGGGTTGAAGTCTGGGGAGGTCGATCTGGTAATCGTAACGATGGCATTCTGATTAGTAATAGGAAGCACGCTGAAAACAAAATCTCCTTGAAAGTTTCTACGTTTTATAACAGCTTCTGCTCTACGTCGACAAAAATTAATTTGCACATATGTTTCTTCTTCGCTCCTTCAAATCTTTTGTCCGAAAATTAGTTATCGAACAAGTTTCCGATCGACTTTGCAATCACTTTAAAGACTGTAAAATTTAATGAGTATGAGTCATTTTGTTAGGGTGACCTATGGATAAAAAGACGGTGAAATCTTAAGTAAAGAACCAATTGTAAATGAGTTATTCATAAAAAACGCCCTCTGGTAGTGAAATTGTGAACTAATTTTTTTATTCGCTCAAACAAATTTCCATCCCTTCAATATGCCCTACACAAAATTTCATAACTTTCTGAACAATAGTTTCGACTGTAGACAATATTAAAGTAGGGAAGTTTAACTATGGACACCCTGTATCTACAAATAGACTGTTGTTATTGTCATATTTTCATTCAAACACTACAGTCAGGCGATAATCTTAGAGGAAGGTGTCTTCCCTGGGAGACTTTCCTCAAGGAAATGAGTCTTATTTCTATAAAACCCCGCAAGACTTAAAACTCGTCACCTATCCTAGTAACTTGTAAAATTCATCTACTGGGACCAGGATTCGAACAAACCTGAAACCCTGCCTTCAACTTAATGAACTATCCTGACAATGTGGGGAAACGTTATTTTAAATAACTTCCCTCGCATACTCCAACTTTATTTTCAGGCCAACAACGCATAATATGGGTTTCGGCCCCACAACGAATGTACATATTTGTACATTCGTTTTTTAAACGTTTTAGTGCGCTTATATTTTTTTTCGCGAGGAACATTACTTATATTATTTTCGACGGATTATCATTGTCTTTCCAGTCTTCCGGCTCCACTAGAACGACTTGTTGCCTGGACCGGCTTGGAACACCGGGTATCTAAATCCCCAGCATTCTAGCAAAAGAACTAACCCGGAAATGTGAAGAGATATTATTTGTGATGACCTCTCTCCCAAATTCCCATTGTTCAGTTTGATGACTTTTCTGTCGAGGTTGACTTAAAAATAAGCCAGTAGGAAACACTTTGAAAGGCTTTATTTGAATAGTGGGCCAGCTCCATTCTTGTTCAATTTGAGATACAGAGCCTTCAAGTCTAATGAGTGCTAAAAAATGACTGCTGAAGTCAAATTTATTGTGCCCTCTGTTGGCAACAGAAATAAGCCGGAGGTATATCAGTTTCAAAATAAAATAGAAATGACTCGTATGAACATGAAAGTGAGGCTAACTCCATTTTTAAAAAAAAGTCGAATTGGCCCACTATTCAAATAAGGCCTTCAATAATGCTGATAAATGCAATCAGTAAATTTTTTCCATAATTTAAATAGAGAAATTTCCTGCAATGTTTGACACCGCCTCGCGTATTAAAAGTTCTAAATTCCTCTTCTTCCTTAAGAATTTTTCTAAGTGGTTCATCGCAAATCTCCTTCAAGAATGAAAATCCTAGAGTTTTGTTCTAAATTCATGAAGAAGATATATATCACTTTGCTTGCCCCTTATTTACCAAAACCGGTAATTTTCGAAAGGAAATTTTAGTTTTCTCGTATGCGCAGTAACATCACTCCAAGACTGAAAAAAAAATTTGCTAACTTTTATATTTTGAAAAATCATTCTGCCTACGCATTCCTTTATGACCGTTTTTCCCGTTTTTATTTTAATAAAAGTTGTCATTACTTGGCCGAAAGCCAAGATAATATTGTGAAAAGACCCGGCCTCACATAGAAATATATATCCTGCAGAAAAATTATTATCGTCCCCCTTTTGATTACTGATGCTGTCCCTAAAGCACAGTGATTAATCACCGAGACGGAAATCACATCCTGGGATAAAGAATGACCATAATTTTCTCTGCTAGATTAAACAGTAATGTCTCTGTTACTAATGAGGTTGAGGTAACTCTTTTGAAACCGGAATGACTCTATAACTCTAGAGTCAGACTCGGGTTGGGGGTGAGGTAATTAAAATAATTTCGCACCCACGTGGCTTTTATATTTAGAGTTTGAAAGCGCCTTTTCTAGTATTATTATTTTCGTAATAGTGTAATTTATAGTTACATCAGTGCTAAGTTACTTTTTAAATTGACGGTTAATAAACTTTATATCTCAAGGGAGCTATATTATTGCTATTATTATTGTCATTGCTACGAGGGAAGATAATTATTCCATGATGATATATTTTCTGTCGCTTTACTTGGTAAGGAATGACATGAGGCGTAGCACACGAGACGGAACTTAAAATTTATGATAGAGCCCAACTTTGAATCAGCCTTATTAGAGGCTTAAAATCACGCTGTTTTTAGCTCAAGACTTTTTTTTTAAATGATACAATTAATTCATGAGTTAGTAAAACACCTGTTAAAATTTTATGAATGGAACCAACTTAATTTCTCATACAAATGTACTAAGCAATTTAGTTAAGCACATTCCATCCTGTCCCTTCATACCTCTATAAATGCTTGCCTAAGCTTTTAATAGTAGGTTGATATACTTTTGTTATTTTTTGACTGTAGTTTAATTGTAATGCTCGGCTGTTATTACTTTTGGCAATATAAATTCTGCAGGAAAATTGCACTTGCAGTATAGTTTATATATGATTTAAAACTACTTATATCTTACAAAGAATCCAAGCAAATTTCTAGAGTAACCCGAAATGAAGGTTGAGATTGTTTAATAGCTTTATGATTCAATGTCATCCATAAATCAAGCATCAAATTTAATTATTCCGTATTTTTTTTAAAAGTGGATTCCCTGTGCTCAACAAAGAATGCTCATAGTGATGTAAATTTTGGATGTTTTTTCTTTTTTCAAAAATATTTGGATGATAAACTTTCTTTTTTCTCGCTTTAAAGCCACGTTGAAAGACATTCATTAGTTAACGGATCGATTCGACATCTTAAAGCTATATTTAATGATAAATAGTCCATCATATATGATTAAAATATCCATAATTCAGTAACACGTGGTCCTATTTTATCGAAACCTTATACTTTGTTTCTGATCATATTAAGGGTACCATATTTTTACCAATGTGGCTCTATCGCGCTTAAAAAAAAATCTTCTTTTAAAGGTGAACTATGGAGACCGATTTAAAATTACAGACAAGCTAAGAGTTTTTCTAGACTGTATGCTAGCCATACACTATCCCTTGGGGTTGCTCGAGTCAGACGATCACTTTGAAACTTAAACAATCTCAATGGATTATCTAGTAAGAGGTTTTAATAATTACACTTCTTGGCAACATATCGTTACTATAGCAACTATTTTTTATGCTATTCACAAATACAAGAAAATCGCTTAAACATATTTAACTAGTATGTTTTTATATATAAGCATGTATCATTCCTGGCTGTCTAGAAAGAAATAAAAGGGGCTTTTTAAAGTTATTTAAGGGGTATTATCGCTGTGAATATCATCTGAGAAGGTACTTTAATAAAATGTTTTGATATTAAAGAGGGGATAATAAAGAATAATAATTCCCAACACATAAAAGAAAAACCTGATGATACCTTACAAACATTGAAATAATTCACTCGACATAATGTTCAAATGTCCGGTGATGGAACATTTAGCCTACCAACATTAACTTGGAGATATAATATTTCACGCTTCTGCAACAATTTGTTATAATTACAAATAAACGGATGCCGGCTCTAGACTGCAAGTACCGGTATTTTTAGCATTTGTGTAGTAAAATATGACCATATAGATCACCAAAAGCAACTGGCCACCCAAATAGGGGGAAGATAAGTTCAAACCGATGCATTTCAATTCAAACCCGAAAAAAAAATCAGAATTCTTATTATAGTTGTTGAACTTTGCATAAATGATGCAAAGTTTTAAAAATAAAAACTTTAAATGACCTATCTTTATGTTTATTTTTTATGTCTATATTGATAATATATCTAGATTTAGCCAAACGGGCTAAAAAAATATTACGTTAAAAAATTCTCGAACAAAACATATACGGTCAATCAAGATTTTGATTTTGCCTGCAGTTTACATTAAAAACTACATAACAACTTTGGGGAATCCATTTAGATTATTTTAATAATAAAAATAATAATGTGTACTCATGAAAAAGCGTTTCTCTCAGTTTTATAATATACGATGTTTTGGCCGTAAATAAAAGCATTCTAGTCCCAAAGAAAGTTTTGGAAGCTACGAGATGCTGCTTCAGTAATAAAATATTTCACATTCAGACATGTTTTTACTTTTGAATAAAATTCTCCTGGGTTGTCTGGGTACTATCAGTTTCATAAAAAATGTCTTAGAAACACATGCTTAGACCTTTTATGAATTTTAAAATAAAGCGTTTTTACCTCCGTGATATATGGGGAAAATTTATAAGTCTTTTGAATAAATTCGAAATGTTTTCGGGGGAGAGTTTTAGCGTATTTCAAAAGTGTCATTTTGAAAATGACGAATAGCTTTTCACTCACTTTTGACACATCCTACAAAAATGAGAAATGTTTTGCGGGAAAACACTCGCTATTATATTTCGTTTGACGAAGGATTTTGATGATTTCGGGACACACAAAGTGTTCATATGTAGTTTTACTCTTCGTTTTCATTCCCGTAGTTTGACGCGTAGTTTGAAAAAAAGGAGTAGTCATTAGTAGTCTGTCAAGTGCATCGTGTTGTATTTATTTTTTTAAGATATAGATTCAATCAAATAAGAGATACTGTACTAAAAAACGAACTATTTATTCATTTTAAAAATGGCTGATGATTTTCTTAGAACAGCGATCTCACTCTTTTTTATATTCTTTTTATCACCTAGCAACAGCGTTCTGCTTGTTGCCAGATACACAACAACGTAACAAAAAAGTTTACAAGAAAAGTATAGGGGAATTTCCGTGATTTTTACTATCACAAGGGCAAATATTGCGTTGGCCAAAATGTTTGTTCGGCTCTTAGTAAGTTGGCTCTAGTACCGCTTAGACGTCTTTAACGAAACAATATTTGAAACAATTTTGTTAGATTGTGCTGTGACAGTTGTCATATCGGAGTGCATTTAAAACAAAAACTTATTAAAACTAGGGAATTTTCGAGTAGCCATTTTAATATTGAAGATGAAAGATAATTAACAACATTTTTGACTTATTACGCTCTATTATTTCATGATAAGTGAAAGCGCAACTAAAACACATACAAAAAAAAAAAGATTTGTGCAGTGTAAGTTTTTGGAAGATGGCATATTTATGAAGTTGCCTGAAAGAGGGCAGAATGTAGTGGAACAAAATGGTGAACGTGTAGTTTAATAAAGGTATTAGTGAAAATCCAAAAATGTGTCTTATTTTCACTTCAAAACCGAACGAACTTTTTGGCCAGCCAAATACTTTCTGAATATAGTACAGAATAGCATGAAGCTGCAATGAAAAATCGGTATATTTTATTACTTTTATCGTTATTATCTTTCTTGTAAATGTTATGGTCAAAGATTAACTAGAACTTTTTGAGAGTTTTCATAAATCTGCATGTAATACTAAAACTAAATTGTTTGTCTATATAAATACAGTGAAACTTCTATAGCCTGCCACTCCTCTAAATGGCCCTATTTTGTTCAGAATCGATTCAAGACTCCATAGAGCCAATGTTATGGAGAATACCGCTTTTCGACGGCAACCCCTCAAAAAGGCCACTTTTTTTCGGCAACACGACTGGCCACCATAAAGAAGTTTCACTGTACTTAATGTTGATCATAGTTTCAATATTTAATATTCCAGTACACTTGATATTAACAGCATCGGAATAAAAGATGTTTACCATTAAAATCGGCCTTGAGTTTCTGTGTCAAAAAGAGGTTTTAATGTACTTCCCAGAGTTATTCACTGTTAACGTTGGACAAAGGATATTTATTTCAAATAATTTCATTACTGTTATCTGTTGGTTGTAACAGAAACCTGTTGTTTGCAGTAATTTTTTTCTAGAAAAGTTTTTGGAATTCTGCTGATCATTGTCATATTTTGATCCAAAATAAAATTAAAAAAACACTATCTGAAGGATGAAATATCAAAGAAAGTCTTTAGTAAATAAATATTGTTTATCACCTTCTAATATTTTCAACCGGCGTTTAAAAAGGGAATTTTAATGAATAGATGTGGCAGATATATTGGACGGGAGGAATTTAGCTCTGTGGAAATTCTGCGAAAAGAAACAGTAGTTACTCGTACATCTGTCTCTTAGAGATTATTTTTTAAAGCAGTTTTATTAATTAGAAAAATAGACGGCTACATTTTCCAGATGCACATGACTTTTATTTCGATGAATGTTTAAACTTTTGTTTTAAACTGTAATTGCTACATGATCGTGATTAGGACCCTTTGCGGAAATCAATTCACTTTTTGTCGCATATACTCTCATTTTTTTTATTTTTTTTTATAATTTTTGACTTGGTAGAAAATTATTCATTTTCAATCTGTCAACTTACGTTCCTACTTTCCATGTCCTCATTTCAAAAGGATGTGGTGTCGCCAGGGTTTTTAAAAAGAATATAATAAGGGGCAGAAAAGAGATCGTGAAAGCCCGAGATTAGTATCGAATTTGATTAATCAACAGCACGTGTTCAGGTAGTTGGCTGGTTCCGTACTAAATTGCACCTGTGATTCTACCTGAAAAAATATTTTGCCCTTTTGCTCACGTGGCAATAAATTGGATTCGGTTATACTTTTCAGTCATGCAATCACACCATGAAGGTCATATCATACGAGAACTGACTAAGGCAGCCTATCAATGTACCTGGTATTTTTTGCTTACTAAATCGAGTAGTGCCTCTCCCAATCTTCTAAACGTTCTTGAAATTGGTTTGCAGTTGTTTTATTCCCTACTCGGCCCTTCTTTTCTTTTCTATTTTTTTTTAACGAAAACGCGCCTAATGGGAATAAATTTCAATGGGCTGAGAAAATTTTTGCGTAGATTTATACTAATCTAATATGTTCGCATATTAAGCTAAGTAATATCTCTCCTTTATACCACAAATTCTGTTCAACATGAGTAAATTAATTTGAAGTACTGTGTATTATATTAAACATACAATATTTAATATTATTCTAGAAGTTTATTTGTGATTTTAATTATCTGGTTACGTTAAGACATACAGAGAACACGCGCAGTGCATTGTATTCTGTTTGAGTAAATAGTATCTTTCCAGTATATGAACTCCAAAAGGGTAATCCTGGAATGTCAGCTGCTATTTTCCCATCCTATTATAGTAGGATGAACTTCAAAAGATTTCCTCGTATCTCTGTA
>OU015493.1:39572095-39622095 GCA_907164885.2 Dolomedes plantarius | reverse complement strand
ATTATTATTTAAAATTTTCTCCGTTTTAAACTCTTTTTTCGTTTTTGTTCAGTTTCCGTTATTACTTTTCAACTATATTTTTATTTTAATATTAATTTTTACTGATAAGGGCCGAATTTAAGACTTTTTAATATGCTGAGCATATTTGATTACAATTGTCACTTAATTACTGGAGATAAAGTCTTTAACCTTGGTGCTCCAACAACTTTAAATTTATTGATCCTTGTAATAACTAATATTAATAATTAGTGACCCACTCTTGAAATAATAATAATAATAATAAATATTGTTATTCATAATTATTTTATATTTATAATATATATTTACTATAAAAATTATTATGATTATGTTGCCTTATATTCCATTACTGATCTTTTCAGCAAAACGACAGCCAGCAAGGAAGGACTTGGATATGCATTAGGTCTCCTAATCTCCATGTCTCTACTCTACCTACTACATTTTTTTCCCGCCAGGGGAAGGAATCTCACTTTTAGAATTCTATTTCTAACTTACTTCGCACCATGTTATCTAGTATCTAAAAGGGTAGTGATAAATTTATATAAAAAAAAATTAATGAAAAAATGTGCAAGGAAACATCCCATCGCTTCGTTAGCCTAAAAAGTAAGGAACAATATGTGAAGAATGGAATTCAGAAAATCGGAGTTACTTCAGGGACGCCGGCAGAAGCAGCATCAAGGACTGCTGATTTTTAATTTGTACAGTTATATTTTTTGCTTATGAGGACATCGTACATCCCGTAATTTTGTCTTCAAACAGGGGCAAAGGACAAATGGTCGTAGGGGGTCCTCCAAAAAAAAAAATGCACTGCAAAGCAACATGAATACAATCAAGTGATATATATTATGTACCACTGTACTCCACAGATTTCATAAATAAGTGGTTTATGTAGATTGTCAGACATCAAGCATCAAAGACCTAAAGAGCAAATAGAGCATTTTCTTCTTAAAAATATCAAATTTGAAAATGATTGTTTTTCCATCTGTCTCCATTTTCGATCAGAAAGATTGTTTTTCAATCAAAGTTTAAAAACTTGTAATCCTATTTTTGAGCGTTATCCCCAAAAATCACTTAAATCCAGTGAAAGCGTGCAATACTGTAAAAGTTGTAGCAAGTCATTATTAATTCAAACGCAGCGTCATGCATCGTTGCAATCCATGTCTCTATGTTGAGAGGTCACTTATCTTAGCAATCAGTTATACTTGGAACTGCCAGGCACTGCTAAGGAAAAATCTCATTGTGTATCACAAAAGAGGCTGAAAGAAATTATTGGTAGATCGAGATTATTTTTATTATCTTTTTAACATAGCATTTTCAGGGAAACCCAGTTTTGATTTTAATCACGTCTCGTGACCGTGAAACGTAACACTTTCAAGTTTCCGGAACTTTAAGGGCCTGTTTACATAGGAGTCCGGTAGCGGAAGCGTTAAAGTATTGAAATATATTTAACCAATGACAAACCTCCAAACGATTAGCAACGAAATTTTTAACGCCTATGATTGGTTTATTTCCGTCTTAGCTCCATCTTTCCTTTTACGCTTACGCTTAGGGTTGCCAACTTTTTCTGTGACGATTTCGGGACAAATAGCTGAAAACTGAACATCATCATTATCAGCCAGCCATTACCTCGTTTTTAGAGGAAACTTTTTATATATGAAAAAATTAAAATACAGTTTTTTAAACTTATTTTTTATATTTTTTATTTTAACTATTATAGAAACTTAATTATATATATATTACATAATAATAATACTAATAATGAAAATTTTAAATCTTATAATAACAAATTTAACGTTATATTTTTATGAGTTTTTCCAATAATATTTTCTCTCACTTTTTGTTACAATCACCAATTCTTTCCCAAGTGGGTCCGTATTTAAAAAGTTCGCAAATTCTGCACACGATTCACTATTAAGTCGTATTTGCAATTCCGCCTTCACTAAGTCGATATTCATGTTATTCCTGGCCTTCGTCCACAAACTGTTCATGTGACTAAATACTCTCTCTGGGTAAGCATTACTCGCAGGGAATGTACAAAATAAAAGATACAATTTTCATCAGCTCGACCAATTTTTCATACTTTTTGAAATACTCTGCCCATAGTTTGTCATCGTTTTGGTCTTTGTTCAGAGCAGAAAAATACAATCGTAGTTATGTATATTCATTATATAATGCATCGATGTCAATTTTGATTTGTAATATATTTGGGATAACGGATAATTGCTCTCATGTCATATCAAAACATTCGTTGTTTTTCTTTAAAGAAAGACATTTTATTTTATCAATTTCAATATTTTTAAAAAATGGAATAGTTTCCGCTAAATTCCGGGACAATTTAGCATTCATCCGGGATCAGGGACAGCGATTCCTATTCCGGGACAATCCCGGCCAATCCGGGACAGTTGGCAACCCTACTTACGCTACCGGACTCCTATGTTTACAGGCCCTAAAAGGATTAATAGCAGAGCATCAAAGAACAGGCGTTAAATATCACTTGATATGAATTAAAAGATAGATAGAAAGGAGAAGAGCGAGGCATGGCCTTTCTCTCTCTCTCGAACACCTTTATAATTTTTTAATGATGAGAAAAAAAATCATGGAGAAAGAGTGACGAATTACCAGGATGTAAATTTTGTGGCGGAGTGACAACACCTTATTTTTTAGTTACGCCTTGACTCGCTTTCTTTGTGCATATCACGTTCTGCCATCTGATTGTCTCCTTTACTTGTAATGCGAAACAACACCATCATAAAAACGTACAAAGGATAAAGTTGCAGGGAGAAAAGATGGTAGTTGAACTCAACGTAGTGATCTTTCTAGGTAGCTGTGTTTGTCTTAAAGCAGCTGTTTGGGATTCGACCAAATTTAATGAAGGGTATCTCACCGTGAATAAAAGATCACTTCTATGAAGGCCACGGTGAATGAAAGATCACATGTATGAAGGCCAACAGTGTTTAATAAACTACTTGATGATCAAAGTGCAGGAATTATTAAAGCATGGCTACTCCAGAATATCTAGGTAAAGGGGTTATGTCAGCAGTATGTAAACAAGAGTGTTTAAGGTATTAATGTCATTCACGTAATTACTTTCTGTTTGTTAACTGGTTTTTAGTTAAGTTCACTTTCTTATCTGCCATAACTGCATTCATCTGAAACTAACTCCCTGAAAGACCTTTGTTCTCTTGAAATTTAATCAGCGTTTGAAAGGAACGTCTTTGGGAACAAAATTCAACAATTTAGAAAGGAGAAAAAAGCAAAATTATTAGAGGCTGCAAATCAATAACAACAGCAATAAGGATCGAAATACAAATGGGCTAATACCTCTTTCAGACCCATGTACTAGTATATTCACGAAAAAAGACTCTACTCTCACTCTTTAAGTTTTCAGATTAGATGCAGTTATCCAGCATATGGGCAATTAAAAAGTAAGATTAATGTACCACAGTGAAAAGGACACTAGATTAAAAAAGGGAACAGTGAAAAAGCCCAAAAATATATGACTTATGATAAAAGAAAGAAAAAGGTTAGGTTCTTTGGTTCGCATCCCGGTTGAAGGGAAAAGCCTTTTTAAAAATATAGGAAAATAGACAGTGTGGAGTGAGTGCCAATACAAGGCACTTGTAAATGAAGACATTCGCACATAATCCGCGAGAACCATTGGTTGCTTTCAATGGAGGCACCGGATAGGTGAACCAACACCACCTCATCGTGCCACCTCAATTTTGGCTGAGCATCCCCAGAGGCGAGGTCTGGGGGGATCTTACCTTCTCCCACCCTCTCTGATTTCATAGAAATAGAGCGTGAAGTGGGGCTAAGGTTTTGCCTCTTAAATTTGTATTTCTGGTAAAATATTTTACAAGTAAGGAATTACTGCTTAGAAATAAAGAATTTGATGTGATTTTTTTTTTTAAATGGAAAACAGAATTTCATTACTTCTTATCTTTTTTATTAATTCGTAACACGTTGTGAGGAATGACGGGTGCCAAATAAATTAGTTATCATTTTAATTTAGATGCACTAGACCAGGGGTGGGCAGACTTTTCCAGGGTACGGGCTACTTCTAATTTTTTCAAGGTGTTGCGGTCCACCCAGTGGCGTAGGTGTGGTGTGCTAAAAAAAAGGCCTACAATATTTATCATAACTTAATAATAAATACGGACTATGTACTTACTTACATAACTACAATAAAAAAACTTACTCTTTTAAAATCGCGTTTAAATCAAAACGCAAGATGCAAACATAATAATAATAGCCACAAATATAATGATATCAAATGATGCATTTATTATCAAACAATTCAAAATACATTAAAAAATAAATCATTTTCATCTGAAGTTAGTTCTCGTAGTTAATAGTTAGTAGAAGACTTAGTCTGCATACTGTCCGCCAATCTTGTCCAGTCTACCTGGCGTCGGTGTTCCATAAATGTTTCTTTTAGTATGCGCGTCTTAGGTCTTAGTAAAGGCGGTCTCCCAAAAATGTCTTGGTGGTCCACCTGTCGATCGCGATCGACTTAATGCCCACCCCTGCACTAGACCATTTCACGACTCCTACATTTTAGCATAAATTGAAAATGATCAATCTACACCTAAATTCTAATATCCGTCAGGGTATTTTCAAACAGAAGAAGGTGTGTGTGTGGATGTGGGATAAGGCTTTTTATGAGTTATGGTCACAAGAATCGTAAATCCATTTGCAATCACAACGCTACCGTCAAAGTAGTCCTGAAATGGAGATCTGTGAGTAGGAATGCAGGAATATGTTAAGCAAAGATAACTGCGAAAAAAAAAAATACGACACTTCGGCGGAGAATTTGCAGAACTCGATTCACGCGGAGATCACGTGCTTCGTCTCGTATCTGTTTTAGTCAAATGTCACGATTTCAGGACTTACAGATATTTAACTCAGTTTTCTCATACTCATTGAGATGCGCGTGAGAGAAAAATAAAATAAAACTCAATTTGCTCTGTGTAGGTCAGTAGAACTGAAACCTGTGTGGTTTTAATCCTGAAGTGGAAATATCAGATGATGAAAACACAGTTGATTTGAAGCAAATATAATTTAGTGGGCGGTGTACATTTAAAAATATTCTATTTTAGATCGTTATTCTAAGATACCTCTCGGATAGAGTGACAATGTGTGAAGCATTATTAAGTCAGTAAGTTATCGTTGAAATTCTTTATTAAAATATTAAAATTTAAAACTTAAAATAAATTCTAAAATATTGTATTAAAATTTCAGATATGTCAAGTTCTTGGTTTGCATTGCAACAGCACAAATCCTCTAATTTTATCACACATACATTATTTATGTGACGCCTGGTGGCGCAGTGGTTAAAAGCGTCAAGATGCCACACCACAGGTCTAGGATTCGACCCTGCGACTGGGCAAGGTTGATTTATGCCTTTCATCCCTTGAGTGGGTTGATAAAATGAGGACCAAGCATACTTGGGAGCTAACTCTTGGGAACTAACCCGCGTCAGGTTGACCACCTGACCGAGACATATACCCCAAGCCCACGGTCATGAAAGCGGAGATGAGCACCGCAGGCCTTGGTCCACAGTGCTGAAAAGCAATTCGGACTGTTGTGCCATGAGTTAATTAGTTAGTTATACATAAATGGTAAAATTAAAAGCAATTTTTGAAATATTTAGATAAATCCAACGATTTTTGTAGTACTTAAAATACACCACAAGTCAAGGGGCACCCCTCTCAATCAAATACGCGGACTGCTGTTACCTACAGTCACTCAGTGCTGTCGTATATTAGGCTCTTCCTTCCCTGTATCATGATTAAAAACGTCACGTCTTTCAAAAAGGCGTGATTGTGAGAAGTTACATTAGAGGTTTGCATATCAAAGACTGAAGAAAGTTCAAACATTCCCGAGTCAACGGTTTTCGATGCTGTGTGCATCAAACGAAGAAGAAAGGTATCTAACAAATATCAAAGCATAAAGTCAGTCAACACAGGCGTTGAATTCCTAGGAGAGCTACTGCATCCTACTAACGCATCACTGTCCTCCAGTCAAGTGCGAAAGATAATGAAACTGCTGGAAACTGTAAATGTAAACGCACCACTTGCAGGGAACTTCGTTTCACGTGTTTCCGTGGTCTCGCGGTTTCTCACAAGCCTTGCATCAAAATTCTCAATGTTGCTCGTCAATTGGCATGGCGCAATGGACATCTCTCACAGGCGTTAGAGAAGTGGTTCTGAACCGGTGGTTCGTGGACCACAGGTGATCCGGGAGAATCCAAGAAGTTGTCCACGAAGTCAGAAGTGATTAAAAAAATGATTTCATCGTGTCGAAATAACTCCAAATTTAGCAATTGTATAAAATTGGGAACAAAAATATTTCGTTCCGAACTTTTCTTTCAAATTTTTAAAAATTTGAAAGAAATTGATTTACAAGTGGTTTGTAAATCAATGTTTGTACGTTGCTGCGGATTAAGCAAAAGTGACGATGGAGTTCTGTTCGCCCTGCTGAGGTCACTACGCTCGAAATTATTGAAACAATCCATAATGTTGTGCGGAAGGATAGAACATTTCTGTATTTATTTTGTTTTCCGACGTTCCGAGTACGGAAAAAAAATATCCCCGTTCTGCTTAAAAATCCCTAATATATTTTCTTCAACGCGAAGTCGCAGTATTTTTACAGCTAGAAAAGCAAACTTTTTCTCATTAAATTTTCTGTTTTCAAAGGCTTTTATGTTTGCTTTTAAGTTTACTTTTACGTTCGATTTGTTATTGTTATTAAGTTTATATGTAACTATTTATTAAAGTTGTTTAATACAAATAGTTTGTTTATTCAGAAAAAGAAGCACATTTTCGCCTCTCAAAGCGCTAGTTGGGAGAAGGTTCCCCGACGAATTTTTTTCCCCATATGGTACCTGATCAACGAAAAGTTAAGAACCACTGCATTAAAAAAATGGAAATGATTCTGTGGACTGACGATTCCAGAGACTTTACGCACCAGTCTGATGATCGTGTATGGGTGGTAGCCAGGGGAACGGTATTTATCGAAGTGTTCATTTCCATCTCTCAAGTTTGGAAGTGGCTGTGTCCTTGTTTAGGACTTTTTTACGAGGCATGGTCCGTAGAAAAAATGTCAACCAAGAGGTCTATCTTGACATCCTTGAAAATTTAGGGATGGAAAATTATTACTTGTGTATGGTGATATTTTACTCGCTACAGCTATAAGAGCGTGTACGAGGCTCGTTTGTTAAGTTAGTGTAAAATCTTAGTGAGGAAACCACTATACTGATATTGTTGACGCTCTCATACGTAGTTAGCATGCTTCAAAGGTAAAATTGTAAACAGATTCTAAATTTATCCTGTAATTGATAGCCATTTTGTTCTGTCAAATCTTGCTACTGCTTTCACACAATGAGGAAAATCGAGCTCCATGTATTAGTAATTCCTTACTTTTTAAGAGGCAAAATGGTGGCAGACACTTAATCCAGGATAATTAAATATTATGGCGAGTTTGCACCTTCGCTTAGAATGATTTACAAGTGCTTTGTTGATTTTCGTTGCGGCGGTCACTACACCCGAAATTATTGAAAAAATCTATAATGTTGTGCGGAAAGATAGAACATTAAAAAGTGCATGGGATTTCTGGGACTGGAGGAATTTTATCGATGCGTGTACACAATATTTTGCATGAATATTTGGATATGAGAAAGCTGTCGGCAAGGTGAATGCCGCGTTTGCTAACAATCGATCCAAATTGTGAACGAGTGAACACTCGTTCACATTTTTGATCGATTGTTAGCAGACAGTCGATCAAAAGCACAGTTTGGAGTTTTCAGATGAATTTTTGCGTCGTATCATAACAGTTGAGGGAACATTGATATATCACTACCAGATAATGGTATAATATTTATTGAGTACTTGGAAAAGGGCAAAACAAGTGCCGGGGAGTAGCGTTTAAAAAGTAAAATTAAGCCAAGAATAGACAGATATAATGATAAATGATTCTTCTCCATCATGATAATTCTTCATCTCATTTATCTGCAATTGCGGTGGCGGCCGGATGATGGCCGAGTGGCTAGGGTGCTGGCATGAGGTACGGGAGTCTATGGGTTCGAGTCCCACTGTTGGCATGGATGTTTCTAGCTGTTCAGAATCAGCTTTAAGCAGCATAACTGGTCTAATTAGACCTCGTGTAGCAAAAGATGACCGTAGTGCTGTCTATTAGCTCTGCGATTGCAGTGGCAAAATTGCCAGAATTACGCTACGAAATTGTTCCCCCCCCCCCCGTATTCTCCAGATTTGGCCCTCCTCAGACTACAACTCGTTCCTATACATGGTAAAATTTCTTGCAGAGCAGAAGTTTGCACTAAATCCCGAAGTAAATAATGAAACAAACGCTTATTTTGTACAGTTAGACAAGTCTTACTTTAAGGAGGGGATAAAAAAAGCTTGACAATCATTGGACCAAATGTCTCAACCTTAAGGGAGATTATGCAGAAACATAAATGAAAACTTTTTCAAAATAACGTTGTTTTCATTATTTTTTTAATGGACTTATCGGACAACCCTCGTATGTTGCAGTGAAGATTTAAGTCAGTTTACATACGGCCAAATTTTAATGATTTACTAATTCGTTAAACTTTGATGTACTAAAGCTGAAACCAAGCAGCTTGTCTAGGATACCCAAATCCAGCCCTCCCAGCTCAAAGTTAAGGCCCCAAAAGGCCCCATCCTGTTTGAAGTATGCTGCATGAATACCCCGAATGATATTCTCGTTCCCGTTAAGGTCACTGGGGTGAGATGGGGCCCTGGAGTAACAATCGTGATTCAATTGTTGTACATTCACGATGGCAGCATTTTTAGGCGGAGATAGGAGCAGAGGTTTAAATTTATCCTCCATAAAAACGTGGTCAATAGCTGCAGGGAAATCGCAAGCCAAAATGACTGAGAACAGAACTTAAGAGTATATTTAAATATTGAGCTCCTCGTGCTGCTGTGAGAGCGTTTATATAATTTTTTTCTCATAATAAACTTTTAAATAAATTATTTAGAAAATAAATTTTTATTCATCACCTAAATGCTGAAATCAGAAATTCATAATTTAATTTCAAAGATCGATGAGTACAATTCCTATCCTTCTTTAAATTTCCAAAATTTGAAAGTGATATTCTCAAGTTACCGATACACTACACAGGAATTGCTAGAAATAAACATGTTTACCTCCATTTAATTGACCTTGAATCTTTACTTTAAAATTACTCAAAGTTTGTAACTCAGCTTTTGAAGATAAATGTCTACTGTGTTGACACCCAATAATTTTTAATTTTACACACAGCTTTTAAAAATCCCACAGATTTCCTGTAAAGATAACGACCATTTCCCCTCTTAACTGTTCGCTTCCTCAAATTTGAACCTAAGCGGACCCATATTTCCTGTTAATTTCACATCGAAACTGTAAATCGTACAAGTTTGAGTTGAGTACATATAAAAATCATTTCCTCTCATGAATATACATCTGCCACTTCAAGAAAATAAGACTTTATTTTGATGATAAATGTTTACGGATGTATGAAACCCGTCGACGCTTAGTTTCCAGCTGTCTAAATCCTTTTCTTAGATAAAATGACTAGTGATAACACACACACTTTTCCCGTTCAATTAACTTGGATACACTTATATTTGAAACCGAGATTCTTAAATTAAACGTAATAATTTCAAATAATTTTACATGCTGTCAGCTTTATATCAACTATTTAGATATGAGGATTAATTTAAAATTAAGATTTTTTAAAAAAGTTAATGGCTAGCTCTCATCCTCCAACTTAAATTGAAATAAATTAAAACGTTAATAGAAGTTAAATTAAAATTGGAAAATTGTAGAAAACTTTTAAGAAAGTTGGTTTTTTCCCGCTTTTTCAAACCGTGAATCTGAAGATTCCATATACGTCTTTAGCCTTAACATAGTTTTTAACAACGATATAATCCATAAAAAAAATTCGATGCTATGTTTTTTTCTCATTTTATTTATATTATATTTATTTTTCTTACTGTATAACTTTTGAATACTACTCAAACATGAATTCTATTGTTATTCAATTTTTAAAAAAATCATAATATTTCATATTTTAAGGACCTCCCGGCAGTCAATGCACTGAGGAGGGCTCTAACTGAATTCAATTCGTGACTCCCCGCCCCCCAGAAGTTAGAAGCAAGCTATGCTTATGCTACCTCTAGTTATAATTTTTAAGTGCGTTTTTAAATTGACTAAAATTCGATACTGAAATTCTCGCGTTAAGGGGACAGTGGACCTTCAAACCTAACTTTTTTTGTTTTGAATGGAATTTTTTGTTTTGAATGCTTGAAATTTGAATATGTGATTAGTACCATAGATATGTAAAATTGGTTAAAATTTAATGATGAAATAGTAATAATTTATGAATTATGAATTATTAATTATATAAAAAATTGGCCTAATTAAAAATGTTCCATGCGCATTTCTTTTGCATATAATATGGTAATTTTTATTTACAGGATATCTTATAGAACTAACAAGGAAACTTATTGCTTATTTTAAGCATTCATTAAAAATATAAAGAGAAAAAAATAATAATAGTGAATACACCCTTTTTATTAGGCAAAATACCTATAAATCATCTTTTCAAGTACACAATTTAGAAATTCTGAGCTACGAAGCATAACTTTTTTCAATAAGATTTATTTTATTTACAATTAAGTATATAAAAATTAAATTTCAAAGCAATACGATAATTAGAGATGCGCCTGGAGCAGTTTGAATATTCGTATGACATGAAAATTTTTATTTTGAGAAAAACGCATTTAAAGTTACTGCTATTAGTAACCACATAATATATAAATTAAATACAAATGCCTCTAGGAAAGTAATCACAAAAATTAAAGATTCTTTTGCAACACATTCCTACTCGTCCGTAATTTCACAATTCAATAGAATAAAAAAATCGAATTTTTGGACAAATTTTCCAATTTTGAAGTCCACTGTCCCCTTAAAGAAAAATGACACCAGCAAGTGTCAGATAAGAGAAACCTGTAAAAAAAGAAACGCTGAAATAAGAATGGGTTATACCTGTATATTAAGGATCTAAAGTTAAACTATAGTCTTAAGTTAACCTTATAACTAAAAGTTGCTAAAATTTTTATTTATTTATTTATTTAAATGGCTAAAAGCTTTAAAAGCTTAGTATCTGTAAAACTTAGTTTCTAAAGTTTTAAAAAGTTGCTAATGCTCAAATATGATATCTATGTAGTAGTAAAATAGATAACTTTTTTTCTAGATGTAAAACCTTATCTGGAACGTATTTAAATATTTTTTAGATAGAGATGTCAAATCTTCATTCTCATCTCGTCATATAAATATTTTTGTTAGATAAATAAATCAAACATTGAATCTCTTATCCATAAGAAAATATTTTTAACTCGAATGTGCCCTTCAATAGTTTTTTACACCAGCAGTGGAAAATCGTAGTTCCTTCCATTGAAAGCGGATTTTACATCTTGATCCGTTCTGCAAATTTTTGTGTAGGAAACCAGACGCATGCGTATATACGACCGTCTGCCCCTTCTCAAGATCATCAAATTTTCAAAATAGGAGTTATTCCAGTATACTAAATGATCTAAACTTTTCAACGTAGGATTACGTTCCTCCATAACGGTCCGTGGTAAAACAAAATTTCAGACGTCCGTCGTCGCAAGTTATAATTTTGGCAGCGTGCCAAACCCAGTCTGTATTGCTTGGGCAAGCAGTAAACAGTTAAACAGAAAAGTACAAAAATTCGTAAAAAAAAGAAAGAAAAGAGGCAAGCAACGATAAGTAATCCTACGTTAATAACCCGCGGTAGTTTCGTTAGAAGAGACTACCTGAAATTTTATGTTGTTGTTGTTTTGCCTTCACTGCGCGATTATGAAGTAAGGAAATATTTTTTTAAAGCCTCAAATTTTGGTTACTTTATGGTGAGTATTGCCACACGAGTACTAAAAGATCAGGACCTACTGTTTGAGGCCGATTCAGGACGGCCACGGACATCCATGCTAACGGCCAGATTCCGACCACAAATTCAAGAACCGAAGGAAGTGCCTTTCTTGGCTGTCGTTAGGTCTGCATATTTTTAATCGCAAAGCAATAATAAAAGTTTTGTAATATTCAGGGCTAATACAAGCTCCATAAACAAGGTTAGAAAAAGCTCCCGTAAGTGATGCTATGTATTACAATCGTGCAAGTTTACGAGAGACTGTTAATGAATCCGTCATCGATGAACGCGCCAAACTAACTTTTCTTTTTCATTCAAAATCTTTCAGTCATCTGTAGATGTTTGCATTCCGACCAATTATTTCGGAAAGTCCACGGTGCAGTGATGAAATAAAAGAATTGGTTCATAATTAACGTTTTTATTAAGTTCACTGGTATAAAGATACATTATCCGCAAAACGGCATTTCTAAACTGGTCGCAGCGTCGAATAAAAAACATTTGACTTCACATAGTCACTCTATTAGAACAAGCTTCTTCTCTATAAAAGGCTTCGTCATTATAATACTCCGTACGACAGCATCTATAAACAGCCGCAACAGTGGTTACGACTACGCGATACGCCGCTTAAAAACCTCAGAATCTCGGGTGCAATGACAGGTTGGTTTATTTTCTAAACCCAAGAGATTAGAAATTATTTCACTGGTTGCTCAAAATTGTGCCTCAATAGTAGTCTAGCAGAAAAAATGATGTAATAATCGTTAAATATGGGAAAACTTTATGAATAAATAAACAAAAACAACGTGATTACACATAGTTTTATAAAGGCTTGGCTTGGAAATGTATCTGTAAAATGATATTTATTTAAATCAACAAATCTAAAGTTAGGAAAAGTAATTTACGGAAGTTTCGTTTATGCTGCTGAAGTCAAAAACTTGACGAAATGAGCAGCAAAGCTGCATCTTGCATGCTAGTGGCGTGGCAGTAACTGTATCACTCTTAATGCCGAAAGCCGCTGTTTAATCTCAGCAACTTGCTCTCAGGTATTTGCATATAAAAAAATACTCGTAAAATAAATATACAAATGAAAGAAACAACAAGGAGTAAAATTTCCAACCGATATCAGTTCGAAAAATGAAGGAAAGAAAACGTATGAAAAGAAAAAGAGTCTTGGCCTGAATCCAAAATCAGGTCTTGGAATGCATTAATACTCAATGACGGAGTCGAGTCTTTTGGTGAGCACTTCCAGACTGTTTATCACTTTATTAGCGGCTCTGAATGAATCATCTCTAATGAAGCGTTTTAAAAGGATAATGAACAAAGACGGCAGTTAAGGGACGCTCAAACAAAATAGATAGCTAAAATAGAGAGCCAAACGCGTGTTAGGGTGGGGTCAGGGGCGACGAAAATTCAAACTGATCTCTTACTTTGCGATGACAGGCCTTGTCTCTTTTCAGCCACTGACCGTATTTTCAGATGACTCGGTGCTAAGTTGCTTATTATATTTCAGGACTGCGTATCAACATATCAACATGAATCTTCCACGTCATAAAAGTGGGGAAAATTGTTTTAAAGTGGGAAATATTGTGGTAAAAATCCGAATGCACGTTAGAAGTGCTTTATGCCGGGGCTGGGTCCGGGGCAAAGTTTTTTATCACGTTCTTGGCCGAGTTCCTGAAGCTTACAGCGAAGGGGAATCCCCGTCTTCCCTATCTCTCGCCTCAACAGGACTGTAAATACGATATTTACGGGTTTTCAATAAAATCGAATAGCTGAATAACTCCGATAGAGACAATACACCTTCCGACAGAGAGAGATGAAATTAGCGTTCCCCAACCCTAGGCTTGAACCCTGATTCGAAGCTCTAAATTGATACAGAACACCAAAGATCATTATTTACCTAATCAGTGGTGCACCCAGGATTTTTTCTTGGGGGGGGGGCGAGATGAACGGATAAAAATGTTTATAATGCAAAATCAATATTCATAATGTAATTTCTATTTCTTTGGGGGGGAGGCAGGGCCCCTTGCCCCCCCCCCCTGGGTGCGCCACTGTACCTAATTTATTATTACATTTGACATATCATTCTAACCATATTCACTTTACGAGCTACATCTTATGTAGGATATATTGTGGTTGGAAATCAAAAGTAGCCTGTGCCAAAGTGATTATATAAATTTTGAAATTTATACTTTCGAACATAGCACTTGCTTAATTTTATTCCTGCATCATATTACGAGGACGATATACTCGATAATGCCATCTCGATACAGTAGGTCCTTTCAACTTCTCAGAATACTACTATATTTTCCCGACAGAAACACATACACTCTAGTGTAATATACTACCCCACATATCGACAAAACGGACCTTTTTCTACATTCAGAAACAACACTTCTTTTGACTGTCCATCTTTTAATGATATAATAACGGTGACTAAATATAGCCATTTTCATGTTTTTATATCAGGCATTATTAATTTTTTTTCTTTGGCTTGCATTTTTTTTTCACTTTCTGTGCTATATAAATAGGAAAACGTACCAGTTCGTAGAAAAATATCTTATTTAATATGGATTAAGATTTTGTTCTTTACTTTTGGACTGTAAATCACACATGATCTGGACAATTAAATTCTAAAATAAATGGAGATATGTCGCCTCCGCAATTTCAGTTTAAATTGTATAGGGTGCATTTACATTAATATTTTCTGCTGCTAACCAGTTTTTATTCAAAGTCCCTTTGTCGTTGCCAGTTCTCTCGGCACCATTTTTATTCGTAAAGCCTGTTATAACACACAAAACCTTTGGCTTCATAAAAGGGTTTTTAAGTCGATTACTGCCATATGCAGACTAGAAAGTATGACTAAAAAGTGTGGAACTAGTCAATTATGGGAGAATGCGGCCATAGAGAGCCGGAACAGTAAAGACCAAGGTAATTTCAAGAAGCTGACAATCGTCGCCTTATTGAAGTTGAATATCCAGTCCACAAGTGCCAGCGAGCAGAGTAAGTGCCAGTCGCTAAAAGCAACTTAAAAAGTAGAAGGGATTAGGAAAAGTTTGTGCTGGGAGGGGACGGTAAAAGATTCAAATCTAACGATAGAAAGATTAGTGCTGTGAACCAGGTGCTTTTTGTGCAGTTATTCTTAACACTACATCCGATCTTGACGCCGATGAGTGTAATTTTCCTGATTTGGCAATGAAGGAGAATAGCTGTTGTCGTTTCTACAAGAGGTTGGCCACGAAAGGGTTTAAAAATTGTAAGTCTTATTTGTTCAAGTTTTGTGACTTGGCTTAGGGTTGTAAAGATGCAATACATATCTGTACTAAAAACTGGAGGTCACGAGTTCTATTCCACAAAAAATTATCAGAAAGGGACAGGGGCAATAGGTCGACTGAGACAAACTAACTGACTTGACCAAAAGGTCAGTCCCTCCCCTCTGCAAACACTCTCCGGTGAGAGGGATTTTATTCGACAACCATTTATCCTGAAGATATCCGCTCGCATGCACCACGGGACTTGCGGGCTACCTCACCATGGGGGCACCCTTGGCAAGGAATCGAACCCAGGCGTACGCGGTGGCAGCTTGCGTCGCTAACCGCACAACGTTGGCAGAGAGAGACAAAATGTGAGGCTATTGATGAAAAAGACGGCATGGCTTTGTAAGTTGTGTAGATGGTACATCATGTCCCTTCATGCAGTAGATACTGTGTTCAACTTCTGAGGTAGTCAACTGATATTTCAGATAAGGAAAGTTCATAAATTTGAAACTGTATGACGGAGTCATAGGGTTGTTACAGGTTTCCGTTAATTTTATTCCTGAATATCTGCTCTCGTCTTTTGTTGCTCTTCGCTGGACTCTGCATAAACAATACTACAAAAAATTAAAATTGGGGTGATCGTATAACTACTGTTAATCACGGCGACGCTTCCGCAGTGTTTTGAAAGACAACAACGATACTACGATGATTGTCAACGGATGGGGGGGGGGGGGGGTGAGTGCATGTCTTTTGTCGTAACTTGAGAATGTTATATTAATGTTATAAATTACACGTTTTTAGCCAAATGGACGAACTCTCTATTCTTGATCGAAATTTATTAAAACATGGTTTGAAGTAAATAAACGCAGAAATGTGATTTCCACTGGAAGTATATTCAGATTTTGAGGACGAGTTTTTTCCCCCTTATGTTCCATACTGTTTGCAGAGTATACGAGTATTTAAATATCGTGCAAATTTTGGAAAATTGAAAATTAGTGTCGAAAATAGTATTCATTGAGAATAATTTTTTAAATGTAAATAGGTATTATTCTTAGCGAGTAACTAATAATTATAATTGCAAATAATCATTTGCCACCACAAATTAATTTGCTATAAGAGGATTTCCTTCGAGATGAGATACGATAAAACAATATGTTTTAATACAAACACTCTGCTTTTAATTAACGTGGCCAAAAATTTCACACTATACCTGAGTTCAACAGCATAATGACCATTATTTAAATTCTTACACTTTAAGGGTCTGTTCCCGCTGCGTCCGTTCGGCGTCAGCGTTACTCGTATTGAAATATATTTAACCAATAACAAACCTCTAAACGATTAGCCCCGAAATCGTTAAGGTCTGTTATTGGTTTAAAATATGCCAATATGAGTAAAGCTGATGCTAACGGACTCCTTCAGCGTCAGCGTTAAAGATTCCGTTGGCGCTGATTGGTTAAACGGTTGAATGATTGGTATATGATTGGTTGAAAATTTTTACGCTAACGCTAACGGATTCTATGTGAACAGGCCCTTAAGGTCATGCCGGAACGTCGAGTACCACGCACCTCTTCCACTCGAATATATCAAAGCAAAACATCGCATTTTATTGGCTATAAAATACGATTGTACAAAAATAATTCTATGGTGCCCGGTATAAAGGGCTTAAGTCAAAATCAGTGCTTTAAATATACCAAGTTATTGGCTTTTTATACCAATCGCAGAAATATAATTTCGACTTGAGTCTTTTGTACAAAGAAATGTACTTTTGTATACAAAATTGATAGACTCAAGCCTTTTATACAAGTCAAAAAAATTTTTTTTTCTCATCAATACTAACAAATATCTAAAAATCCCCTTTTCTGACTTAAGCCCTTTATACCGGACACCATAGAATTATAAACAAAAATTACGTATTTTGATCAGATAAATAGTTCAATAAATCAAAAGTTATGTGATCATTTTTTTTGTAGCAAGATTTGAAAAACACAGGATAAAGATGAATGCTATGAAAATTCGATTTGTTCCGAGGTGCTGCTTTGATGGTCTCACCTCCATGTACATGATCTATAAGCAACTTTGCTGTTGGCACTCTTTGGCCCTGTTTTACATGACTTGTTTATTTGGAGCCGTCTTTTATTAACTTGCCTACCAAATTATATTCAAATTATCGCCAACATTACTGCACGGCAAACACACATTCTGGATTCTTGTTCTGTGGAGATAAAATATGAGGAATTGAAATTAAGGATGAGGCGGAGGACCTACTAAAGGAGTTTTATCAAGGTAAAGATCTAGTATGCCTTATCTATGAGAGTTATTCAAATATTGCAGAGCAATGGCGTAAGTCGTATCCTTCAGCTCTTTGGATGTAGCAGAAAGTGCTTCCGAATGATTACGGCTTTAAATGCTTCAGGCGATTTCTTTCTATTTCATTCGAAGTAACTAAATGCACTACACGCGTTTTGTTATCTTTCAAGTCCCTGCATATGTTCTTCCTTCCAGTATCTATCAATTCAAACTTGAATAAGTGCTGTAGCTCTTAATGTATTTCGCTATCTCCATGTCTGTCCACTCGTAAGATTGTGAAGTTCCACGAAGCCCTTGAAAATCTGTGAACTTGATAAGAAGCCATATTGGCCTATCTGTGTGGGGAGAGTGAAATACATTTTAAACAACTCGAGTTTTTATTTTGTTTATTGAACTCTTGAATTTATGATATATAAGATTTCGGGTGGGATCGCTGGGTATTGAGAAAACAGATATGGCAAGTGTTGGAAAAATTGGAAAAATTTGTCCGACGTTCTAGTCGAAAATTTTAAATCTTTCACGTGACTATTTGGGAAATTTTAGTTTTATAGCGCAAAAATTTCTACTTCTGAGGAAATTGGGATCGAAATTAAAATCATTGGGGTTCCATTTATCATACTTTTCCTGTTAAAATAAATGATCTAATTTGGCCTTTCATGAAAATAGGATTTCCTTTAATTCAGGAACATGATTTACATTAAGCTTAGTAATAATTTATTATTACTTAAGCCTGAAAGAAAAAACAATTTTAATGTAAAAGTTTAAAAACAACAACAAAAATCTCGGTTTGAGATTTTAAATATGCATCAAGGTGTTATGGATTAAATTCTTTATCCCCCTCCATCTGTTGAACGTTGCCAAGGCATCACTATATTGCCTGTTTTAATGGAAATTTTGCCGAACTTAAAAACAGCAGAAACACAAGTCTATCAAAGTGAATAAAAAAATGGAAAAGGCGTTACAAGATAAATAATATTTTTGTGATACTAAAGAAAAATAATTCCATAATAAAACTGATAGGTTTTTGTTATCAAAACAAATTACGAATAAAATGTTTTAAAACTGTTTTTTTTTATCCATCATGATTAGGATTCGTTAAAACTTAAAAGAGTATCACCGAGACAATCAGATTTTTCCATAGTGATTTTAGAGATTTTCATGGTCATATTGTTATTAAGCAATTTAAAGCACTTTGACATTTTTTAATCTTTTATTTGAGCTCTAAACCTTGGAGAGAGGCCTTGGCGAGACTTTGGCAACAATGACAGACCGTACAATTCAGTTTTACCACCTTATTAACATTCTACAAATGGAAGAAGAAAAAAAAATCATTAAAATATTTAACCTTTTCAAATTTTAGAGAATAAATTGATAAAATTTATTTTTATGTAAAACACTTTGGCTGCTTTTGACCAGGTAGTTGCTTCAATTGTAAATTTTGCAGCAACAAATGGGAAAATTAAAAATAGGAAACAAATCACCCTTTTTCTGTTGTTTAAAAAAAAAAAAAATCTTCAAATTTTGTCGAGATAAATTTAGTCGTACTTTTTTGTTTACGTTTTAAAATTTTCATACTATTCATATTTTTAATTTTCTCTCATGTCTAATAGCCGTATATTGCTACGCATTTCTTTAGACAAAATTTAAAACTTTAAATCCTGCCCTGACAGTTAGATAAAAAGTTCAACAGTTCACTTTAATAATCTTCAGTCAATAGTTCCATTTACTTGATTTTTCGTTGACAAAGATAATAAATCAGTCGATCAATAGAAAATAAAAATGGCAAAAAGATTAAAAAAAATTGCTATAAATTAATATCTCCTAATCTTCTAAGGTGATCCGCAACTCATCGATGAGAAAACACACACTTGAAGTTAGATAATTCAGAAGAAATAAACGTAACACTGTTTCGATCGGACTGTTGGTACTCAGATATGCTTCAACACTTATCACAAAAAAAAGAACCGATTTCGATCAGTTTTAGTGATAAAAAGAAAGTAAGAAAAGAAATAAAACTCAAATATCTTCTCGGATCAGTTGACGCAATAGATTTTTTTTTTCTATGCTTGCATGCTTTTTCAAATATAGAACACACAAAGTATACTGAGATTCAAGAACACAGGTTTTTGCATTTAGTTAGTTTCTCAAATTTGAATTAGATACAGGCCATAATATATTAGAAACTTTCCCTTACATGCATCTAAAGCAGGGGTACTCAAACTGCGACCACATGCATATGTTGCGGCCCGCGTAACGTAGCAAGCTTATGCATGTGGTCCGAGAGATAAAAAAAAAAAGGTTGAGTATGACTGCTCTAAAGGGAAGTAGAATATAAAACCCTTCGTCTGCCATTGCTTACCGAGAGAATTCGTCAAGAGTAACTACAGAAAGACGATACCCAGAAAAGCAAAAGCAAGATGTTTGAAGATCCCCAGAAAAGCAAAAGCAAGATGTTTGAAGTTATTCTAACGATTCAAATATCGCATGGAAGAACCTTTCTATCTGGTATTTGTAGGTAGAAGAATATTCTTTTGCCTGATACGGGACAACAACATACTGTTCGAAATTCAAAAATACTATTCAAATTATCTATTTGAGGTGCTAAAACAAACTGAAATTGAGTTCGATAACTCATTTTTCAATTTTCTATCTCGAGATTCCTTCTCTTGTAGATTGTAACGAGCGTCCGCCAGAACCAGGAACCGTACACATAATTTCCAGCCAGCCTCCTATAACTCAAACATCGAGGCAGTGGGAGAAACTCTAAATTTCTGTTTGTAAATCCATTCCTCGAAAAGTAAAGAAAATGAGGTATTTATATTGGGCTAAAAAAGGCTATTTAGTTGGTTTGTGTCAGTTTATTAAGACTGTGTGAAATAACAAGAAATTTAGAGTTCCTCCCATAGCCCAGATGTTTGAGTTATAGAAGGCCGGCGTGAAGTTATGGGTACGGTTCCGGGTTCTGGCAGACACTAGTTACAATCTACAAGAGACGGAATCCTGCAATAGTAAATTTAAAAATGAGTTACCCAATTTCCATTTGTTTTAGGACTTGGGGCTAATCAAAAAGACTAATATTGAAATCGAACTCAGTTTTACAGAATCTGCAGTAATAGTAAACTTTTTTTAAACTTGTATAAAAAAAAAGTTTTTTAGCTTCCACAGAGTGGGCTTAAGTCGATAAGGCATAAGGCGTTGACGTTTCTTTGGTGTCCCTTCATGGGGAACAATGTTGATACACCTATATGGTACTCCCATAATAAAGCAACCAACAAATCAGCGGCATGGATGTCCTTCATGGATGTGCGTCAATATCCTTAAGACTAAGTACCGGCGGCGTTTGAAACAAAAGTTGCTTTTAGTGGTTCACACGTCAACTTGACGTGCTTCTTAGTTGCGTCAACTTTAACTTTTATCTATTTCAGATCCCAAACGCATTCACAGCTGTTATTGTATATAAAGGTCCAACGCAATAAGTTCCTTAAAGCACAATTCCACGAAACTACTGCGCATTTCAGATAACACCCAAAGAAATTTTATCATCATCTTTTAAATTCTACCCACTCTCAATTAACCACAAAGCATGAACACTGAAAAACGCCTTTGAGATTTGAAACAATAAGTTTGACTTGCTTTAAGTACGTTTAATATAATAACTTCATATTCTCTTTGATGAATAATATTACATTTATGTTTTTCAAATGTACTGAATTTCAGAAAGTATTTTGAATGTATTGCTATGAACCCTTACTGAATTCGACTGTGACGTATTACTATCGAGGTGAAACTTCAGTTAAAAAGTCCTCTCTCAGCATACACATGCATATTTATATTTTTATTTCGTGTAATTATAATAGTTCTACAGCATTTAAATATAGGATGATTATGGATTTAAACTTATTTCTATAGATAGAGTCATTTATGAGCATGATCTCTCTCGCTTTTTCGTATTATATTGCGGTGAAATTTTTTCTTATCAAATATATAGCTCAGGTTATTTTTTTCTTGCATTCCATTTGCACGTTGAAAGATCCATGCTTAGTACTAGTGCACTTTTCCCTCAGACTATTAAAGTACTTTATTACTTTAAATTGTTCTGGTACAGTTTATATCGATACTAGCTGAAAACCCGCACTTCGCTACGGAGTACATTCAAATTAAATACAACGGTCAATGTATGCAATTAATGCCAATATATACACTCATGGACAAAAAAATTAGCGCACCAAGAAGGAGTCGTCAAAATGAAACGAAATTTTACATACGTAATGACTACTTTGATATAAGTAAATGATAAGAAAATCAAAGAAAAAGGATAATTTATTTCAGAGAAAAAGGCAAAAGAACGGAGGAGTTAATACTCCGTTGGACCCCTCTAGCGCGAATGCACGATGCGATACGATCGGGCATTGAGTCATACAAGTTCTGTATGATGTCTTGAGACATTTCGTTCCATATTTGCTGTAACCTTGCCTCTAGTTCGTTCAAACTCGTGGGATGCCCAACTCGTCGTCCCAAATGATCCCAGATATGCTCGATTGGAGACAAATCTGGGGATCGGGCAGGCCAAGGAAGGGTAGTAACAGTGCGGAGACAGTCTTGTGACACCCTTGCCGTATGAGGCCGAGCATTGTCTTGTTGAAAAATGGCTCCTGGGAGCCGTTGCATGAGTGGCAACACATGTGGTTGCAGGATTTCATGAACATACCGCTGGGCTGTCATGGTGCCACGGAACAATACTAGGGGTGACCGTGTATTGTAGGCAATGGCACCCCATACCATCACACCAGCTGTGGGAGCGATGTGTCGCTGTACAGCAAAGGCAGGATTGAAGCGTTCACCACGGGCTTTCCACACAGGAACAAGATTGTCATCACTGCCGAGATTGAATCTGGATTCGCCGCTAAAGACGACCTGGTTCCATTCCGCTGCAGTCCAGTTTCCTCGTGCGCGGCAAAACTCCAAACGGAGACGTCGATGGGTGGGCGTCAAGGGCAGCACACGTAATGGGCGCCGCGATACCAACTGTCCTTCAGCCAGGCGCCTTTGTATGGTTCGAGAAGACACAGAGGCCCCTAGTGAAGGTGCTACCTGTGCCTGGATGGCGGCCGATGAAGCAGTTGGCTGTACGCGTGCATTTCTTACGATGTGACGGTCTTCTCGACGACTGGTCTGTCGAGGGCTTCCTGAGCCTGGTCTTCGTGTACATGACATCTCTCGGGTCCACTGGTCCCAACACCTCCTCACAACACAATCAGAGCGGCCTAATTGACGAGCTACTCGCCTAGCTGACCACCCAGCTTCCATCATCCCGACGATTCTCCCCCTCTCAAACTGCGACAACTGCTTATATTGTCTTCGAACACGGCGTAATGGCATGTCTATCTCAGCTCTTCCTTTGTAAATGATTCAGCACACTCAAACAAGCTTTGGTTACCTGTTTTATACTCCACAGAGTACGATGTTCAACGCCCTCTACCGGCTATACGTAATGCGCAATCACGCTGCATTTGTAATCATTTGCATGTCTTCCCGACATGTACCTTCATTGCAAGTTTCGTTACGATCCCGCAATTATTTCTTGGTGCGCTAATTTTTTTGTCCATGAGTGTATTTTAATATTTTTTTTGGATAATGTCCAATCGTCTGTCGCATTAGCAAGAAAAAAAAATATTTTTTTTGTCTATTTAGTTGTTATGCACGTGACGATAAATTTATTTAAAGTACCAGAAAAGGGAATCACGTGATCAGCGTTTAATAAATTAAATTCTAAAAATTAATCTTTAAAAATTCCCCAAAACTCAGAAAATGAAGGTAAAGATTCGAAAAAGATCTCATTTTAAAGGAATTTTTAGGATCTTTCTTGTGATATAAATTTCATAACCTTCAATTTATTATTTTAAATGCAAACTTAAAAAAAGTTATTAAAACAGCTTCAAAATTTAATTAAAAAAAAATCTAAGAAGAATTTTTCAAAAATCTTTCTTAGTGCACCCCTACACTATAAGAAGAATCGCCATGCAAAATTTCATCCCTTTAGGTCCACCGGTTTGGTCTGTGCGTTGTATGTCAGTCAGTCAGTCAGTTACGGAACTGTTTCATATATATAGATAGACCGTAAAACTCCTGCTTCTTCTCTTGTCTCTTTTTTTTTCTTTTCCGAGCGGGGCAGGCACTTGTCTTTTTGACATTCGCTCATTCCACACTGTGAATTTGTTGGCTTCGTTATTACGGGAGCACAATAGAGGTGACTCCCTATGAGAGGACAGCATGAATGTGTTCATCCATGCCTTAGTCAGGATTCGAGTCCGAGCCCACTCCGTGGGTAACAAGCTCGTGATTTAACCAGCATATGATGTGGACGGCAATCGCTCTAAAACTGAGGGTTATTATTATCCTTCTATGACAGAAGTCCTCTTTTTACATAACAACTATTTTATCAGTTCATCAATTTTCATCAATGAATGAAGGATGAAACTGAAATTTTGTCCGTCTGTTTCCAACAAAATCCTAAACTCTTTGAACGTTTTGGATCTAACTGCACACAATTTCTATCTAAAAAATATAGGTTACCATAAAGCGGGTATACTTTAGCTCCTAAACGTCTTGACAAATGTTTGGCCGCATTTTAAATACAGTCAAACCTGTTTTTTGCTTATGGATATGCGAAGTCTTTTTTTATGCGATTTTTTTATGTGCGCTTTGTTTTGTGCGATTTTTATATGTGGTATATGAATATGCATCGAAAAAAAAATTAAATCATATATTTGAAATTATTTATTTGAAATTGCAAAAAGAGCTTCGATCGTGTATATCTGGCTATCGATACGTTTACAGGCAGCTGACCAAACGACCGTCGTCACAAAAACTTATCACCGACTACATGGATTAAAAAAAAAAAAAAAAAAAAAAAAAAAAAAATCAACTCTAATACGTATTTCCAAGTGACGAGAGCGATTACGAACCAGTTCATCACAAGAATATGCACGTTTTGGACTACGAAGAGTAGTATCGAATTATGTACATTTTGAAAATTTCTCCATGTTTAAAATGAGATATTAAAATTTTAAAAAATGTTTCCATGTGTAATTTATTATTTATTTTGATGTGAAAGCACTTTCTCGCAATTTCGTAAAGCTGTGACATATTTTCTAAGTGAGATTTTTTTATGCGGTCCCTCTCCCCCGCGTAAAAAAAATTTCTTTAATATGTTGAGAAAAATTGTTTGTTATAGCTATTTATTGAGTTTCTGAATATTTATTTTTTGTGCGGTTCCTATCTACCGCAGAAAAACAGGTTTGACTGTATCCTCATCGTTATGTTATTTCACCAGCATTACTCTTTGATTTCTACAATGCGAATTTCTGCCACTGAACAACCAGATGCCTGCGTTACTGGTGAATGAGACTTTACTTTTGAGGTTGGAAAGAAAGAAAAAAAAAAGAAGAAAAAGAACACCTAAACCATTCACTATCAATTGCTATAATAGAAGCTCAATGGATCCACTGTTTTTTTCTTCTTCAGGCATGAAATCGCTCAGAGGTCCTTGCCTCTGGGAAGTATTCTAAAAATATAGGCTGCCTTGAAGCGTGGACACTTCCGCTCCTAACTGTCTGGCCATACGCTTGGCTGCATTTTAAATCATTATCTTGTCTTTAAGTTGTTTTCCCAGCATTACTCTCTGATTTCTGAAGAATTTCTGTCACTGGCCATCAAATGGTTTCGTTTATGGTGAACGATATGTTGCTTTGTAAATCTCGCAAAGGAATTTTTCCACACAACCTCAAGAAAACACCAAGGGCTTGTTCAGATAGAATCAGTCAGCGTCAGCATTAAAGATTCAGTTGGCGCTGATTGGTTAAACGGGTCAATGATTGGTAAATGATTGGTTGAAAATTTTTACGCTGACGCTGACGGATTCTATGTGAACAGGCCCTAACTCCTCCTACCGCAAAAGGTCCATTCGGTCTCGGTTCTCATATTTTTGTACTTTAATTCCTATGTGCTGCTTGCTCCAGTGCGTCAAAAGAACATCAATACATTTCACTCCGGTAGAGAAAACGGAAAATATTGAGTATCATAAAGTATCAGAATCATAAATTATGGGGCTCGAAGTAGCCTAGTGGTAGAGCTTCGGCTTTCGGGGCTGAAGGTGCTCGGATCGAAGTCCCTCTGTGAGGTCAGAGAGGATGGGAGAGGGTACGATCCCCGCAGATGTCGCCCCTTGGGATGATCAATCAAACTTGAGGTGGCGCCTGAATAAATCGGACTCGATCCTTGTGGTGCCATTATAAACCGGAGCTGCAGCCTTAAGCCTTCTAGCCTATATGGACCTGGTCTGGAATTCCTCTGACCAGGGGGCATTAGGAGCAACAACAACAATAAGTTATCCATGTTCCTAAAATACATGTATATATGGCTCAAGGATATACAACCACTTAGGGTACACCACCTCTGCATTGGAAATAAAATAATCCATGTTTATACTTAATATAGCTTAAGTGATACACAACATGAATTTGTAAACTATACACTGTGCTCGTAAGCACTCGAGTACGGATCATCCATTTGGTGGATTCAGTGCATCACTAAAGAGAAAGTTTAGAAATAAAATGTAAATTGCTTAACTGAATGCTAATATGGCTTGTGAAAAAATAATGAATCAAACTTTTTGGAAGAAAAAATAGCTGTATTATTACTTTTAGGAAACTATATTTAAATCACAAGTAGCTCCTTTGTTCTAAAAACTTTACTTTTTTATTGTTTATAGGATCATTAATGGATCATGGCTTCAGAGTAAACGTTCATTAATTCGTTCGGATATTCCAGAGTTTCGTGTATATTTATATGAAAGAATTTCTGTACATTAATTTTTTATTTTTACTTTCACAGAAAATCTGACACAAGATATAAGGAGCAATTTGATATAAGACAAGGCAAACCCAGACTAAATCATCAGTTTCTCGAGTTCTCCAGGAAAGCTAATGTTAGATCCCTGAACAAACTAGGGTGCCTAACAGCATGAATATTAATAATGTTTATGGATACTGTTAGGGAGCAACTTTACCATCCAAAGAAGATAACGTCTATTTCAGAGATTCCAATAGATCATTTTGTTGCTTCCAACGCAGCTGACACTTTGTCTATTACTACATTCGACCAGCCACACCACGAGTTTGTTGGCTTCTTTATTATGGAGGCACCATATAGGAGAGAACAACATAGCTCCCTAATCTCAGCTTTGTCCTCGGACAAGCGGGAATCGATCTCACAACTTGGCGATAAAGGCACTTAAAGAATGCCCGTGGGCCAAACCGCTGTGCCTACCCTTCCGACTTTGAGCAGATTATCGGAGAGATAAAATTCTGGGGCATTGTTTTCTGACACTGCGAGCACACATTCGCGAAACAGAGAACGAAGTGTAGGGGAAAGCAGTGATTTATTGGTCCCGTCACCGAGAGGAGGTTTTATGGCGTCCCTCGTGCCTTTGATCATTCGTACTCAGACCGCTCCGGAGAGCGGTTTTAAGACGAATGATCAAAGCGACGAAATACTTCCCCCACGTTGAGGGGGGGGGACTAATCGACACCAAAATGTGTCAAGAGGCAACGGGGGAAGCTGATTCGCTTGTGTGTAGATGCGCCTTGAGGTAATCGCTTGAATCACTCGTTCCTTTAAAGGTGAAATGTAAGAGCCCCTAGAAAACTAGTCCAAGATTTTATTTACTCTCTAAGTCAGAGAGGTCTTTCTTTCTTTTTTCTTTTTTATAAATAGATCACGAGTTGTTCTTTCTAATCTTTAAACAGTCTTGTTTAATCAAAATTTCAGGAATAACACCTTTTTAAATGCCCGTTCAGTTAGCTTTTTCCGTCGTGTGGAAGGCTGGAAACATCCGGTAGTAGAAATAGCTCTTGTACTTCTCGTTCGACCTTCGATTATTATAACAGTTTCAATAACAATCTTGTTTAAAGCTGGCGTAGGAGCAATGTTTTTAACCCTTTCTCACGGTGGACGAGTTTTTCTGAGAGGGCTTTTGGCATCGATCCCGGAGAATAATCTTCTGGTGACGAAAACACGTTCTTCTCTTATCTCTCTTAGCTAGTCATATCGAAAGATTTTAAAACGAGATTCGACGCTATCGATTCCGTTCTCTCCAATTGTAAGATTGGCGCAGCCTGCTTTACGAAACAAACTGGGAGCCGATTTCAGTAATTTCTAATACTCAGAATGGAATGTCATATTCGACAATTTCAGGAAGTCTCTGTAGAGTAGGTTGGCAGGTTTATAGATCTCTACTGCAATCTTTTGCAACACCACGACTGAATAGATCGAGAGCTACTGTGTAATGCCGCTACCAAACGGCCACTAACAAACGTGGCAACTGCGGGACTGGAACCCGCAGATTGAATGTCAGCGACGAATCTTTACATCCACTGCCCGGCAATTCTCAATAACTATAAAATTCTACCACAAATGCTTGGCAGAATGGCAGATATTACATGGTAGAAAAGGAAAGTAAAGTCGATGACATCAGGAACCCTTAAGGGTAGAATAAACTATTCTACTATCTCAAATTGTTTGTAATATTAAACAATTTAAAAGTTAGCGCAATGAATCCCATTCTCTATCATATGCATCTCAATTCCCAGTATTGATTTCCCTTATAGAAAACGTTAGGTGTAAATGGTAATAACGAAACGGTAATAGCGGTGAGCAAAGCTATCATTTTGATGAAAGTTTTGCTTATCCATTTATTGCGTTTGAAGTGTGTTGTTGGCGAGAGTAGGTAGAGTCGCATAGTCGTCTAAATGAATAGTACTGTAGAGTATAATTTAAAGATTCCATAACTTGGTGACTCTTTTAACGAAACTTCTTTTACGGTGCTTTGTATGGGTCGTTTCTGCTACTTTAACCACAGACAAACAAACTCACGGTTTTAATACTACACAGATCAGTTTTTAACCCATATTCCTCGTCGTAGCTGAATTTTAATATTTCTCCCCCGATCCCTGTTTTAGTGAAATTTAGCAGTAAAGTGCCTCAGGTATCAGCTGTTGACTTTTGTAGACATATGCTTGAAAAATACAAACCATAAACTCCGTAATAACTTTCCCAGTAGACGAAAAAAAACTATTGATAGCCAAAATGGGTTTGCGAATGCTTTTGGGAAGAAGTTTGTAGAAAGAACCTTCATTACAGCAAATAATAATAATAATAAAAACTTAATGGAACTATTCACCAACTTTTTTCCATGCTATGACTGGAATTTCCAGACGACTGACTAATGTTGGTCAAGGAGGAAACACAATATTCAGTGGTTACCAAGACAAGCTTTAGTAATTCCGTTTTCATCAGTTCATTTGTGTGAACACATACTCACTAGTGTTTGCTACTAAATAGAGAGAATTTTGTAAAACTAGACTAAATATCTATGCCTCACGAACATAGTCTGAGTTTAAAATACGGAAACAAATTTTGATGATTTGAGCTAGAAATAACAGAGTCGTATTGAATTCCCTAAGTGGGCATTTCATTTTGGTGCTAAAATATTTAAAAGGTTTATTTCTTGAAAACTTACATTTTAATAAAAGTTTTAAATTTTTTTAAAAGTTTTGTCTTATTTTTTGTGCAATTTTTCCTTCATAACGTTCTTAATATAGGTACCTTCGTGCGATCACTTGCTCTAACACAACGCTGTGGACCAACCCCAACCCCCGCTCCAATGGGTTGTCTCAATTTGAAAAACACACATAGAAATGCACTATTTCAAATTTTTATACACATCTTATTTTCCTTACTAATCATTCAGTCAGCGAATCATCTGATACGAAGCTAACGTCAAATCTATATAGTTGCGAAAACTCACACCGGAACAATATCGTCCTTTGCGCTGTGCAGAACCTTTGCACCTACACGAACTGATTAATCAATAAGAATTTTTGCTTCCGAAACAAGTAAATTTGTTGCTAAACAGAGGTAAACGGTCTTTCTTCCTTAACCAGCGATACACTTTGGCACACCGAGATAAGTATAATCGAGACTGAACTTCCTCCACACTTAAGATAAGGTCAGATAACACCTAAACGTGACTGATAAAAACTTTCACATGTCTTCGGAGGGAGGGATTCAATCCGAATTTGATCTAAGTTGAAAGACCAACAAATTCACAGGAAAAAAAAAACTGAGAGAGGACAGAAGTATGACGAATGTGGTGGTAGAACAGTTGCCACATGTTGCTTATTAAAAAAAGAAAAGAAAAGGAAAAAGGAAAAGAATTATTAACTCATTTTTATTGTATTTTTTGGATATCTTATATTACACAACAGGCCGAGGGAAATGGGAAATTAACCTATAGGAAGATAAATTTTATTCAATCCTGAACTTATTGGATCACGCACTTTCATAGGTTAAGAATCTAGCAATCTTCAATACTTTTCAAAATGGAGGTAAATATTTTGGTAAATTAGTTGAATTTTAATCTTATGTTGATAATTCAAGGATCGGAATAAGTTCTTCCGCATCATTTTGAGAAGTTACTAGTCCGAGCTTAACAAAGAATGTTTGTGATTAAACATTGATGGTTGACAAGCGATCTTTCAAAAATACTTGAACATTTTTCCTTTTTCAACCCTTTGCACAGCATTACTCAGATATAGCTAAATAATTTTTCAACAAAAAATAGCTGTGACTCTCTGAAAATTAAACAATTTTGCAATAAATGAAAGATTCTTTTTTTCACCCAACTCATAGATTTGAAGCAATTGAAAATTAACCCATCTTTTCACCAAACTTATTGATGAATACCCAACGACGTGTGATCGTAAAGGGAGACAGTTTCAATTAGCCGTTGTTCCTGTTTTTATCACTATATGTGCAGTGGCAGATCAAGCCCTTGGAGGGCCTCAAGCCAGGGACGTAGCTACCGTGGAGCAATTGGAGCGAACTGCTCCAGGCACACGAATTATGAGGGGCGCAAAATTTGAAAGAGTGAAATAAAAATTTGTGAAACTTTTGTATAAATAATTTCGATTTGTCAGTTTTAAATTGAAAAAATTATTTAAATTAATTTGTCAGATTAATTTTTTCTATAAAATATACAAAATATAAATGAAATATATTTAAGTAAATAAAACTAGGCAAGGCCGCGCTTTGAATTTTTGTCCGGTGTTAGACACTAGATATTCTCAAACGTTACCAGTTGAGTGTCTTATCAGGAAAAGGGAGATGGCTGGAGCATCTTCACCCCCTATGGCGAGAGTCATTACAATCCTTCAAATGTCATTCTAAACGAGCGGGGGGGGGGAGGGTAGAATTCTCTAGGGTCAACTTACTGACTCTCCCGCTACAAGAGTCAAAAACATGCAGGGGTCCAGACAAAGATTTTGTTTTACATAGCAGCCTTAACATCGGCGCAGAATAGAGGCAAATATTCGGGGATTTTTTAAAAGCAAGCTTAGTATTTAGAGCTTCATATTCCCATTGTTTACTTTGTGCAGTGTAAGAATTTCAAGATGATTCTTGAATGAATGTGTTATACAATTTTTAAAACTTATTGAGACTGTGGATTGTAATTTATTGTTCTGTTTAAATGACTTCGTACAATTTATGACTATTATTTTACTAAATTACTTATCTACAGCGTGTTGTTGGATTCACCGACGTATAATTTTAAAAGTGAGTGATTTGTTTATGAAGTATGTTAATTGATGTTGCAACATAAATAATAATTGATACTACCTAACAGTTATAGCTGACATTATAGCTGAAAGTTGGCGGCAAACATTTTCAGGAGTAGCATGTTATAAAAATACAAATGTGTATTTTTATAACATGCATGAGGTAATTTTTGAAAAATCGGCAGAGGAAGAACGAAATTGCCATTTTAAATAATTTTAGATGTAATTATAAATTGCGGGCTAATGACAAAACAGAAATACACAAAAAATATTCAAAATGAGTGTTAAAAGAAACTCAAATCATTAGAACCATAAGTCTTAGGATGCTTAAATTTTGCATGGAGGTTGCTATTATGCCCTATGTGCTCGTTAAGAAATCTTTTTAATAAATTAGAATTTTAAGGGGGCCAAATGGGGCATAATCCTCCTCCCCAAAACAAACAAACAAACACACACACACACTGTATCTCTAGAACCATGAGACCTAGAAAGCTGAATTTTTGTATGATAGTTTCTCTTAGACCCTAGGTGCGCACAACGAAATTTTTTTTAATGCAAAATTTAAGGGGTTAAAAGGAGCTTAATCTCCCCAAATCAACAACAACAAAAACCTACCTTTGGTACATGTTTTCTAGAAAATTAAAATTTTGTATGGTGTTTTTCTTAGACCCTAAGAAATCTCTCTATTCTAAAAAGAACTAACTGCCGCTGCCGCCGCCGCCGCTGTCAAAAGCTTGTCACGCTATCTCCTCCGAAACCGCTGGGGGTATGTGGTCGAGACCGATACCAATCGATGCCGAACAATGTGGGGAAGAAAGTAAGACATGTCTAATATTCGTCGGACTTTAAGTTTTTTTTAATTTTATGTTTTGTGGGAAAATATTGACTTTTTCATGTTCAGATTACGATAACTCGCCAAAAAAGGATCGTAGAATTTTTTTTTTACAATCTAAGACTACAGACATTTCTCCTTCAAACAAGACCTCATTTGTTTAAAAATAATTTAAAACAGACTGATATTTTTGTTAAAATTGAAAACCCCTTTTTTGGAAAAATTTATGCGTTTCGAGATATATAAATTCGATGCGCTCAGACTTATTATGTTACAAAGAAAATATTTATATCAACTGGAAGATGAAAGCTTTCTCATTCATATAAACTTCATTTCAAGTCTCTATCTTAAAATTTCGATTTTTAATTGAATTTTAAAGAAATACTTCAAAAAAATCTTCTCATTCCCTTCCTTTGAAAGAAGATCCGATTTTTCACCCATTCATCCATTTCGCCGGGCTTCATCCATTTCGTCGGGAGGGGGGGGGAAGCTTCAACTGTAAACAAATGAATGACTCAATCGCTGTAAAAAACTATTGAGTCATTCATTCACTTGATTCACCAGAGGAGCGAGCGTAGCGAGGCTAGGGGCGAAGCCCCTAGTATTATAAAAAATCTTTAAGGGATGTAGCTTATTTTACCTGTGACTTTAGAGTTGTATTCAATACTCCAGGTAGCGTGTGTCACAGGATACGTGAAATAAAATTAACAGCCAGACTAGCGATTAATTAAATTAAAATACACTTTTTTTAAGTGCTCTTGGTTAGATATGGGTAATTAACAGTGAATTGACAGTATCACCAATGTACAGGAAGTCAGACAATTTTATGAACAGCTAGAAAAAATTTACGTTTTTTCAGTTCTCTTAGGCGTTGGGAAACGAATCAAACCAACTTAGCAAAAACATTAAAAAGAGTTTATGCAACACGATTGTCTTCCCGTGTTCAGGCCCTTGATGCCCCACATTCGCGTTATTTTGATGTAATTAAAATATTGACATACACTGTTAGACAAAAAAAAAAAAAAGAAAAACCACGGTGCACCAAGACGGAGTTATCCGAATGAGACGAAAGTTGGTAGGTGTGATGTACATGTACAGAAAAACAAATGATTACAATTTGAGAAAAATTGGGTGATTTATTCAAGAGAAAGAGCTTCACAAAGTGAAAAAGTCAATAATGCGTTGGTCCACCTCTGACCCTTATGCAAGCAGCTATTCGGCTTGGATTAATTGATAGAGGTGGCGGATGTCCTCCTGCCGGATATCGTGCCAAATTCTGTCCAATTGGCACGTTAGGTCGTCAAAATCCCGAGCTGGTTGGAGGTCCTTGCTCATAATGCTCCAAACGTGCTCAATGGTGGGGGGGGAGGGGTAGAGATCCAGCGACCTTGCTGGCCAAGGTAGCGTTGGGCAAGCACGAAGACAAGCAGTAGAAACTCTCGCCGTGTGCGGGTGGGCATTATCTTGCTCAAATGTAAGACCATGATGGCGTGATATGAAGGGCAACACAACGGGGCGTAGAACAGCGTCAACGCACCGCTGTGCCGCGGATGACAACCAAAGGGGTCCTGCTATGAAATGCAATGGCACCCCAGACCATCACTCTTGGTTGTCGGCTCGTATGGCGGAAGACAAAAAAGTTGGTATCCCACCGCTGTCCGGGGCGTATTGTCCACGTATGTCCGGGTCTCCAGACACGTATTCGCTGGTCATCAGGGCTCAGTTCGAAGCGGAACTCATCACTGAAGATAATTCTACTCCAGTCAGTAACATTCCAGGTCGAATGTGCCCGACACCACAGCAGACGGGCTTGTCGGTGTACAGAGGTCAATGGTAGTCGACGCAAGGGGCGCCGCGAACTCAGCTCCCTTTCTCTCTGCCGCCTATGAATGCTCCTTGCGGCCACTGAAGCACCAGTTGCACGTACGACAGATGATAATGATGAATCTGGGGCTGTGAGTGCCGCTCTGACGATTGCTTGGTCCTCACGTTCTGTCGTTTCTCTAGGCCTACCGCTTCTTTCTTGACGCTGTGTTCAGCCATGGTTCACCCATTCCTGCCAACATCGTCTAATAGTAACATCGCTCCTATCCAAATGTCGAGCGATTCGCCTATTAGACCAACCGGCTTCTTCAAGCTCAACTACATGTCCTCTATCAAATGCTGACATCTGCACATATTCTTCGCGCACCTGTATGCGAGGCATAGTTACTGTCTACCCGAGTACACGGAATGAAAGTCGCAAAGAATTTATGACCTGAAATCGAAATTTCTACTCTTTATTGACCTGCCAGTTGTGCAGTTAAGATGTGTTGCAACGTCACATGTTCATTCATTGGCCGCCAAAGTTTAAAATTTTGTATTTTCTGTCGAAACCTGTATGCATAGCAATTTGTGTCCAATTTGCATTACCCCTTCTTGGTGGGTCGATTTTTCTTTTTTTTTTTGGGGGGGGGGGGAGGGGGGGTTGTCTAAGGGTGTATTTATTATTGATTGGAAAAAATTATGACGAGCAACGTGTAGCTAAAAATTTGATATATTATTTTGAACAATTTTCAACAATTATTTTGATGATTGTACAAAGTAAAATACTCGAACCTATTAATACAGTCTCGAAAGTGCTGCAAGGTACTCATGAAAATATAGAGAAATCCGTTGAGATGTTTTCATCACTCCTAAGCCAATTCCAGAACTTAAGGAATAATTGGGAGTTTGGTAAAAACGATGCCCTTGAGTTATCAGCTCTATGAAATACTGAACCTTGTTTTCCCCCCAAAAGATTGCGTCGTGTGAAAAAATGGTTTGATGAATTACAAGTAGATGAACGCATTGAAAACAGTGAATAATGTGTTCAAAGTCGAGCTGTGTCATAGAGTAATGGATTTAATAATTAATCAATTAACTATTAGATTGAAATCCGTTCGACAATTATGTACACTTTTTAAATGTCTATCACCTGCATATCTCGTCGCGTCACCTGATAAAAGTATCCTGGAAGGATCAGAATTGTTACAATCGGCATATCTTTCCGATATTTCGCCTAGTTTGGGACCTCAACTGTTTCAATTTAAAATATGCTTATTCAATTAAAACCAATTGCTTCTATACGCAAAGTTGCTGAACTACTTTTAATTCCCACCGCAGCCTCAAGTAGCTTCTCTGACATTATTACAGCATGCATAAAGAACAATAGCTTTGTCAACTTGATCTGGAGAAAATGATTGACCGACTTGCAAACGAGAAAGCGAGAAAACAACAATTTTGAAGGTTTTTTTATGTGCAAACTAAACATGCTCAAATACATTTTGTCAATAGAGTTTATAAAATATGTTATAATAATATTTGTGGGTACTCCGTATTTAAAGAATTATAATTTGTTTTATTATTATATTCATATTTATTAAATTGAATTTATTATTGTTGAAATGTCTTGAATTTCAAATAAATTGTTATTAAGTAAGGTTTTAAATCGAAATAAGAGTAGATAGAAAACAAATTTCGCCAGAACTCTTCCAAGAAACAAGTAGGCGCACCGATTTTACTTGCTCCAGGGCGCTGAATATGCAGCTACGCCACTGCCTCAAGCGCAACCTAGGTTTGAGGCTTCTTTGATCTAAATACTAAGTAATGCTATCAAATCAATTTATTATTCCTAAAAAAAAAATCCCAGATTGTATCTCTTTAAGAAGCTGCTTACTTTCGGAGGCCCAAAACACGCGCTTCTTGCGCCTGCGCGATGATCTGCCATTGACTACGTCGAGTGATATTATCACCAAATCTCGCAACCTTTATGGTAAAAAAAAAGAAAAGCTCTTTGTGAGTCAAAAGTCATAAAATAGTAGGATTTTGGAGGTGAGTTATGACTTTACCTATCCAATAAAGATGAACGGTGATCGAGACACATTTATAATCTGAATCGAACAACAAAAAATGAATAAATGGGAGAGAACAATAGTTCTAAATGCATTTTATAGGCAGTTGATACGGATGAATCACCCATTCAGTTGTCTCTGACCTAGTTATTCAAGACTAAGGTTCTAACTTTTTTTTCTCCTTTTCACACTGGATCTCGATCCCTACGAAATACCTATTGCTAGGGATACGTAAATTTCGCATAAAAATATCGAAATTTTGTCCCCCCCCCCCAAATATATATATATAATTTCGCATTTAATCGCAAAAATATATATAAATTTAAAAATTTCGCATTTATTAAAAAATATTGCAATTTTACTCACTTGGATAGGTAAGTATCAAAATTCTTAGTTAAAAGCTAACATTGTAGTAGTCTCCACATTATGTTCCTTAAGTCTTTGCCTTCTGTCATTAATTACTATGTTGTACATACTAAAATATCTCTCAGCATCTACGCTGTTAACGGGACGATAGAGGCTTTGTATAGCTGCCTTTGCAAAGTTAAGGTAGCAGCATTTCGTTGCAATTAAAATCTGTATAACATCAACAGGAGTCTCTTGGTTGACTATTGTAAGTAGCTGAAATACCCTTGACTTTGGCGCTCAAGAGACGTTCTTAAATCTACTAAATTTTCCCACAAAACTTGATGGTTAATTTTTACAGTTAGTGTTTTAGGTTCAACTCGGTAAGGACAAACTGTCCGGGTGAATTTTGGAGCAAATCCGAGGGAGAGTGAGATTTCTCAGTTAAAGACCGCGGATGGTTTTAGATAAGCAATTATGTTAATAAATTATTACTAGTATTAACTAATTTCGCTTAAAAGGCCGTTCATCACCGAGTTTTCGCCAAAAAGTAGTAAAAAAGTAATTTCCGTATTTATTCGCTCATATCGGCAAATTTCGAATTTATTTGCATCTATTTCGTAAATACGAAAATTACGTATCCTTACCTATTACGTATCTTAGACCGGTGGTTCTTAACCTTTCGTTGATCAGGGACCACTTCTCGGAAGAAGAAAAAATATTCATCGAAGACCCTTTCTCTACCAACCCTTTAAGAGGAGAAAATATGTTTAATTTTCGGGATAAACAAGCAATTTGTGATAAACAACTTTAATAATAAGTTTCAAATAAACTTAATAGCACAAAAAAAATTAACTTAAAAGTAAACTTAATAGCAAATATATAAAAGCCTTTGATAACTTAACAATTAATGAGAAAAAACTTGCTTTTAATAGTTGTGAAATTGCTGTGACGTTGCGACTTCGCGTTGTGGAAAATATGTTAGGGATTTTAAAGCAGCACAGAGATTTTTTTCGTACTCGAAACAAAATAAATACAGGAATTTTTAAGAATCTGAAGAAAAAATTCGGAGCAAAAAAAATTATTTTGTTCCCGATTTTATAAAATTGTTAAATTTGCGGTTGCCTTGAAACGATGAAACCAAAAAAAGAAGAAAAAAAATCATGTCTGACTTCGTGAACCACTTCTTGGGTTCTTCCGGACCACCGGTTAAGAACCAAATGTCTAAGACTAAAGAGATATGATGGTCCATAGATGAGGTCGGCTTGTTTGCCATTATAACTGAGAAATGATTATTATTCAGTCTGAAATATCAGCTATTTTCAGTTGCTTAGCTCCAATTGACTCCTTTCATATTTGACATGCTTTAAGCATATTAATTAAGCCTAAGCAATTCGTACTGATATGAAAATTTCTATTTCCGCATTTGATGTAGCCGTGAGGAAATGTAGCAATTGTGATAAAATTAGAGGCAGAAATTTTTATGCGGAAACAGACGATTTAAGAGCAAAGTCTAAATTGATTTCATCCTGCAGTCGAGTTATTTCTCTTAAATTCCACTAACTCTAGAGCAAATTATGATCGACATGTAAAATTAGATTAGTAATGTAATTATAGATTTTATTGGAAACATAAGGATATTGAATTCATCGCTGTGCTGTTTGTCTCTAAGTTCTAAAAGATACTCAGAACTGCCGTGCGAAATAATGCGCACATTTACCCGGTGGCGGATGAAGCATTTGGAGGCCCCCAAGCGTTATATAGTTTTGAGGCATCCTTGTTCTAAATATTATTAAAAATATATTTTACTTGAGATATTTTCTTACGGTCGAAAATGAAATTTTATTGGTCAATTATTAGGCAGTAAAAACTTGTACTAAGCTGTTCGTCGTTCGACGAACGGCAAATTGAGGCATTGCCGATGAAAAGGGGGTAGGTGCCAAAATTTCCGAAAGTATTTTTCATTGATACAAGTGTTTGTTCCAAGGCTAACGGCGTGGAAAAGGAGATAAATGCCAGGCACTTACCTCCTTTTTCAAGCCATTAGCCTTGGAACAAACCCTTGTATCAATGAAAAAATACTTTAGGAAGTTTTGGCACTTAACACCTTTTCATCGGCAACGCCTCACGGATGAAGATGGTATCAGTGCTTGGGGTTCGCAAAATGTATCGCTTTTTGAAGTTGCTAATTTTCGGAGGTTCCTGACAATTGGAGGTCCCAAGTGTTTGCGTCATGCACCTGTGCGATGATCCGCCATGGCATTTATCAGGAAAACATATAAAAAAAGATATTAAAAAAGTGGCCTGCGCATCTTAAACATTGTTCATTTAGAGCGTTTAAGTTTGCAACTTATAATGACTAAAATAAGGTTTGATTTTAAATAACAATAAAACATATCGCACCCCCGCAGGAAAAGTGACACAAGTCAAAAAATGGCAATTTTGAGGTTATGTCATTGAAATATATGTATGAAGTGCCTCATCGTGCACGAAAAACGACATGTCTCCATCTCGCAATTTGCCCACCTGAGGGCAGTTGTATCAGTTTTGTTGTAATGCTTAGTTCAAGCTTTATAGTATTCTTTAAGTTTATTTTTCTCAAATGCCACATTTTTGAGTTGTGTCACTTTTTCTTGCCGGGGTGCGATATAGATTTTTTGTTTTACTAAACTCTAAACTCATTGGCGCAACACCCCGTGTGGACCAAGGCCTGTAGTGTCCATCTCCGCTTTCTTGACCGTGGGCTTGGGGTGCCATACTGCATATATCTCGGTCAGGTGGTCAACCTGACGCGGGACCCCAGAGTTAGTTCCCAAGCATGCTTGGTCTTCATTTTATCGACCCACTTCAGGGATGAAAGGCTGAGTTGACCTTGCCCCGTCGCAGGATCGAAACCTGGACCTGTGGTGTGGCAGCTTGAAGCTTTTAACCACTACGCCACTGGAAGTCGATTTTTAGTTTTAGTGCTGAAAAAAAATTCAGTTATATTTCATTGTTCATGAAATATACTTGCATTCTCTCTAACAGCCAAATTTTATTTTATTTTTAAACTTTTGTGATGCACTGATAATCCGCTAAATGTACAATACGCCTGCTAATATTCAGGAGCTCAGACTAGAAAGTTTTAAGTTCACCTTGACTGGTTCATGTTATTGTTGATAACCATATTAAATTTGTACGAAAAGACAGACATTCTACACGTTGCACTACCTTTATTTTATTAATTATTTTTTCATAAACAGCAGTCCCGGTTACCGACGCAAATTTTCTATCGTCTAAGCTCTGTTTCATGAAAATTCGATCACTTAAACAAAAGATAGAATTTCCGAGTGTCTGTACACTCCTCAGCGGTGCTCACCAATCCATTTGACAGTTGACAGACCAAAGGATACTGTTGCGTTTGACAGGAATGAGTAACGGCATGAAATCTGTGACGCTACATAGCTATCTGTGCGGGGGTGAAAATATTTGGATGTACACATCAGCATATGACGCTAAAAGGCCGTACATCTTTATCGGCACTTCCGGCAGGATTTCCTCCATTTCATCGGTCAGCCCCTTGCTTTTTCCTGCAATTAGAAGGAAGGTGAAAAATATTTGCGTTTAGTTGCCCGATCACTTCTAAAGAAAGAAAAACTTAAAGCAATCTGTGCTTGATTCACCGCTTTTAAAAGTCAACCGTAGCCAATGTAACCTTAAATCTCGACTCGAAGAACAGAGGGCTTCGACGGAAGCGTTTTTTACGATCTGACATCAGTATTAAAACCAAAAACTGCCTCCCTCCATGACGGCACTATCTCTTCTATATTTTCATATAACTTAAAATAATACTTATTAGCACTAAAGTGCGAATGTTTTGTGCGAATGTCACTTTGACAGATCTCAGTTTCTGCTTTTTTAAAGTTCGCCAAAATTTCAACAAAACAAACAACAAGCCTTGGCGATGCTTAACAGAAGAATAAAAATAATGAATTGAATCAATAACTCCTTGATGCGCCTGTAAACTTTCGAAGAGTTTTTTTAACGTAGGATTACGTTCCTCCATAACGGTCCTCCGGAAAGCAAAATTTCAGACTCTAAAGCCGTCCGTCGTCGCGAGTTATAATTTTGGCAGCGCGCCAAACCCAGTCTGTATCGCATGGGCAAGCAGTAAACAGTTAAACAGAAAAGTAATGCGTCAAAATTTTGACTGACTGACACACACACATACATATATATATATACACACATTGGCGTAGCGAGGGGGCGCAAGGGGTCTATCATGCCCTGGGCGCCACTCTCAGAAGGGCTCCAAATGGTCCCCAAGACCATGGGAATTGGTGCCAAAAAGGTATCGTTCCCCTGGCGCCAGTTATGCTCGCTACGCCACTGTATATATATATATATATATATATATATATATATATAACACATACATACTATATACATACAAAAGAGCTAAGCTACGATAAGTAATCCTACGTTAATAACCCGCGGTAGTTTCGTTAGAAAAGACAATTTGAAATTTTTTCTTTATTTTAGTTTTCTTTAACCTTGATATAACTTGGCGGGTCGAGAAATCGAACCGGAATCCTCTGCTTTTGAACGGATGCGTTGACCAATACACGACTAATTCACGTCATGATCCTTTCGAAGAATCACATTAAGCTTGAAAACTGAAATTTCGGCTTACTATTTTTACGGGCGTGGACGAATAATATCGTTCAGTTTCGGTGAATCGCTTTGTCTCTATAAAAGGTTTCGGTCAATTTAGACATTTCAAGAGATTATTGTGGTTTTCCAACCCTTGTTTCTAAATTTGCCTTTTTAAATAACTGCGCCAGTATATTATTTGACGTATACAGTTTAACAGAACAAAAAAAAATATTGATACATGAAATGTATTAACAGGAAACTGAACATTTTCTTTCTTGATCCCAAATCGTATTTTGTTTATGTTGGCGCAACGTATGTACGAGGAAGAGTATTAAGTACATAAAGTTTTCAGATCTATAAAGAAAATGTTTTTTTTCAAAGAAATTGACCTAGCAACCCAGATTAGAAATGTTTTATGTTCAGTTGAAATTAAAAAAAATTCAGGTAGCCTCTTCTAACGAAACTACCGCGGGTTATCAACATAGGATTACTTACCGTTGCTTACTTTTATTTTTTTTTACAATAAAATTCCTACACACGAAGAGAAGGATGAGTGATAACCCTATGCAGAATAGGTCGATAGTAAGGAAAATAAGTTACATATGTCTACTCTGCCACTCTTGATTTATAACTCGCGACGACGGCTTTAGCGTCATAAATTTTGCTTTACCGCGGACCGTTATGGAGGAACGTAATCCTACGTTAAAAGATCCTTTTTTTTAATAACCCGATATCTCTGAGATAAAAAATGTGTAAAAGAAAATTTCGAGTACATCCCATATATTTCTCATCTAATGTAATCCGCGGAGCCATTAAGCAGATAAAAGAAACGTATTAATGAAAGAAATTTCACTATCTGAGCGCTGGCGGATTTCAGATGCAGGGCCAGATTTAGAAAATTCTTGACTATAGGCACAACTCGGGATGGGGGCCCCCTAACACTGATGTGAGCGTAAAATTTCCAAAATTGACACACACAAAAAAATAATCACGAATCATTGAGAAAGTACCATTTTACCAAGAATTAGCTATTTGAAGCTTAGAAGCCTAGAACATTATCAAATAACAAAAAGCAATACAACATATTAACTTCATCATTAAAACACCAATACAATACAACCAGAAAAACTTATTATTCCCTTATATACACTATAACATACATATGATGAACTATACAAATAACTATACATATGATGAACTAATTAATCAAATTTGAAAGGATATATAAAAAAAGTTGCTATTAAAAATGGTAAGATAATAATAAAAAATGAATTGGAAATTTTTTCTTTTTAAATAAAATTTTTTGGTCGCCCTCAACATTCGGGGGCTCCTAGGCCCGGGCCTACCGGGCCTAATGGAAAATCAGGGCCTGTTCAGATGAAAACAAAATATTTAATGCGACGGTTATTAATCATATGGAGACAAAAATCTTAATACACAAAATTTTCTGACGCACGTCAAAAAAAAAAAAAAGTTTGGATAAACATTTTAATTGAGCCGGTTCCGACAATTCCAATTTTACTTTCTCAATATCTCTATGAAGGAATAAATAAAACACGGATTGGATTGGCAGTTTTTGTTACAATTTCATAATGAAGTGGACTCCAGTCTAAAAGTGAGAGAAACGGGCAGAACAGAACGTTTGGTAGATATAGAAAATGGCGTCAGAAGGCATATGACAAATAGACCCGGGAAGGAAATTCAGCATAGTTTTGAACATTAATACGTAGATGAATAAATGGAGAAAAAATGAGTAAAGCGAGAGGAGAGAATTAGCATTCGGGAAAAAAAAGAATTATGAAATGGAATTTTGTTGTTGTTATTGCTAATCCTCTGGCATCCATAGGCGTAGCATCGGGGGGCACGGGGGGGGAGCACGTTTCCCCCCTCAACTTAACTTGAAATAAATTAAAATGTTAATAGAAGTTCAGTTAAAATCAGAAAAATGTAGAAAACGTTTAAAAAAGTTGGTTTTCCTCCGCCTTTTCAAACTGTGAAACTGAAGTTTCCGATTATGTCTTTAGCCTTAACATAGCTTTTAACAACGATATGATCCATAACAAAAATTCGATGCTATATTTTTTTCTCATTTTATTTATATTATATTTATTTTTCTCATTTATAACTTTTGAATACTACTCAAACATCAATTCTATTGTTATTCAATTTGAAAAAATCATAATATTTCATATTTTAAGGACCGTCCGGTAGTCTATGCGCTGAGGAGGGCTCTAACTGAATTCGATTCATGCCCCCTCCCCCCTCAAAAAAAAAAAGAAGTTAGAAGCACGCTACGCCTATGCTGGCATCCGAATATGAATTCAGATGAGATCCATGAGGTTGTTGACTCTGGCAAAATCAAGTACAAGAAGAGGGTTTATCGTAGGATCTTCTCTGGTAAGGCCCAGACACTCCAAAATTTGCTCCGGGCAGGCCTAAAATGGAATTTTAAAAGGGATAATTCTTCATATCGTTGGAATAGTTTATTTAGTTGACACCAAATCGAGGTTTGGAGATATAAATTAAATAGCCACTCCTCTAGGTTTAAAATCCAAGACACATTACTGTTGAAAATTTTAGAATAGTGACATTTCCTCACGTTTTACATGGACACTTGTTGGCATTGCATCTTCTTCTGACTGCCCATTTGTTCTGCTGGGGAACTTATGGATTTTAACCAGTGGCGCGCACCCAGGATTTAATCTTGGAGGGGGCCGAGTTGAACGGATAAAAATATTTGTAATGCAAATTAAATATTCATAATGCAATATCTATTTCTTTGGGGGGGGGGGGGGGGGAGGGCAGGGCACCTTGGCCCATGGGTGCGCCACTGATTTTAACCACCTTTTAACGCAGGGGTCCCCAACCTTTTTCCTACATAGACCCTTTTTAAAAGAATGATTTTCTTCATGGACCCTCCCTAACATTTTTCTCCATAATATACAGCATACAGCATAATTATGATAATAATAATTGCACATAAAACACTTAAAGATAACAATTTTGACTAAGAATATGAACAAAAAATTAGAAAAAGTGGTCTATTCGGTTTATGTTTTATTATTTTTGTACTATTTTCATTTTTAATTTCACAAATATAAACAAAATTTCAGAAACAGATTGTAATTGCACAAACATCGCCAAGAGAAAAACGAAACTGCTTCTGATTGGTTGCATCGGTAAGATCCATGTATTGTTTAAGGTCCAGTGGATTTCCCCTGTTCTGCCTAGTGTTGGTGCATAAATAAAAGCCGACGGCGGAATTCGAGGCGTATACAAAAGCGTCATGACATTCGACTTTAGATGTGTGGATCACTCCGCCCTGCACAAATCTGTATTTATACATATTAAAACGGATATTATTATCTAATAATTACATTCCTAAAAAATTCAATTAAATTTTAAAACAGAAAAATTTATCATAGACCCCCAATAGATCCCTGGAATACTATAGACCCTTTTTAAACTTCCATCGAACGCCAAGGGGTCCCCTGGTCCCCTTTGGAAATCCCTGTTTTAACGTGTTCTTCTCTTCAAGATAAGCACTTTTCAATCGCAAATTTTTAGAATAGGGATCACCTGTACTGGCCTGTCCGTGGGGAATTATGGACACTGTACTTTCCCCCCGATGTAGGGAGAAAATTTTTTTTAATTTCTTCTGAGGTATCGTCACATGTGAAATCCATCCTGGCCTTGCTTTTTATAGTCAATATGTAAAAATAAATTGTTAACAATGGATGTGACTCTTCCATTACATTCCCTGGGATTATGTTGGTGTTAGTATTTACTTTTATCCTTAGCAATAAGAAGGCATTAGAGCATGTTTTCGTCACGTACATGCTAGCTAGGAAAACGAGGCCTTATAGCCCCTTGTGGTACCAGCGCATTGAAAACAAATTCCAAACACTGAACATAAAACAGATTTAATATTCTTCCGTATTTTGTATAACCGATCTGCGTTATAAATTTTGGGCTCAAACATTTTATTCTTGCAAAACATCCACCTGCGTTGCGTCCTAGACATTTCAGAGGAATAAATCAATGGATCTATTTACGTAATTCTCAAAAAACAGGTTTGGGCTGTTCAGGTGGGGAGGTGAAGGCGTCAGAAATGCGTCTGTGTGTATGTATGGTGTAAAAAGATCAGGTCGTGACCCCCGTAGATTCCAGGAATCCGAGAGGGAGCAAGAGGCAAAAGCAAGGATAGGAAAAAAAATATATAAATCAGATTGCATGGAACTTAACATTTTTTAGATAGTTTTATTTTTGCTCCACGCATGTAGTTTCGTGATAGACACAAAATATCTACTTTTGCATGCAGAAAAAGAATTATTCATTTAAAATGGTCTGGTATCGAGCATTTTGATTTCTGACCTTTACTTTCGTATTCTATATCAAAATAATGTGCGTGTTTGTGATAAATGGATCTGAGATCCCTAAGGCTGCTTCGACGTTGTTTGTATTTCCTCAACAGTACGACTATTTTTTTTTTTTTTTTTTTTTGGGGGGGGGGGGCAAAGAAATATTACTGCTCTCTACGCAATTAAAGGCAGTAACGAATATTACACCTCAAATTGTATGTATTAGATCACGTAAAGCAATATATCTGCACGTACACTGAAGTGAAATGAAATGTAAACAAGCTTAATGGAAATTATAATAAAATATTGCAATTTCCCTTTTTGGCATATTTTTACTCATATTTGTTTTACATATAAAAAACGAACAAACTTAAATATTCTCTATTAAAATTAAAATACTGTCTGTCCCTACAAATTCCTCAAAGCTTTGATTGATATGCATCCAATATTGCATAATTACTCCGACGTGGCTGGCGCTCTTTAAAGCTGTCCATAATTCATGCGATTTTGTCGTCGGTCATGCGACGGTAGTTTCGGAAATCGTCAGGGTTTTTATCGCGCAGCTCTGACAATAAATGCATATCAGAAAACTTGCCTCGATTCAAGTACCATTTCTTTGACCAAAAGCGCCTCTTTGGTCGCTTGATTCTCTTCTTTTTCCCACCACCAAACAGAAAAACAAAAATTGCCGCTAATTTTTTTCCGAGAGAGCATAGTGAACTTGATTACAGCACGACAGACCAACATGACCTAAGCTAAATCGGGCATCACGAGTGTGCGAAGGGAGGTGGACGAGACGCCAAAAGTCCGGCGTCTCGGAGGCCGAGAGTCCCCTGAGTGGCATACACCAGACGTTCGAGGTGCCAAAACGCTCTGAGTTTTTGTTTGATCTCAGTCAGAGTCAGATGACTGAGGTAGAGATTAGTGAATATTGTACATAAGTTGTGTAAATAATTTGAGTATTGTGTTTGTTCGTGAGTCGCGTGAATTAAATATCTTGAATATTCATCCAAGTGTGTTATATCCGTTAACTTTAACGTCGTCGATCTGAGAAAGATCGAGGAAGGACGGCATACAGGTAGCCCTCCTACAGCACGGCATCTTAAAACACGGTTTCGCTCTAACACGATAAGATAAATTGCGGGAACCCTCGTATAACACTGAAGCCTGTAGCACGGTTTAGCTCTAACACTATAAAAAAATTGCGAAAACCTTTGTACAACATTGAACTTCTACAGCACTAGATAACATGATTCTTGTTTAACACATTTAAAAACTAAATAACCTTAAAATAATGACAGGAAGGAATGGTGAACTATTGTGGCTTTACATGAAAATATATAAACAGATTATAATTTATTCATTTATAACTCTATAAAATTACAAGAAGGCCTAAACTTAGCTGAAAATCTTGAATAATTTTTCCTGAATGCAGACCCTTCCGCTGAAAGAAGCCGAAAATTCAAAAGGGGGCTGCAAAATTGTTCATCTCCATACCGTGAATCTACTATGACCTTGTAAGAACCAGCAAATAAACCAAAATTACAGATTTTTTAAAGAGGATAGAAGGTGAAAAAAATCTAAATGAAGAAAAAGGTTCTGCAAGTGAAGGTGATATCGTTCAACCGAAAAAACGTTCTCGTTTGATTATACTCAGCAATTGATGAGGTAGAAATTTATTAAATTAAGGTCGCATTAAATGAAAATAATAATTTTTTTTGTTTCTTTTCGTTTTGTGTTTATATACATTTATATTTTTAATAAAACTTTTTAATAAAAATTAAGTTGCTTAGATGGAATTTAAGTTTGTTTTTAATAAGTTTTCGGAACGTAACCCCCCGCCCCCCCTTCTTTTTTTGTACTGACTCTGGTTCTCATATAACACGGTTTCACAGAACACGGCATTTTCTAGGAACCTATCTACCGTGTTATAAGAGCACTCATTATCTGCACTCATTTGATTTCTGCGGAAAATATGAGTCACTAATTTAATAAAATGTAGTCCCCTTTCTGACATCCTTCTTATTTTATTGACATCTTGATCGCCGCGCCAAGATCCTCATCTTCGCTTATTTTCTCAGTATTACTTTCTGATGTAACCCTATCCTATGATATCTGAAGGTCAGTTATGTTCATGCTATGATTTAATTTCAGTGATGGCCAATTGGTCGGTCGCGGAAGGTGCAGTCGATCGCTCACGGATTTAGATGTCATATTTTCAGTTTCAGTTCTACTCTTTGTCTGCATCTAGAGTCATCATATTTTTTTTTTTTTTTAGATTTCATTTAATATTTTTGGGGCTTGTTTTAAACAGCTTTCAATCAAATAAACTATGCTGTTATGAAACTATAATCCATATCACTAAAATAGCTTTTACTCCAAAAACACACAAAAAAAAAAAAAGATTTTAGACTTAGAATTTTTACAAAAAAAGCTCCTGAAGCTATGGAATAGTTGCAGTTTTCTTTTAAAATGAATTTTGAATAGAAGTAAAAGTAAAATTTTCCAAATAAAAGTAATCGAAACTTTTTATTTTGAATTGAAAATATTAAAAACTCACACTTTACACTCACAATGGATTTGAGAATGTTTTTTAAAATTATTTTAAGCACCTAAAATAGTATTCAAATTAATATTACGTTAGTTATTAATTAAAGTTAATTTTTTAAAAGAAAGAGGTGTGCTTGAGACCGTAGTTTTATTTAAAAAAAAGGATTTTAAGTAAAGAATGTTTTTTTAATTATTTTAAGCACCTAAAATAGTATTCAAATTAATATTACGTTAGTTATTAATTAAGTTAATTTTTTAAAAGAGAGAGGTTAAGAGATGAAATAAAAATACAAAAATAAAAAAAGGATTTTAAATAAAGAATGTTTTTTTTAAATAATATTAAATTTTTTTTAATAATATTCCTAAAATAATATTCAAATTAATATTACGTTAGTAAATAATTAAAGTTAATTTTTTCAAAGAAAACTGCGTGCCGGAGAACGGCTAGGTTGGAACCACTATCGTCAGAACAGAAACCCACCGCAATAGCACCACACTAAGGATCGTTGAACACTTCAGCACAAAAAGTGGTAGAAGACAGTAGCGGTAACGATGGAGATTGTTAGGATTAAGCCCCTAACTTTATTTCTACTGATCAGATATACATAATATATAGCCTATGTCCATCTGGAATAATGTACCTTTCAAACAGTGAAAGAATTTTCAAATAGGTGCAGTGGTTCTGGAGATTACCCTCCACGTACAAAATCGCTCTCTCTTTATATATAAGTATAGATTTAAAGGTTAAATTTATGGTCGTCTGTCACTGAGTAAATATGAACTTGTATATTTTTAATCAATCAGACGACTTTTAGTTATCAGTGGACTTTTATTTTTTAGAAAATAAAAGTCGAGAGCAGCTGCATAGAAGTTGGTCATCTCTGCAGTACGTTACAGTTTGATATTTTTTTCGCCATAAATATTCATGTTTCATAATATTTTAGAACTACGTTAAATCTGTAGAACGGAAAGTGACCTATGATGTCGGTGGGTAGGAGAATGTACGAGCCCTCCAGATGTCACCCTGGGAGTGCTCGGTATAAACTGTGGTGACACAAGGGAGTGGTGTTGGTTCACCTATACAGTTCCCCATTGAAAGCAACCAACGATTCTCGCGGATTAAGTAGGAATGTCTTCACAGACAAGTGACCCGCATTGACAGACTGCTGGTCCTCACTCCATATCATGATTTTTCCGAATTATTCTCATATTCTTCCCTACATGAGAGATCCCAGGGGACTCAATCCTACGCCACTACAAAAAATTCTTAATTCTTTATTCGGGTGCCATTACAAAGGGGACGATTCAGCTCCACCCCCCACATTCTCACCCGCATTTTCCTTTCCTCTAGGTTAAATCTACATGGTTGCACCGGGAATCGATTTTGCTTCTCGTACAGATGTGCTGATCCTTAAACTATCATCTCATATTAATCAAATATGTTCAGTTTAAAAGACCGAGGAGCAATAGTGTTATACATATTTGTTTATTTTTTAAATCTTTTATATAAAACAAAATTTACTTTGCTTATTATAATTATTAAGCTGTTATACTAACTTCGTAATTTCAAAATTGTTAATAACTGTTGAAATGGACTTTCTGCGGTAGGCGAAGTTAGAGAGAATGAATTTAGGAGGTTGTATGAAAATTCCTTTATGTTAGGGACGTATTTATCACGCGAAAAAATGTATCATGTTTAGGGACCATCATGCGATAATAGACGTCATAGGTGGGGTTGAAAAAAACGTATTAGGCTCATTTTTCTGCATATGATAGGAAGTTTTCAGACGGGCCTGTTTTATAAGGCATAAGTTTTCAAAAATCAACCACATACGCACAGTTCGATGTAACATGTCTTGCCAACACTTTTATGAGAAATATGGATATATCAGAATCTGGAACTACAGAGGCTGTTCCACACATTTTTTAGACGATGTATATTGTATTCACAAAACTAAATTACATAAAATTATTGTGTTTTAAATGTTCTATTTGACATCCCTTATTCTGAACTATCTTTCGACACCGCAATTTCCAGGATAATAATGCCTTTTGAAGTGTCAGAAGAGGTATTCTATCCCATTCTTCCTGAACAGCTTTCCAGAGTCCTGTAAGGGTTTTGGGACGACGTTTGGATAATGCAGATTTTAAAAGTCCGAAAGCACAAAAATCCATA
>OU015493.1:39507095-39567095 GCA_907164885.2 Dolomedes plantarius | reverse complement strand
TCCAGACGTCGTCGCACTGTCCGTGCGGATACTTGTGGTGATGCAAACAAGCCCGTTTCCTGACTCAAGGACCGTGATGTGGCTGTACGATCCTGCAAGGCCGACCTCACAACATGTCTGTCCTCTTGGGCGTTAGTGGCAGGAGGCCGTTGAGATCCTGCATGGCGTTCAGTATGACCCTCCTGAACCCATCGATTCCATATTCGCATGACAGTCGTTGGATTCCGGCCAATGCGAGTAGCAATATCGCGGAACGATAAACCGCACTCTCGATAGGCCACGATCCCACAGCTATCGACTTCCGACTCGTGCTGGTAGCCGTTTCTCCTTCTTACACGAGGTATAACACGATCTTCTCACAAACAACCAACATTCAAATGGGATTTCCGAATGAGAAACCCGTTGCGCAACTTTCCATTTTAAGAAAGTTTGAGATATCGTTTCTCCCCCATGCGTCGTTCGATTGCGTTTAAATGCTAATCATGTGCATATCCCAGTATCTTCTTCTTATGAGAATTTGACGTTTGTATCATCCCACCTCCATGGTGTTGCAATTTTAATGGCCAACAGTATATGTCAATTCTGTTTCTTGCATTTGAAATCAGATCTTTAAATGTGATGCACGTATTTTTCAAAATTCTTTTAATTTTAATTTAGATTTTGTAAAAATAATTTTGAATTTGTAACGATAGTCCTTAACTTAATTTCTTTTAAAAAATTAAGTATGAAAAGTTTTAAAATTAAAAAACTGAGCGTTCTTTACTCAAATATCGACCTTCATAAGAAAAAAAAAAAGGAAAAAAAGACAGATTTAAAAAAACTTTCTTTTGCCAATCTATGAATAGCAGTGGCACACCCAGGGGGTGGACCAAGGGGCTCTGCCCCCCCCCCCAAAGAAATAGAAATTGCATTATGAATATTGAATTTGCATTATAAGTATTTTTATCCGTTCAGCTCGGCCCCCTCCAAGATTAAATCCTGGGTGCGCCACTGATGATTAGAATATTCGTGAGTGGAGCCGGAGGATGGCCGAATGGCTAGGGCGTTGGCCTTCGGTACCAGAGTCTGTGGGTTCGAGTCCCACTTGTGACATGAACGTTTGTTGTCGTTCGGAATCTGCTTTAAGCCGTAGGTCCCTGTCTAATTAGCCGTCACGTAGTTAAAAATTGACCGTAGGGCTCCAAACCGAAACAAACCAATTACTGAGTGGAGAATTTCTCATAATTTACTGCGAGTGGAAGATCTGCCACGTCACCTGGTGGATCGCCTTAAATAGATTTGCCAATAATATAATACCTTAAATTAATTTTATTGTGTACTAAACTAGTTGTAACCGGTTAGGTCAACCTTTTTTTTAACAAGTAATTAAGAATTCAAACTGATTTCAATATTTAAACAGATTTTGTGAGGCGATTTAATAAAATATATCATTCGTGTCATCCGTAACATTCGTGTCAACGAACATTTTTGCGGCCCGGCCAATATATTGGCACACAATAATATGTAATAAAATAACCGACGCAGAATTATAATAAGATAGGAAGAATTTGCTAAATGTTTCTTTAATGATACTCTTTTTTTGCTATTATTAAACAAAATGCATATATTTATGTTGAATATACTGTAATTAGGTAAATAAACCTACGTTTCTATTAATATTGATTTTTTTTGCGGCCCACCTACAGTTAAACCTTGTTTGTTTGGCCCAAGGTAGCCTTTGAGTTTCTACACCCCTGATGTATATACGTTTGCTCTAGATACATTATAAATAAAATACTCAAAGTTAAGTCATGACTTTTTATATTGAGTTATGTTGAAAACCACGTAAGAATAAAGCACATTTGAATAATTTTGTAATTTTAAACGAAAATTTAATTACCTTATGTGTATAGCTTTATTAACATTTTTCTTGAAGTTCACCCTAAGAAAATCAGTGATAAATAATAACATTTCCATGAAAAATTTAATGAAAATTATTTGAATGATGAGGTAACATGATGCATAATGAGTATTTAATTATCACAATTATTTTTTTCCTGTACAAAATGCCCCCCCCCCTCCCGTCCCCCATGCCTATTGCTACACCACTGATGCATTCGGTGTCATTTCGACTTTAATTAAGCTTTATAAATCAATGTCTGCAATAATTGGAAAACGTTTTTCTCACTGTTTGAATAATACATGTTCCTTAGAGTGCCTCAAAAAAATCAAATTTCTTTTTTTAAAATGATTGTTCAGTATCTGGTCTATGGTCCGTGCACAGATAAACCTAAAGATTAAACTATTACTTTTTTTTTTTTATTCTGTTTGCCCACTCGTGGAGCGTTTAAAGGCAGCGAGCTCCCTTTTACGTAGCATTTTCAATTTATCGCGTAAAGAAAACTGAAAATTTGCTCTTCCAATCACATGAAATCACTATTGTATGATCATTGATATTCAGCGTGTGCGATTACTGCGCATGCGCTGCGTGGCACGGAGCGCATTATTATGGCGACCTTGGGTCATCTGGGGTAAAGTGTGTGTGATTACAGCTCTAATGTGCCTTATCCTTCAGTCCTCACATGTTAAAAGTGACATTGCAAATCGTGCTCATTTATCAAAAGAACTTTCCTTTATCATGATGTTAAAAATGAGGAACTTTTAGTTATAATTCAATATATCTGTTTGTACGCGAAGTTCGTAGCAGAAGTCCTCATGGCTTTATCAGCTGTGACCAAAACAATAATCCTTGTTGCTGGGGGACTGCTCTTGGCCATCATAGGATTACTCTCTTTTTTAATGTTCCCGCGCATTTTGCAGTGGCAAGTAGAAGAAGTAAGATTATTTCTTTAATAAATCTTTTGAAAAAATAATGTCTTACCATTCAAAATAACTGCATCCACACGTGCAATATTTTGTTTACATTTTACTGTTCAATAATGCGAAAAATAAATTGCGCGTGGATTAGTTAGTTGAATTTTTATCGCAATTTATTTGTGTAAAAATCTTGATAGTGAAAATAGAAAATTTTGATCAATTGTTTCTAAATTAATTAGTATATTATATGAAATTTAAAATGCATTATATTTGTAATATTCCTGTAGAACTTTGAATGTGTGCGAAACTTGTAGTGAGTGATTTAAAAGTTCTTTTAACATTCTCTTTAAGTGTCACAATTTAGCTAGGACAAATAATTAAACATTTATGATAATTATCTCTATATATAGTTTACTAAAGTTGTAAGTGCGAATTTTTTACATGCATATATGTGAATATCATAGTACCTTTTTTTCTCCCTTCTGAAATTTGTCTGTTAAGCAACTCTTGTTAGTCTGTGCCTTCTTAAAACTTATGCACAATTTTTAAGGGTGGATAAAAAGAGTTTAATTTCTGTTCGTAAGTGGACATATATTGAAGATTTCATGTAATAACTCATTTTATGTTTGTGCCATTATTGCAATATTAGAGTATGTTATATTCTGTAATTTTTCTCATAAATTTAAAAAAAAAAATGTTACCCCTGTCACATGTGTAATTTGCAAACTTTTTTTTTTTTTTTTTTTTTGCTTGTCCAAAAGGATAATGTGTTATTTCAGCAGCTTTAAATACTAAGCAGTTATATGCATGCAAAATTATAAAATGTGACTATTATTTATGATTGTATTAAAGTAAACTACATATATGTGTGAGTACATAATATTGTCTTTCCTTACTGTATTAAAAGTAGAGAAACATATAGATTTCCTATTATATGTTTAATCTATTGCTTTTAAAAAAATTTAAAAGTTAATTCTGATAAATATTTCTGCTAAAAAAATATTAGATGCCAGCCAAAGTACTATTGGTGAATTTTTTCATTAAAATTATATTTTGCTTTGAGATTTTGGTTTTCAGTTTTGATTATTTTGAGTCTCATTAAAAATAAAAATCTTAATTTCATTTATTGTAGAACTTAATTTTGTCACCTGAGGCTGAACCTTATGAATACTGGAGAGTAGTGCCTGTTCCTATATTTGCACGCTTTTACTTCTTCAATATTACAAATACCAAAGATATAATAGAGCATGGTAAGAAGCCACATGTTGAAGAGCTTGGTCCATATACCTTTAGGTAATTTTATTGTTTTAAATTTAGTTTTATTTTCATTTATCATGTTTCAATGTTTTGTCTGGCATTTAGTTGGATTCATTCTATACATTCTTTGAATTATTTTCCCCCTGCTCCAGTGTAATCTCCCTTATAATTTTAGATAAATTGCTCTATTTTAAAAGAGTTAATTATAACTCAAACAGATATGTTTTAAAGAAAATATATATTAAACCATTTTCAGTTTCAGATGGCTGTAATGTTAGATTTCAATATTTCAACCAATTTGCTTCATGTATAACTTGACTCTCCATTTTGGTTGATACTTTAACCTTAAAGTAAAAGAGTGGCTTCTTGATGATCCACAATCAACTATAATCTCACCTTAAGTTGAATCAAGAATGAAAATAATGTTTAGAGGAAAGGATAAATATAATTTTTTAAAAATTGATATACGTTTACTTTATGATTAAAGTAATTTTTAATTTAATTTTATTATAGTAATTCCTTTTTCCATTTTTTAACTACTTGAGTTTTAATTTTATATAATTTCCAAAAGGATGAATATTAAATAGCATAAAGATGACATTTTCAACTGCTATGATTCTTATCAAAAATCCGATATTTCATTTTAAGAAAAGGCATGTTATTTAAAATTGGAAGAAAGTCTGTTTTCCTGTAGTTATAGGAAAGATATCATAGGGTTATATTAAATGTTAGAATACATAAAAGTATCAGAAAGTAGAAAGTAGTCTGAAATTATCTCTTTGTAAAAATATTTTACAGACATTTAATGAGATGTTCATAGTTCAGTCATATTATCTAGTTTGATTCTTCTCATTTCACTTGAAATTTGTTCTGTCTTTTTATGCCTACTTATTTGGACTACCAAACATTTTTAAATCTAAAAATTGCAAATTTTTCTGTAGGAAATTAATCTTTGTTTTATTTTCAGTCATAACCTTTAAACTTAAGTATGATGTTTTAAGCATTGTTAATTTTACAGAAACATTGTTAGATATTTTGTTGTTTGATTGTGTGTGAAATCACCATATAATCCCAAAATGCATAAACTGATATAGTATATTATATAGTAGATGATATAATATAGTATAGTATAATATATTGCATAGTACATTATATAGTAGCCTTTTTCTTATGCAATACCTCCATTTTATATACATCCACTTATGTTATGAAATTAGGTTTTACTGTGTATTTAGTATATTTCCTTATGTGTTCAATATATGAATCCATACTTTTATCAAGCAAATATTTGCCATTTAATATGCTTTCTAGATGAAGCAATGTCCTTTTTATGGTTTTGTCATAATTTTTATGTATTATATTATTGCATATGTAAACACATAATATATTTTTCCATATTTACAGTATAAATTAAAAAAAACTTATGAACATATATTAAGAAAGTAAATAGCACAAATATAAATTGGTTAAAATTAAAATGTTTTAATTTTTTCTTCTTATTGAGTATACATTAAAATTTAACTGATTACAGTAATACTTCTCATGTTTTAATAAAAATTATTAGGATTAATTACTAGTTTTTTTATGATCATTATACTTAGGTTTGAATTTATCTTATGAATCATTAAATTTAATTAATATTAAAACCACTTTTAAAAACTGATCCTCTGTTAATTTATCCTATTAGTACATCACTCATAATATTCTTGTAATAATGTGTTTTATTTAAATTGTTTTTTGTCTTTGCTATTATTTTAAAAACTATTAAATATAAGAGAAATAAAAATAGTAGATAAGTAATTAATGCTAAATATGAATGTTATAAAAATAGCTACAAAGAACCAAATTGTAAGTTATTATATCAGTCTGCAGACACTAATAAAAATTCCTTGTAAATGTATCAGTTTGTCTCAATTTTTAAACCCAAAACTTGCTAACATTCATCATCATTATTATTATTATTATTATTTTTTATTTTACATAAATTTGGAGACCTTAGTTAAAATTTGTTAAAAGTACTGATTTTTATTTCATTTTGTTCCAATGTTGTGCATCATTCCTTTTTCTTTTGTGTCCTCAGGGAAACTCGAGAGAAGTTTAATATAACCTGGCATCCGAATGGAACTGTATCATATTATCAGATAAAGAGATATTTTTTTGAGCCAGAACTTACAAAAGGTTCATTGGATGATGTAGTTACAACTTTAAATGTTCCATTTGTGGTAAGATATTCTTTACCTCCCAGAGATAGTGAAATAGCATTAAAATTTTAATGTTCATTTTAGAATATATAAATTCTAGTATTATAAAAAGGTATCTATTGTATATAGGAAAGATACATGCTGATAAAACTACCTATGATACTTAGCCAAGATGTTTATTAATTGTTACAGCTCCTTTTCAGGGTACAATTATTAAAATGAATCTGTAATAATAAATTAATATTTTTGTTATTGATTTTGCACATACTTTTTTTATATATCTAAAGGAAAGATTAAAAAATGGTTGGCAGTTTTTTAAGTAAAAAAATTATTATTTATAAAGGAAGAAAATAGTTTCAAATAGTTATATTTGATAATCAAGCATATTGATATTTTTAAATAAGTTTGTCATATGTTGTTAAATTTAATCACTTATGCTGTAAATGATTGTGCCATATCAAAGCATTTTTTTTCTCACTTGGAATTTTCTTTCTTTATATTTTTTCTTGGATACTGTATTTTAAAATTAGAAATTTCATCAATAAGAAACATTTTTCTCTTTTACTTTGTTAAATTACATGTATCATGAATGTATGTAGAGTAATATTTTTATTATTTTTATAATGTCTTCACTGTCATGTTCAGTGAATGTTATATCAAGTATTAAAATTATTAATATTTTCAGAATTGTTAAAAGATTTTTTCTATTTAGACTGCGATTAATCTTGGTATTATGTCTGGTGATGAAGATTATTTGAATACAATTATTGGATTTCTTCACAGTGTAAATGGCCAGATTTTTGTTACACAGCCTGTAAGCAAATTATTATTTGATGGATATGAAGAAGATATTTTATTAAATGCTAAAGACATGGGAATTGATGTTCCCTATGATAAATTTGGATGGTTTTATTCTGTAAGTACTCTAGTAACCTTATTGTCATCATTAAAATATTAATTAATCTACTAATCTTTCATTTGTTTTAACTTTTTAAACATTTCACAATAAAACTTTTTAATTAAATTTTTTTCCAGAAAAACAATAGCCATGATGGTATTTATACAATTTACACTGGAAAAAACAATGTAGATAAGTATGGTTTTGTGGAGAAATGGAATGGCAATAGGTAATATGCTAATTTTAATATTTTCAATGCTAAATTTTTACTAGACAAATTATGAGAATCTCATCTAGAGAAAAAAATTTGTCTGAGGTAGCATTAAATTATTTGTATTTACACTAAGAAAATTTTAATACCCTTAAAGAAAAGTCATTTCTTGTAGTATCATTAGATTTAAATGTCACACTGAATGCACATAGTATGTTTCAAAAATTCTTTTCTGTGTGTTTTAAGGATTTAAAATTTTGTTACTCCAGGTTAAAGGGATTAAAAAGATGAAATCCATTTTGTACATCATTTTGAACAATTGTATTAATATAAAACTGCATTTCTATCAAATCAACAAATGCCCTTTAGACAGGAACTAAAAATAAATAATTCTGAAGTTTTGTTGACTTTTATTACTGTCTGCTCAGATGAGGTAACATAGCATCATGCTATTATAAATTTGTAACAACACATTGAATTAAATAGTATTTGAAAGAAAAACATTATCAGTGAAATAAAAATGATTTCTTTGTTGAAAATTAGAATTAAAGTAATGACCTTTTGGAAATAATAGTGAAGTATGCAAATATCTAACCCCAAGTTGTGTACATTTTTATGTCACTAAAAATTGTGAAAATGGATTCATTGCTCCTTTGTATATTAATCTCAATTTACTCTATGCATGTACTAAATTATTATGTATTGTTTAGTTTAAATAAGAAGGCACTAAGTTGTAAGCAGCATGATACATTGAAATAATGCATAGCTGCTGATAGATCTAACACCTTTATAAAATCTTTAAAAAGAAGGGAATTTTATGTTGAGTAGTTATAACATTTGAAATAACTCCCATTGTGTATTAGGTTATTCAGATTCTTTGCTTGGAACTCCATAAGATAATTTTTCTCATAGAAAATATACAATGCTCTATTACTTCTTATTTGTTGCTATCTAACATTCTTTTTAAACATTTGCAATTTATTATCTACTGCACCTAGTAGTAGTATCTGTATTAACATAGTATGATTTAAAATTTATTTCAATTTTCTCCTTTAGTTTGGTGACAGGAAGACATTATCCATGTAATATTATTGATGGAACAGGTAGATAATTTCTTGTGTTGTTAATTACATTCAAATAGATTTTAAGATTTCATACATCTTAAAGTATTTTTATATGATATGATTTAATAATTTGTTGTATTGCTTTATTTTTTATTTAAATGTATTTTTAGGTGTGTAATAACATATTGTATACATTTTTTCTGATTTCACTTGTGATTAAAGTGTATTTTTACTTAAGGAATCGCCATATGGAGATTAAGAAATATTGATGCAATGCAGAATAATTTGATACAGTAACAGTGTAACTTTTAAAATAGAACTCTGTATGTAGCAGCCATGGACCTAAGTTTGTCCTCATTATTGGCTCACCAATATTACAAGATCAAATGTGATGCTGAAGAAAACATAATTCTTAAGCAAAATTACTCTGTTCCTTATTTGTAACTGGCATTTTCTGCTCAGTCCAGTCTATAGTGTGGGAAAAACCCAGATATTTTCATTAAATGTAGGTACAAAATTTTAATTGATAGATGACTGAATTACAGGAACGACACTTTTTTAAAAGGTATGACTAGGAGTTGTTGCCTCCTGTGTTCTCTACAGCTATGAAATGTATCATTTGAGGAACCCACTGCTAAGCTTAATTCTGTGGTTAATGGGTATGCTTATTTTGCATTTGCTACATTCTGGTGATTCCTCCTTTGAGGTATATTTTGTTAGGCTTTTTCAAGATGCTATTTAGATTTAAGTAAATTGTTTGGGTTATAAAAAAATATATGTATCATCAAATGTTTCACATATACTGTATAATTTATACTTTACTTTCAAGTTTATATATAAACTTTTTTTCAATGTAAGAAACAATTGTGTTCCCAAGCTTATATTGTAATATCGAACCATTATATTAAAATTTTTTTTAAAAATTAACTATAAATTGTGTCTATTTTATTTTTGTTTTTTTATTACTGTTTAAAATTTCAGTGTTATTGAGTTTTTGTTGACTTGCAATTTATAAAGTGTCCAATTAGGAAATAATTTAATGTTTTTCCTGATTTTATACTAAAAAATATCTTAACATTTTCAAACAGACATGATGCATATTTTCTAAATTTTGTCAAAGTAACAAATATGCATGTTTCTTTTAGTTCATTTATGCTATTTATTTAAATTGTTATATTTGTAAAATACCCCAAAAATATGAAGTTGCGACAATCAGTTTTGTTCTGTATAAATTAGGTTTATGCAGTGATATTTAATTTATTTTTTCCACAACGCTGGGGATATGTGGCCACCTTTCAGAATGGCAAAGAGCAAAAATTGCACCTCTTCACCCCAGATATTTGCAGGTAATTTTTGAAAATATAAATTGGGTTTAATTTAATGTATGATCTTCTCCTTGTAGGGAAATCTTTGTTTCTAATTGTCCAGCACTTTAAAATTTTCAATCAGTTCTTAAATATTTCCTGACATAAATGATAAAATTTGTGCCTTAAAAGTAAGATCCTAGTGTATTAAAAAAATATTTATTCTTAAAATTGATTCATGCTTGAATATAAGCTCTAAAAGCCCCAATATAAGGTTACATTTTTCATTAACACTAAAAATATTTCATCAAGAAATACTTTTTATGTGCCTGAATTAATTCTGTATACTAACGATAAATTTGGCATGTGAGGTACAAACTGTAAAGTACTGCTCAGTTTGTTATGTGTATTTATACACTGAATAAACTGAAAAGAAATGTATCTAAATGAATGTCACAGTTGTGTGTAGTAACCCGCTGTGGTGGCAAAATAACGCAATTATAGAATATTAAATTATTACTGAATGTCCTACTGAAATAATTGCATGAAAATTTTTTAGAAAACTATTTTCAAAGTAGGTCTGAACTTGGTTGTGGTTTACAAAACTTTGTTAGTAAGAAGAGCAAAAATTTTTAGAGATAGGCATGCATTTGGTATTTAGTGCAAGAATATTGGGAAATAGGTGAATATATCTTTTTCAATTTTGAAAAATTCTTTCTTCTAAAGAAGGAAATGTATTTCTTTATGTATGAAGCCGGTACAATATGTAAAACCTTGATTTAATTGTTTTTTAAAAATCCCATTTATAAAATGGTTTGTTTACTTATTCAGTGTGGACATACAGTTTTATATCGTACACTTGGTTGCATTTGAAAATAAATAACCTTTTTATGATAAAAAATCTTATTTTTTATGTGTATACTGTTATTACGATTCAGATAAGCATATGTAAATAATTATATTTTACAGCTCCCGGCATTTGAGTTACCTGATGATTTTGAAGTAAATGAAAGTTGAATCATATAGGTATGGTTAGATGAAACAGCTTTTGATAATGGTACACAAAAAGGAAATTCATGTCAGTGTAAAGACTTTTGGTGTGCCTCCTGAGCATTGGATATTGAAGAATGCCAACATGGTCAGTATTACTCATTGTAATTTAGCTTCGTTTATATTTTTTGGCAATTTTAATGTATCAAAATTGAACTATTAATATTTGAATTTCAAAGCAAAGTGATATTTACCCATAATGAAAAATGTTAATGATAAATAAAATGTTTACAATGTTAATGTTTATGTATTTACTTAAATTAGATGATGTATCCATTGTTTTAAAATAGTGACTGGCTGAGGATTTTGTTTAATTTTGTTGGTAATTATTGCCCATTGTAAAGTATTTAGGTGCTCCTGCAGTAGTATCATTTCCACCATTTCCTGTATGCTGATCCGATGTATCTCACAAAGGTTGATGGCCTAAGAGCCAATCCAGAACTTCATAAATTGATAATTGATTTAGAACCAGTAAGAACTGATATATTTCTGCCTTTTGTTTGGTATATATCCTTGACAACTGTTTGTAATTGTAGGTTACTGAGATATATGAACTTTTTTTCTAAAGTTTTATTCATCTGAGGTATACTCTATTATTTACCCATTTATATTCTAAATTGTAGGAGCATATCATAACTTATTACAGAATCTAAATTTGATTTGTAAATAAGTTTTTATAATATTATCTTGCATTTATGAGTATGTTTATAACTGTCCTAATATGTAATGTGAAAAAGAAATAACTGGATTACTGCTCTCAACGCTGTTATAGTTGAGTACAATAATTCAGTTTATCCCACCTGTGATCCCTTACCATAGTTAATGTAAGAATACATATCAGATAGGATAAAAGAAAAGTACTTTGAGATCCACATGGATGAAATGCATAGTTAGTGGACCCTTGGTATAGACAGGTACCATAGGTGTGGTACCCATCAATTACCGATGTTGTATAGAGTTTAATCAGCTGTCTTTGCTGATAGATGATAAACATAATGGCACTTGAATGACCCCCTCCCCCTCCCTCACACCCAATTTTTTTATTTCATTCTGTCTGTGATAAATAAAAAAAGTGTTTAAAGTAAGTTATTTGAAATTATATTCAAGTATTAAACGTACCATTCTTAACTGATCTGAAGAGGGGTTCATTGTGTTTTCAAAATTAAAGAAGTGGATAACAACGTAAAACTATTGTTCATTTATATTTTGTTTCCAGATGTTAAATAAAAGATATTCAGAAAGTTAATCCATTATTTGATGCATATTTTTCCTAAAATGTAATCAAATATTAAATGTAATTCTAAACTTAAATTTTATATTATATATTATAATTATATATATTTTTTTGAGTACCAGGTTTGATATTCAAAGAGTATATTTTATATTATGTAATACTGTTATTTAGGTTTTATATTAAATGGTACAAAGTTCTAAGTACAATTTTTTAGGGTAAAAATTGAAAAAAAAATTTTTTGAAACTCATTCACTTTTCATTAATAAATTATGAACAAATATTTTATATGAAGCAGTAAAATTTATTTTTTTTCTCAAAGTTTCTTATACTGTTGTTCTAATTTTAGAAATTGGGTATTCCTGTTAATGTGAATGCTCAGTTGCAGATAAGTGTTGCAATTCCTAAGTGTGATCAAATGGAGTAAGTTCATTTTCCTCGTTAGAAATGTTTAAAATTATGTACTTGCTGACCAAAGTATTTGTACATTCAGAAAATTAGGCAAATATAGCCTACCATTTATATTTTCTCACCTATCTAATAAAGAGAAATATTTCTCATTATCTGATAGGTAGAAAAATATAAGTTTTTCATTTCTGATATACATGTCACTTCTTGCCATATATGTTTCTTTGTTTTCTGGTGGTTTTCTTCTGGATTATGATTTTTTTTAAAAAATCTGATTACTGTGTATATATAAAATTACTGTGATCATTGAGAATTGTTTTATAATCATTCTGCAATATTAATTTAAAATTACTTCTGCTGCTTTATGGAGTATGACACAATAATAATGCTTCTCAAAATTGTCTGAAGAATGAGGTAGGTATTTTTCTCCTATTAGAAAATATGAAATTTAAAATATTGTCTATTATTAAACATGAATATGAGAGAATGGTTTTGAAATTAGATGCATTCTTTAAATGTATATGAATTGCTTGCATTGTATGATGTTATTGTTTTCTTAGTTCCATGTACAATTGAAAGGGATATTGTGCTTAAATGCCTGCTGCACACTGAAAAAGCGGGTGCTCCGAAACCACATGCCTGATACAAACTGCATTAAAAAATAATTGGTTTATCAATGCAGCTGTATCAGACATGTATGTTTTCAGACACATGCTTTCTCAGTATTCAGCAAGCCTTAGATAAATTCAGTACTTTTAAGTTTGTTGAATTATGAGTTCACAACACCTGTGCTATTGTTTTTAGGTACCATTCTTAATTCATAGTTTTTACAGTGATGTACTATAAGATCTTACATATTTGTAGTCCGTAGATAATGATGTAAATAACTATGTGGGGCTAGACAGTGAACTGATGACTGTCTCACCTTTTTTATATTTTTGATTCCTTTGTTATAGCAAATCTCTCTGAGAATAAGGTTTTTTCCTTTGCCACATTTTTGTGTAGAGAGAAAATGTTTATCCTCATGAAGTAGTAATTTTTGTTAATCACATGTTTTTATTTTTGATGCATTATTTTGATTTTTGGACAGTGCTTTATTACTGAAATTTCATCTATGATGATAAAAATTTAATTTTTTGTATTTCCAGGGATTTGGAATTTTTAAATGAAACTGTTTATTATCCCATTTTCTGGTTTAGTGAGGTATGCATTTACATTGATAATTTTATTCTACTTTTTGTTCTGACTGTCTCTTTTTTTTTTCTTTTTAAGTTAAAATGGCAGGATTATTTATGTACTTTTTTTTATTATTAAAAATTTAAGTACATATTATGATGTAGATCTTGTAGAGATTTAATTTTATTTATATATATATATATATATATATATATATATATATATATAATGTAAAATGTATTATGATTTATTTATTTTTAAATGATGGAGCAAAAATTTTGTGTTTAACTTTGATTGTTTAAACACAAATTTCTGTATTTTTAAAGCTTATCATCAAAATAGACATATTTGAAAATTAACTTTTCTAAAACAATTATTTGGTTAATGAATAAGGCCTTGCAGTTGGTTATATTATGGCTTTAATGTTTAACTTCTTTCTTCATTTGCACCAAAACAAGCATGTAGATATTGTAAAGATTGCAATGCAATATCATAAGAGGAAAATGTGAAAATTTGTTACAGCCAGAAGATGGCCAGCACTAGACTAGTGTAAAATCCAGAATTGAGTAGTGAAGTTGGTTTTGTTGCAAATCCTTGTTTGCTACTGCTGTATACATTATTAAATCAAAACCTCTGATTACTAATGATGCAAAATAGATTTACTCAAATTGAAATCACCTAAAATAACATAGAAACAATTTATATCTAAGCAAACTATTTAAGGCATCAATACTAGAAATTGTTTTAACACTTTTTTTTTTTTTTTTTTTTTTTTTTTTTTTATATTAAAGCTGCATACAGATTTAGCTATTGCCATCAGATGTGTTTAAACATAAATTTAATTTCAGAAACTAGGTTTATGTTTTAATTTTGTTGGTAAAACTTCATTAACTAAAGAATTTTCCTATAAATTAATTAAAAAAATATAAAAAAAATCCTTAAGTATCTTAGGCCTTTTAAAAATATTAAATACCTACAAGTTCTTTCTTCTAACTGGATATGATATGTTTGAAACTTTCATCCTTTGATATCATTGTCAGTTTAAGGCTATGTACAATTACAGAAATTTTTGTGAAAGAGTATTTTATTATCCAGATTTAAATTATGAATTTATTAATAAAAGTATGAAAAGTTCGCTAGAATGTTAGCTATCTTTGTTCATACATATTCAATTTTTAAAAAAAAAGGGGATAGACACTTATACACTGCATGCTATTGTTGGTTACTGTACAATGGGTCCACCCAAAAGGTGGACCAACCTTGCTCTCTATGAGGATACAGCACTGACACTACACCTTGGTTGAGTTATGCACCCCAGCTCATGCAGGGGTAGTGTGCATGCCAACCACTGTGCTATATTTATGGCACGAATGAACTGCCATTCATAGGAATTCTCCATTAACCAATTTAAGAAAAAAAATCTCATAAGGGATTTTTATCTTTTAGTTGATTAGAAATCAATATATAGTGTACATGCTTTTAAAATTGATAAGTTTATTTTTGAATAATGATGTAATTTAGAGAAGTTATGTTAATGTCAATTTTTAATACTATTATTCAGTCTGCATCAATAAATTTGGATACTGCTGAAAAACTGAAGTTTGTAACTAAGATGCTACCCTCAGTATGTAGCTGTTGGTTGTTTTGTCTCTGTTATCATTGGAGGTATAATTCTCATCTTGAACCTTCCCCACTACAATTCGACAGCATTGGAGATAAAGTAAGGAATAAAATGCATATATTCTTAATTCATGTGTATATATCTTATTTTATTAAAATTTTCAGATTTTGGTTTCCTCATTGTTTTGCCTGTAAAAATTGTCCTTTTGGTCTTAACATGGTCTCTAATTATGTAGAGGTAGATATACAGTCATTCCAGTATCAGACCACATCGGGACACGATCATTTTGGTCCTAATAACTGGTCTGATCTGATTAAACGAATGCTCTATGTTACAGATGGGATCGCGTGTCGGAATAAATGGCCAGTCTGATTAACCGGTGGTCCAATTAACTGGAATCGTCTGTATACTCAAATCTATATCAAATTGTTTCCCTTTTTTTGTATGTTTTTTCATCTCATAAATGAAATGTGTATATAGTTTTTGTTACTTTTTAGCTTTAGAAATATTATTATAGTATTAACTTAGTAAATACTTTTTCCCACTAGATCTTTTGAATGCGAAAAGTTGGATGTTTAATTTAATTACACAATCTAAAAATCTTAATCGGGGGATATGATGTACCAAACTTTTTCTGATCTTTAATTTGTAATGTCTTTTCATTCATTAACCTTTAAGTATTCAGTTAATAGCAGTTTTTGTTTCCCAAGGATATTCTTCAAGAAATGTATATGATTATATTGATACTTTCCTCAAAACATAAACATGAAAAAACTCTTTTTTTTTCTTTTCCTTATAAAATGAAATGTTTTACTTTAGTAAAAGCAATGAGGGGAAACTTGTTGCTGAACTCTTAAATTTTATGCCTTATCACTAGGACTGTTTTTGTTGTTTCTATGCATTTGAATACCTGATTTCTTTTATTCCATTTTTGTAAACAGTATTGTTCACACTTACTAATTTTATTCTCATGAGTATTAATGTTTATGAATATTTTTCTTTAATTTTCAGTCCAAGAAACCTACAGTTTACACTGCTGTTCGAGTTGTTCATGAAAAAATGAGATTGTTAAATTATTACTATGTGCCTTCAGCTATTGCCATTTTCATATAGTTTGTGTGCCATTAAAGACTGTTATAAAATGTATATATTTTGTAAAATCTCCTTTGATTTTTTTTTTTTTTTTTCCGAGGCAAGACTGTTACATTTTTACTATTCACCTGTACCTGTTTGTAAATAGTGACTTTTTTAAAGAATATTGTTTCCAATATATATCAATTTGCTGAATTCCACTGATTTATATGATCTGATGTGTTCTATTTTTATGGTGATATCAGAGGAATATTCCAAACGTGGTGCTCAACTTGTGTTTTTGAAATGAAGTTAATCTGTCCAATCACATATCATTTTCCATGCTGTCTTTTTGTTAAATAACCTGAGATTTTAACACATATATTTCATATTGAAATTTAATGATATACTGTTACTTCTCATAGCTATGTAATAATTAAGATGTGCTATGTGGTTTTTTAGAATCTAACTTTATAAAACTTTTAATTAGTTAAATGGTGTAATAAAAAGAATCTTGAAATTTCTTCTGTGAAATCAAGGAATTTTCTTTTGCAAATTAATGCATAAGATAGCAGTGTTAACTTAACAGAATAATATGCATCAAATATTCCTCTGTTTGCAGCATTTAATTTCTTTAGTAGGGTAACTAGTAATTTTCTTGAATGTAATACCCAACACAAAATTCAAGGCAAAATGGGGGTTACATAAAAAAAGCAATTGGTTAAATGTTGTTATAAATAGAACCATGAAATTTATCCTTTGAAATCAAGAAATTTTCTTAAGCAAAATAAGGGTTAATCATAAATTATTTTAATAAATGTGATATGAAATCATATTTTATTTTTAATGATAGTTAATTTATTTGATCAATCATTTTATCTTTTGTTTTTATAATGGAATATTTATTTGTTTTTGGCTGTTCTGTATCAGAATAGTAGCTATTTTAATTTTCTTAAAATCTTCAGAGCAACTATAGTATTAATGTTGCAGCTTGATTTGTCTGTAAATTAGACTGAAATTTTGTTATAACTTTTTGAAAGCTGTATTTAAAAGTAGTAAAGAGTAAAGTTAAACGAAGACTGTTCTAAAGATACCCATCCTGTGTGGTTTTGAGTGGTGGCTAAGATACTGTATTATTAAATGCAAAATAAGTTTAAAAGGTTATTTATTCTGTTTGTAAACAGCAAAATAAGTCTCTCATAATTTCGGCAACATTTTTGAGAGCATATGATGTAACTGTGTAGTAAACGAAATAAACAGGACTTATGGATGCTGTTATTTATTTTTAGTTAGAGAGTGTATGCAAGCTTTTTAATATATAGTACAGATATAACTTATACATATATTTTTTAATTACATTATGTTTTTATTGTTTGCCAGTGCAGGACACTTGTCAAGCAGTAAAGCCATACTTTATTATATAAACATTTTTATGAACTTATGTTTTAAAATTGTTATGACCTGTAAAAATAGTTGAAATTTAGGTTGAGTCCCTTGAATATACCTCAGCCATAGTTAATGATTATTTTTTAAATTCTCATGAATTTATGTAATTGACTACTAGAATTGAATTTTATTTATTATTATTTTTAAAATTTTATTGGTTTTACAGAATAACACATGTTGGGAACTGATGAATTCTCATTGCCATGATATGCTGAAACTTTCTTTCAGCAATAGACTTAAGCTGTTCTATTATATAGTTCTAAAACTTCATTGATCATTCTAATAAAAACTTAATCTCACATCAGACTATTATGATAGTTATTGTAAGCATTATTGACAATGTAAAGAAATTTAAAAATTATACAAAAGTAAAACTGTACAAAATTACATAAAAGCATAAATTTTATCATAATGATTGTTTGTGCACACAGAATTTTTGTATTAAAAGTTGGAATTTAATTTTTGTAGTTTAAGCAAATTATTAATAATATAAAAATGAATAAATGTACAGTAAAAGGGAGCTTACAAAACATAGTTCTTTTATTAGTGGAGGAAAGCAAAATTATATTAAAACTATAGCTACATGTACTCTCTTTTAGAATCTTGAAAGAATTTAGAGATAAGTATGTTTGTGTCAAATCATTAATCAATCCATCTGTTAATAAAGGAAATATTTTCAGGGAAAAACATTTCAGAGCAAAGATAAAAAAATGATGGAAGTATTTGTAATGTTAGCATACCTGTATTTGTTTATATCGGACAACTAATAAATTAATTTATGTATATGTGCATTTTAGAATGGAGATACGTGGTACTTAATGGATTTCTTTTTACACCACTTTGATTTTTGGATAGTTAATTTTATAAATATGGAATTGATTCCTTATTTATTTTGTGCGTCATTGTGATTGGTTTGGAGATTATTTCCTCGGTCAGTTTTCATTTTTAACTACAATACCCGAGTTGTTATTTGAAGCTTATTTTAATCAGTACATTACTTTGAGAAAAGTAATGTTTCTTATCTGTATAATTTTTTTTTTCTTGTTGTCCAATGTTAGAATGATAAGTGATATCTGTACGATCATTTCATTTGTACAATTTGTTAATATGTATAGTGTTGATGTTGATGTGTTGGGAAATTTATGATAGCTTTACTTCATCATCTGTGTGTGTCTTTTGAAAATATCTTGTGTATTTTCATATTGAATGTTTCATATTTTCTATAATGCATTTGTACATATCGTTGACTCTCTATGAACTTCTAGTTTATTATGATGTTTTGCTTGGTATTTGTATGCCTTTCATATGTAGATATATGTAAGAGTAAAATACTGTCCGTCCAGATATATGTTGGATATAGGTGTTTCTTCAAATCTAAGATTATAAGTACTATATAGATGCTCTAATTGGAACACTTATTTATGCATAATACCTCTATGCATTTTATGAGTTTAGGGTTCTTTTAAACTATAATATTTTTCATATGATTCTGTGATATAAATAGGAATGAAACTGCATATAAATTAAAAAAGTTTGAATGTGTTGACTACATGCATATATATACTTTACAGAAGACATAATATAAACATCCTGTAAGAAATTAGCGAACGTTTCGTTATAAGTTTTCTTTTCTTTCTGAAATAACTGGTTTCTGAGTTATTTCAGAAAGATATATTCAGAAAGATTATAGCTGCTCATATAACACCTAACCAGCTACTAAAACATATTTGTATGCTGCTATGTAAGCAAAGCATGTAGCTTAACATATACTGTGGTTCTTAAAAGTAGGTTTAAATTTCAGCTTCTGTTGCTGAGAAGTATATTAGAATTTTATTTGTCAGGCCTAAAAGCTACTTTCATAATTTAAATTTGAAAATTCCTAAAGACTGATCAGAACTTTTTTTTAAAATTGCTATTATATTTGTATCTTTTTAAATTATCCTTTTAGGTACACTTCTGTGTATTCTTATTTCCCTCCATTACTAGTGTTCATCATTGATGGGTAATCAGCCATTGTTTTTCTTACTTTTAAATTAAAGTCTTCATTTCTGTTTGAGATTTATTAGTACTATTCTATGTACCCACATACCTACTTATATGTGCATTTTTACGTTAATGCATATAAATTATTTAGGTAATTAAGTTAGTGAAATTTACATTTAAAACAATAGTTTACCAATAATTTTAATTACACAAAATAGCTAATACAAGAGAAAAAAAATATCAACTTAGCTCATGAACTTTTCCCTTGCATTCCTAGCAATCACTGTATAAAAGCAGACAACATTGGTTTACTTATTGTAAATGTAAAACATTTTAATTAATGTAACAATAGCCTTAAAAAATTTTTTTTAAATTTTAGTTGCTGAAAATTTATATTTAAAATAAACTTGAATGTGGCTCTTTAAAGGTAAGCCATTAGAGTTGAGGAGTTTCAAAACCAGCATATCAGCACAAATTTTTGTTGTTGTCAATACCCTTGGTGTAGGAAAGCCTACACCAAGTCCATAGGACCTAGGTCCTCAAATCCTAGGTCTTTGGCACAGGGTAGTAAGCAGCTTCACTTTAAGGCAAGGTACCACTAGGGCTGAAGTCTGACTTGACTTTGAAGAACATCGGTCCTGTAATTTTGAACCGAGTCAGGTGACGAGACCAGAACACTTGACCCTGCACCTCCAGGGGTAAATTTGAGATCCTAGAGGACATTGTAGCCACTACCTATTTTACGTGCCCCAGCCACCATTAGTGAACGGTGGATTTGCAGTGACAAGCATCGAACCAGGGACGTTCAGATCACTGGCCCGCTGCTCTTGCCAACTGGGTCACCGCACCCTGCACAAATTTTTAATGTTTCTAAGCTAAAAAAATATATATTTTTACAAATAAATAATAAAAGGGATAGGAATTTACTGAGTTCTACGTTATTCATTATGTAAATGTCTTGTTACCATTTAAGAAATAATATTTTGTGCACTGCTGTTGGTGTGCATGTAGTACAGATGGAGACATATGGTTTTTTTTATATTGTTACTTAACATTTTGCACTGTAGAATTCTGTGTGTGTAAATGCCAGTTTCAAGAGGAAAACTTTTCAGTTACCCAAAATTCTGATCAAACTTTTTCTAGAATGCTTGCATTTGTTGTGCTTAAGCTCTGTGCATTTAGTTTTAAACTTCTGTTAGCTATGGTTAATACTAATAAGGATGTGTCATATTTCTGGCCAAGTCCTATCTTTGGAACCTTTCTACAGTTTCATCAGTACGTATGAAAGATATAAATAATTAATTTTATGGTTTTTAAACAAGTCTCTAATGCTATTGGTAATTTTATTTCTGTATTATAATTCTGTAATGCCATAACTATTTCTGTAAAGTAATATTTGTCTGCTGTATTTATCATAATTATTTTGAATTTTTAACATTTTGATAGGATATTTTATATACAAGTCACCTGCTCAATTTAGTTTAACTTTATAGCTGTTATGTGTATAATGATCCAAGAATTTTTGTATATTCAGTGGATTAAGTTGAATTACATTAAGATCTCATTCATTTATAAATAACTGACATTTTAAACCACAGAGAGCAGATATAAATTTGTCTTTCAACCTTTTCATCAGCCAGCCAGATATTAATTTGTAAGGTTTTGAAGAATGTTTAGCAAACATCTGTATGTAAATTAATATAATTATAGGTCATTCTAGTTTTTGAAGTATTTGAGGCTTTTGTGTGCATGTGACAGTCTTTTTATCGAATTATGAGTTCACATCTACTATAGTATTTACTATTATAAGCAAAATCTGACTGATATATATTTTCTGTAATTTTTTTTTTTTTTTTAAACTGGAGTGATGTTTAGTGTTATTTAAGTACTGTTTTAAATTCATTGAATGATTACAGATGCTGAAATTCTAATAAATGTTTAGATTTTTCTATGAATAATGTGCTTACAGAACTGTATTTTAAATTTCATCAAATTTGTATTTATTCATAATGCAGATATATCCTATCTCATTTCTTAAGGTTATTAAATATAATAGTAAATATTTATAAAAGGATGTATACTGGACTACCTTGCAATATGTTGAGTGTTTTGTTTAGATATAAATCCTGTTAACTATTTTTTTTAATAAAGACATTTAAATATCTGTTTTGATATGTCTTTTGAGCTGCATGTCATCACTTATAACAATTAAGTTTTGTCCATAAGATAGTCTAAAATTAAAAACAAAATTTCATTTAAATGTGTGTGAGAAGGAAAACACTCAATACATAATTTTAAATAAGTATAAAAGTGTGAAAAAGTATATTTGTATTATGATTTTGTTGAGAAAATTTAATTGTTAAATTTATTTAAATGTTGTTTTAGAGTTATAGCTGTTAAGAAATTTACATTCCTTAACTGTTATAACATTAAGAATTAAGAGTGAGTAATATATTCTTGCCGTAAGGCTAAATTGTCATTCCATATAATACCCTATCAATTCTTGATATATAGTAGTTTTTTTTTCAGGTTAAATTGAAGTGTAGATTTAGTAGGTTTATTCTATCCTTAATATTTTATTATAATACACTTAGATGTATTTGCATTGTTTTTTACGACTGCTTTGATTCACCCTGTGGTGCTACATTTGCCTGACTATTATCTCATTTTCAACTGTCACACATCTATGTACTGTCAATATTGTTACTTTATATTTCTTCACAAAACTTTGACTGGGAGTTTTAAAACAAAAGAATTTTCGGAGAAATAATATTTTTCTTTATCAAAATTCCTATGCATACTAGCAAATTCGTACTGATTCCAAAGCATAAAACTATTAAAATTCTATTATTATTATTATTCAAAAGGCATTTTTAAGTATGTCCATATATATACTATAGTTTAATTCACCTAAGCCATAAATATTTAACTTTCAGAATGGAGTTTTTAACATCCTGTTACTCTCAGTACTTAGCAAATCAGTAGTAAAACATGTATAATATTAAGAAATTTCAATGATTGAAGACTTAATAAATAACATAATTTTTAGTCATTCTGAAATATTGTCTCCAGGAGAATTTTTTTTCTTTTAAGTTTAAAACAGCTAACATAAATTGGGAAAAAAACAAAAGATATATATATATATAAAACCCCCTACTTGTACATGAATGCCATTACTTCCTAAATGCCATTATTTGGTTTGGTTTTGTGAAATCTGCTAAATATGAATCATCTCTCATCTCATCTTACGACTTGAAACCTTTTGATTACATTGTATCAAATGTCTAATGCACTTTGTCTCAGTCAGTCAAGTGTTCTATTAATGCTAGACTATGGTAGAAATGTAATGTATTTAGCAGTGAATTGAAGAAGTCTCAAATAGGTTTTACTCAATTGATTTCATTGCACCTCTAGTCAGCACTTAAAGTCATCCACAGTGTTTTTCACAAAAACATATTGCTTCTTTGTTTCCAATTTTTTAAACAATGTGACATATTTTTGCCTTGTCTTATATATAAAGCAATAATGTTTTTAAAGTGTATTCCTTTCTATATCTGATGCCAAAAATAAATTATGGTAATAGAAATTTTATAATTATTTTACTTGCCATTTATTTCTATTTTTACAGTGGCTGTTCATAAGAGGTTTTATAATAGCAGCTGATTGTTTGAGAGTGAATCATGTTTTTTGTATTGTGATCTTTAATAAATTAAACTATTCTGTATCATTGCCTTTTTTAGAAAAAAAAATCACACATTAGGGTTTGAAATTTTCAAAAGTTTTATTACTGCACAAAATATCAAATTAGTTTTAGTAAATTTCCTACTCTGCATAGTAAAATTTAAAAACTTCTGATAAGCATATGCCATGTAGGTAATATGCTTTTTGCCAGTAAACTGATAAAAAAAAATTTATAAACATTTTAAAGTACCTTACCAATGACAGGAATTTTTTACATACCCTTTGTAAACTCTGCTATAATTCTTAGCTTATAATCAATTGATCCATCTGGATGATCAAAAATTTTTTTTAATCAAAGGGATGATCTTTAGAAAAGTGAGAGACAAATGTATAGTACATCTATGAAATATACATTAAGTAAGCTGTAGCTCTTGGTCGCAATCAATAACTTATTTTCCCAAACTTTAACTATGGTGTGGCTGCTGCTTTGTCAATCCACTAATGCTATCATAACAAAGTAACCTAAATTTTTACTGTGAAAAAAAAAAAAAAAAATTGCAACTACAAGCTACTACAAATTAAAAACTTGTGGTTACCTGTTATCTGGCTACTCTGGAGATAACCCATAAAAACTCCTGAATTAAAAAAAAATTATACTTTATAAAACATTGGCTAGAATTCTAGAATGAAGTATTAACAGTAAAAAACTGCATAAATATATTTTTCTCAACAGCTAAAGAAATGTTAAAAGAAATATTTTCCAAAGGAACATCTCTATTGTAAATAATTAGTATAAGTCATAATGAACTTGCAAAGGGCTGAATTCAATGAAATACAACACACTAAGCATTTGTTTTAGAAAATTTTTCTAAGAAATATATTAAGTGTGCAAATGAAAATCGAAGCTTTTGAGCTGAAACAGTAGAATTAAAACTGATCAAGTATGTGTCTAACCCAGTGGTTCTCAAACTTTATACAGTCTGAACACACTTACAATACTACAGATACTTGCTGGTGCACTGTATACAAAATAGAACTAATATGTTATAATTGGTGCAAATCTGTTCATATAGGCGTGATTTAACTGGTCTTGTTTTAATAAAGTTCATCTAAGACCTCTCTTAAATCCTCTCCTAATGTTCTTGACATCAAGGCCTCTCTATAAAGCAGTGAGTTACAATAACATTTTCGTTTTGTTGCTTTATTAAAGATACAAGACCCTTGTTGCAGCCTATCATAGAAGGAGCTCCATCTGTGCAAATGCCTACTCACGATTTCCATGATAACTGCCATTTATCAAGGTAGTTATTCAGGATGTTAAAAATGTCCTCACCTTTTGTAGTCGGGCTTAATACTTTGCAAAAAAGAAACTGATTTGTTATTTGATTTTCGTTAATGAAACGAATGAATGCTATAAGTAGTGCCTTGATGGTAATGTCGGTTGACTCATCAACTTGGTGTGCAAAATCAGAACACTGGAGTTTATTACCACATACATTTTTCTCAATATCAGAAGACATTTCCAAAATACGCCTGTTGACAGTATCAAGCTTATTTTCATAGCTGCTTCATTTCCTAACATCATAGTGATAATCTGCAAGCAGGCAAAATAAGTGACTCACTCAAAGTAAGAGCTTTCACATTTTGTCCGATCAGTTCTGAGACTTGGTAAGAAGAAATTGGTTAAGAAACTTATCCAATTTTATGGGTGAATTATTTTTAACAAAGACAATTATATCAACGGTAGTTATTCTGGAAGTTGTAAAAGGAACAATATGTTTACTCTTGACGGCAGTTCACAAGACATGACATGCCCACTCACCAATGCATGTTATGCAACACTGCCAGTTGCCACATGATGAAAGCTAGTGCCGTTGTTAACATGCCGTTCCAGCCACGTTTGTTACGTGTTTTAAACACATAAAAAATTTGCAGATCAGAAGCTAGTTGCAAGAAAAGTAACCTATAACTATCATAATAATGTCGCAACGAAACAAGGCGAGTGTTCATAAAGAAATGGTATAATATTGTAACTTAGTATACATTTGCTTTTCATATCTGGATAGATTTTTTAAGAATACTATGAAGCGTACCTGGAAAAGCTCTGGGGCACACAGTTTGAGAACCACTGGTTTAGCCTAATACTATTTCATTTTAAAATACATAAATAATTATAAACTTTTATGTTAACAAGGATAAAATGAAATGTATAAGTAAATAACTCTAAAACGTACATTAGACGAAGCACTTTTTTTACTTTCTGTATCTGATGGTATTGTAACGTCACATGTCTTGTGCGGTTCTCACGCCCCACAGGCCAGCTGGATGTTTTTCGAGAATACCATTTTCCAGTTCCCACCATTTTTTAAAACACGTGCAGAGTTTTGGCCTGAAAATTAATCCCAGGAAAGTTAGTCCGGTTTTCCCTAACAAGTTGTGGGGGTAACTGTTTGGAAAAACAGAAAACATTTGCCATCACCGTTGTAAAGCTTTCTTTCCTAGCGATACTGGAATGTAATAAAGTTTCGGCGTTAAGAAGAGCTATCAGCCGATAATCTGCCGGCCCTCCCGGTGGTGGGTAAACTATTTCTAAGAAGGCGACCACCCCGAGTTCAAGCAGAGAGAGGCAGAGACTGTGTTTTTGAGAGAGAGATCGGCACGTAACATGTGGCCAAACAGACATGGTTTTTAGGAGCTCTTGTTTGAGACCATGGGTCCTGGGGCCTGTATTGTGAATCTGCACTTTAACTAATTATGTTGTACCTTTTAAAGTTAAATTAAAAAAAAATAAATTGTTAAGTTTTTGTTTTAAAAAAATTGGCCTTTGCCTTTTAATTAGGACTCTGTCTTTTCTTAGTTATGGATCCAATAGTAGTAATTTTAAAAAAGCCTCAGAGAAATGCTTTCATTAAATATCTTTACGCCACAGTATAAATGCTAATAAAACAGTTAATGTTTTGCATGAAAATAATAGCAACTATCCAAGTCAGCAAATCTTTTTCTTTGCTCCTCTCCTGAATGACTGTACCTAGTTGTGTGTCCAAGCTTGTATTTTCTAATTTAAACTATTTATGCAATTAAAAATTACAATTCATCATAAACGGCTTCAATAAATATATGATCACTAATTTAGTGTGAAATTCCTTCTAGAAAAAAATAGTTACACATACTATTATCTCACTATAAATTTTACTAAGGGTTATCTTAGTGCTAAAAATGTATTCAAAAATATTAATTATAGATTTAGAATGAAATTAAAGAAAAAAATAACAGTATTGCAAAACAAAAAAATAGCAATTATATTATATAGACAGTTTCAAATCCCAAAAAATAAAATTAATAATATACTACTAAATAAACGAAAACTGCAAGTGAAAAATTGAAACATTTTGAAACTTATAATGGATTATTAAAAAATCGTATTTTGCAATTGTCTGCTTTTGTATTTCTGCGAGTTTCCAAGTTACTGTCATAGTTTATTTTATTTTCATTCTTCCCTCTCACAATGTGATATGAAGCTTTTAGTTATATTTCTTCATTCTTATGAGCAATCTTGTAATCTTTTGAGATGAAATATAATTTTTGGAACCACAGACATAATTTTAGATTTCATAGTAATTCTTTTAAAGTAGAGGAATTTTTAATAGCATCTAAGTAATTTTAAATAAAACATGTTTTCAGTTTCTTTTATGATGTTTTTCACATACATAAATAGTGGTAATTGATTAAACACAATATATATGGATACCTCAGTAATTTTAATACTATTTTATTCTCATCCACTTTAGCAATAATTTTGTTCAGCTATATTTCCCCTGAGCACTTTGATAAACAGTTCAAAATTTTTATACAGTAATCAAAATATAAAGTCAAATTCAGACCTAGAGTAGAGACACAAGATAATTTGATAATCATAGATCTACATTTGATGTGAGGTTACAATGTAAAGACCTTTTTTTCTAAAATATTTTACAGGATATCTAATAAAAAAAACTTCCTTAACTTTTATTGACTAGTCATGAAACATATACAATAGTTAAACACTGCAAACTGATTAAATTAAGAAATTTGGTGTCATCTAATGTGTTGCTTTAGAATAAGGATCATCCTGTCAATGAAAATAGAAGTAGCATATTAATGACATATACTGTATTCATTTTGTATGATCTATTAAAGCATTTCAAATGCTTGAAAAAAAACAGGTCCATATGAAAAAAAAAGTTAGTGAATTAATTACTTCAGAAACATTCAAAAATATAGAATTTGTAGAAAATCATCGATTTATTGGGAAAGACTTTTAGAAGACATTGTAACGAATTAAGAAAAATGATTAATGGATTGTGGACATTTAAAAAGCAGTTGTAGCCAATTTAAAGATAGTAATAAATTACAATTTACAACTTTTTTGGAGCCAGATTACTGGAATATTAAAGAAGTACTAGTTCTATGGAAAGCAGCTCCAGAAAAATTGCTTGTACATTAAAAGAAATTTTCAATTACCAAATTGATATTAATGAGTATTGCGATTTTGTGGAAAAAATTCCCAGAACTCTTCAGTTCCTGAAAGTGTTCAAAGAGCTAAAAATATTGTTAAAATGATTGCTGTAAGTTCAGCAGAAGCAGAAAGGTTTTTTTTAAAGATGAGCATTATATGTTTAAAGAAGAGAGGTCACCTAACAGTTTCAAATATATCAAACATAATGATTATCAGTCCAATCCAAAAGGAATGGAATCCTACTCGTAGAGTGCAAAGATGGTTAAGAATAAATCCTACTGCCAATGGTAAAAGCAAAGAAAATTGCAAGTGAGCACACCAATCAAACAACAATATGGAAATACCTTCAATAACAGTTTGTCAGGTATTTAATATTTTAAAACTCTTTCTTAAAACATAATCTAGTTTTGTGTACCTCTTTTATTGTTCTTATTTGAGTATTTAATGCATGAATTATTAAACTACCTTTCGGTATATCTTTTGGTATACTTAAAATGGTCATTAGAACATAGAACCTGTTATTAATTTATTTGAATCCCACCACTGTGTATTTATATATCACTAAGAAAATAAATGAATTTAAACACTAAATAGTATTTGAACTTAATCAAAATTATCCCTAATTGAATTCATTTATATTCATTCTAATTTAAGCCTTATAAGCAATTAATTCTAGTCGTGATAACGATAAATAAAACAAAAACTTCAATAAATAAACAGATTGTGAATACTATATATTTCAAAAAGTAGTACTTTATTAATGTGATGATCATCTATGTCATAAAATGCAATGCATTTAACAAATATTAAAACACTGTACATATTGAATTTTAATGAAGTTTTCAGCTAAACCAGAGAACATGATCTGCTGGCCAAATATGGTTTTAAACATAGTTTAAATTCCTATAAATGGAAAGTAATACATTCAATGCACAGTTGATTACATTGACATAAAAATCTGCAATATTTTAGAATGAAGGTTTAAATTTATAGGAAGTAGCATTTATTTACTAAAACCTGTTACTGTTTTAAATTTACTAACTTCTGAAATTTGCATAGAGTCTAATATAGGGGGTCTTCAACCCATGGCCCGCCAACCATATTTTAGTGGCCTGCCAAAACATTCAGATCATGCAAAATTAAAGTTTGGTATAAATTTGAAAAAAAATCTTAGAATGGAAAATTCTCTCACACAAAAAAGATCAAGAATGCACAGGGAAAATAACCCACAGCACATAGGCTTATCAAAATAATAAACTGGTAACTGTATTTAGAATCTTCAGATGAAACAAACAGAGAAAGTAGCATGACATGGCTCTTTCTTTCCATAACCTCACGTGTGTCTCGTTTTCCTGCATTCATTCTATTTCAGGCAATATAAATTACATAATACATTAATTCAATTCCCATTTTTTTGTTGTTTGTAGAAAATAATAAATAAAAACTATTTTAATTAATGCTATACACACAAAAATTCATTGATGTGTTTTGAAGGAATTAATCTATCATCATGCTATAAAAAGCAAATAAAGTAATCATCTCAATGGCTGAAGCTCTGTACCTGTTGCATTTTTTCATAAAATCAATGAAACATTTTTTTGACTTTGTCATAACTGCCAGTTTAAAATCAGATTCATATGATGTTTGAAACAATATTTAAAAAAATTGCTCTATATTGATTCATGTTCTCTGGTTCTGTTTCTGATAATCAGATAATATTTAATTTAGATAGGCTAAGGCACATCTTTTTGTTTGTGTTTTGAGGGTTTTTCTGATTTTTTTTTCTTTAACTTCTCCTTTTTATCCTTCTTTTTCTTTTTTAACTTAGGTAACTTTTTCTTTGAAGATATAACTCTCTTTTTTGATTTCTTTTTTTTATCTTTTTTGGAGTCCTTGGATTTTTCTCTGCTTTTTTTCTTCAGCTTATCTGCTTTATGTTTGCTGCTAGATTTTGCAGAAATACCCTTTTTTTTTTTCTAATTTCTTCTTCTTTTTCGGTAAACCATCTTTGTCTGGGGAGTCATGCTTTCTTTTTCTGGCTTTTTTAGTTGAATCCAAAGACTTGTTGTTAACATCCTTTAGTAAAACTTCATTACATAACTGGTTTTCATGTGATGGATCGAATGAAGAGAGAAAATCTATCAAATTATCAAAATCTTCAGTTTTAACAAATGTTTTTTCCAGTGGCAGAGATGTGCTAAATGGGTCAGAGAGAATGTTATCTTTAACATGTAATGGCGTAACAAAATCTTTAAGATCAGGAGTCAATTCACGAGTTAAATTGTTACCCTGTGATAATTTCCGCTTCTTCTTTGAAGGAGATTTAGGTACTTTAAATGATTCTTTACTATCATCTTTACTAGTTGATAATGAATCACTAAATAATGAAGGTGAGCTGATTCCATCGGCTTTGGATCTTTTGCGCTTTTTCTTATTAGAGGATGATGAATGTTGACTAGAAGTATCAGTTAAATTCTCTTCCTTAATATGACAAGTTAAAATTTTATCTGGTGAATTATTACTGGTCCGTTTAGATTTCTTCTTTTTATGTGAGTGACAGTTAGAAGCTATAATAGTTTCAGCTGGAGAATCGGTTGATAGTTCATCAGTCCCTTCCTCAGTTCCTAATTTTTTATTTGATTTTATCTTTGTCCTCGTTGGCACATAAGAATCTCCAAGAACTGAATTTTCTGCAAATAACCCAGCACTTTCAGTGGACAATAAACTTAATGACTCATCTTCCCTTTTTGTATCTATAGGTTCAAATAATCCATCAATGCTTTGCTCAGTTTGTAATTTCTGTGATTTTTTCTTTTTTTTCTTCGGAGAATCAAGACTTATATCACTTGAGTCTTTTACATTTGATCTAAAATTATTACACAACAAAGATTTCTTCTTTTTATGTGAGCGACAGTTAGAAGCTATAATAGTTTCAGCTGGAGAATCGGTTGATAGTTCATCAGTCCTTTCCTCAGTTCCTAATTTTTTATTTGATTTTATCTTTGTCCTCGTTGGCACATAAGAATCTCCAAGAACTGAATTTTCTGCAAATAACCCAGCACTTTCAGTGGACAATAAACTTAATGATTCATCTTCCATTTTTGTATCTATAGGTTCAAATAATCCATCAATGCTTTGCTCAGTTTGTAATTTCCTTGATTTTTTCTTTTTTTTCTTCGGAGAATCAAGACTTATATCACTTGAGTCTTTTGCATTTAATCTAAAATTATTACACAATAAACTAGGAGACATTTCTTCACTTTCCATACCTGTTGTTTCAAATGATCTATTAATGTTCTGCTCAGTCTGAAATTTATTTGATTTTTTCTTCTTCTTTTTAGGTGAACTAGAATTAATGTCATTTAAATTCTTGTCAAATAATTCGCTATTATCATATACCAAACTTTGTGACTGAATTTCATTGCCTAGGTCTGTATCATAATTATTATGTTCTCCACCGGCAGTATCATCTCCCGAGCCATGCGATAAACTTTTTAACAAATTAGGATCAGTAGCATCAGTTTCTACACTTGATAAATGCATATTTTTCATTAAATTAACACATTCCTGTGTGATTTTACCTTTTAGGTGAATAATTCTGCGTTTAAATCCTATATGAGTTATTTCAAATAATATCATTTGGTCAAGAGCAATAAAATTGGAAACACTGTCATGCTCGTTGCTAGAGCGATCAATTGCAACATTAATAGAGTTGTGAACAAGGCAGCCTATATAATCATAGCTTATACGATTTACTTTTCCTTTGACAATACTGCCAACTGTTGGAATAAATAATTTAAACGTAGCCTTCAGATTACAATGTATAACAGGATAGTCTGATTTAATATATGTAGATTTAGACATCACGGAAACATTTCTATAACTAATAACAATACCTTGAAGTTGTTTGATATATTGAAGTTTCCAACTATCCAATATATTCGTTATATTGGCGATTTCATTTGCTTGGAAGGCAGCGAATAAAGTAATAGTAACATTTTTAGTTATTTCTTTAATGCATGAAAAATTAGCGTCATCCATTCTCGTATGCTTTACAATCATCGTGGGGTACACTTTTTCATAACGTAAACATAGCGCGCAGTAACAAAAACTGTTGCCATATATAATTACAAAATTTAAGGTTTTACAACCAACAACTCATCTCACTGCACTTCCTGTGTACTTAGGCTTTCTGCTGGAAACGTCATGAAGTGACGTCACGCTTAAGCACCGCTCCCTGTAGGCAAAACATCCGGCATTTTGCATCGTGCACATGTTAGCAAAGCTCTACTCAAACAGTTACATATCTTTGAAACTGCTTATTGATTCAAATTATCATTATGCCAGTGAGTTATTTAGCTTACGTGTGCACATTCAGGCATTCAAAAGGATATGGTGTTGACATATATCGTTTTCCGAAGGATGAAAAAGATACACATGTGAATAAAACCTAATAATAAAAATATACACTTCAGACTGGCACATTTTGCCAACATTATGTATTTCATATATTAGAGAGCATTCTGTGCAAACTACAACTCAGCACTTAAATAATATTGCTTTTAATAGCAACATTTTCTTTTTAATTAATTAAAATATATTAACAACAAAATATGTTTAAATTATATTTACAAAAATTTTAACTTAGAGAATATACAAACCTAATTTAGGTACAAGACAAAAACTTTATATAGATTAATCTCTTTTTAATTAATGAAGAGGAATATAAACTTGTGGCACCTGATGATAGCATACATAGATAACAAATATATAAAACCTCTTTTAAGATATAAAAATTTATTCTTGACAAATAATCTCTCGGTAATATTTTTATAAATTTCTGATAAACCATGGAAATATTAATATTGAAATTTTCACAAATCTTTTGTACTTTCCCTTTTTTAAAAAAGAGCATTTATTTATCAAAGCATTCAGAACAATCTATATCTATAAAGGAAGAAGTTATATATATATATATATACTAGTAGATAACCCGCCATTTTGACGTCATAATGGAAAAAGTATATGAAAGTTAAAAAATATCCTGAATTATCTAAAATATTGCATTTAATCCACACCTTGTAAAAGCAATCCCTTTCATTATTTTTTTATTTATTTAGTTTTTCATGCGATTGGAGTAGTAGACTGCCATCCAACCCGTCATTTTGACGTCATAATACTAAAAATGACGTCATAATGAAAAATTTATATGAAAGTTAAAAAATTTTTTTACAGTTCACTACGCGATTCATTCACATTCAAGTTTGTTGTTTACTTTCAGAATTCAACGCAAAAGTAAACAGATTTTTAAAAACTGTTAAATATATAGGATATACATACACGTATCAACGCCCAGCAAAAACTATTGGAGATACAGATATCAAATTTTAGGAGCTTATTACTTTTGTGCTGAAGGCGTCATTTAAGAAGCGATTTTTCAAAATTCGCCCAACAAGGGGGGGAGGGGGGGCAAAACGTGTTTTTTACATATTCCTTTATATCTCAAAGAAGAAAATTGATATCCATAAGATTCTTGCTTTAAAATGTAAGAAACATGAATACCTAAAAACCAATTTCAGGATTTTTCAAAATTCGTCTCCCAAGGGGGAGAGGGGGGGGGGGGCTAAACGTGTTCTTACGTGTTTTATCTATATATATATAAAGGAATCAACACCCAGCAAAAACTATTGGAGATACAGATATCAAATTTTAAGAGCTTATTACTTTTGTGCTGAAGGCGTCATTTAAGAAGCGATTTTTCAAAAATCGCCCCCCCAAGGGGGGGAGGGGGGGCAAAACGTGTTTTTGCATATTCTTTCGTATTTAAAAGAAGAAAATTGATGTCCATAAGATTCTTACTTTAAAATGTAAGGATCACGAATACCTTAAATCCATTTTCAGGATTTTTTAAAATTTGGCCCCAGGGGACGGGGAGGGGGATTTAACGTGTTTTTCACGTATTCCTTCATATCTCAAAGAAAGAAACAGATATCCATAAGATTCTTGCTTTAAAATGTAAGGAACACGAATACATTAAAACCAATTTCAGGATTTTCAAAATTCGGCCCCATGGGGGGGGGGAGGGAGCAAAACGTATTTTTTACATATTACCTCATATCTCAAAGAAAGAAACAGTTATCCATAAGATTCTTGCTTTAAAATGTAAGGAATATGAATACCTAAAAACCAATTTAAGGATTTTTCAAAATTCCGCCCCCAAGGGGGTTAGGGGGGCTAAACGTGTTTTTACGTATTTTTTACATATTCCGTCATATCTCAAAGAAGGAAACAGATATCCATAAGATTCTTGATTTAAAATGAAAGAAACACGATTAAATGTAACAAACACGATCAATGTCACAATTTTTCGACATTCGGTTTAGATTTTGAAAAAATTGCTAGAAACAATCCAATAATTTATATTTCCTATATATCACCATTTTGAACACCAAATTGGTGGTAGGAGAAAAGAGAGAGATCAACCTTAATTAAATGAAGTGTGGAAAGGTGTGTGTGTGTGTGAATTGTATATATTTCGGTTGTTAGTACGTATACATCTAGAGCTCAGGTTAACTCCATTCATTTTTATTATCCTGGGCAACGTCAGGTAAATCTTTGTTTATGAAACCGGCGATTTTCACAAGGGTTTACGGGGAAGCCCTCAAACTCCTCGAAGGGCCGGGATCCAGTGGGTTATCAAAATTGAAAGAAACATTTTAATGCTGACATTAGCATGGGGGGGGGGTATTATAATATGCTGATGGGATGATGACCAGTGGAGAGGGGTATAGATTGCCATAAAATACAAATATACATATCATACAAGTAAGCTTTATTAAGGGTTCACCCGTGCAACGCCGGGTATATAAAGCTAGTTAAATATAAATACCTAGAAATTTAAATAACTTAAACGGCAAAGTATTTTTAACTAAATATTTTCATCATTAATGAAAGCTATACTATTCAGGCAAGCATTAATGCATCATTAATGCAAACTATAATGTCAGTAAAACAGTTATGTTGCTGTAAACAATCAACTGAAATGGTGTTATTCGCAGCAATTTTTTATTGTTAATTCACTGTGTAATGTGATGCATTTTATTAATTTACCCTTTTTTCCAGAAGTAAGGATAACATGATATAACAACTTAAAAAAAAGAGTGTATCAAGTTAAGAATTTAACTAATTAAATTAATTTTTCAGATTCAAAAATAATTTTTCAGTAAAATGGAATCGTCATAAATACGTAATAAGAATAAAATAGATACCACGGTACAATTTACACATAATTCAACACGTGCGAAGTAAGATCAGCAAAGTTATCGACAGTTTTAAATATTTAGGGAAGGCCATATAAAATTATACAAATCAAACTTACAACAAACAAAGGGTTCTAACTTTTTTTTTCCTGGTGTAAAGTGCAAAAATCGTTTGATGTCGGATTTCTTTACAACTGGCCATAGAAAATGCCATCCCTCCATTCTTCATTTTTTTAATAAAAAGGGATCTATAAGGCAAAAGAACCCCCCCCCCCCTCCTCTTCTTTAAAGATTATTTTATCAACGTAAGTTTGTTTTCAAGATCTGTCTAAAGTATTCGCATAATTTGATAATTTTATATCGAATTTCTGGTTAGCGTGATCATAGAACGCCATGATAAATCAACGGATGTTTTGCCAACCAGCATTCGGCGTCGCAGTGTTTGTTTGTAAACAGACGTAAAGTCTATAAAGTAAATATTAATTTAACATACATGGACATGGACAAAAAGTTTTCTCGAGGTTCCAAATAGGGCTTAGCAAGCCCTTTACCCTCGGTATGGATATGGGAAGCACTGAAGCTTTTCACGCATGGTCCAAGAAGAAATCAATCAAGTTAAAAAACAGTAACAAAAGAAGTTACAAAAATAAAAACAAAAAGGTTAGAATTTAGTAAGTTAAAGTTAACACAAAATTAAATCAGCAAGACTTGTCAAAAAAAAATGTTCCAATATAAGATAAAATAAAAAGCAAAATATAAAGATTAAACTCTCAAAAGTCGAAGACGAGCCACAGAGGACCGCGAGCAGCAAAGATATTAAATGCTGGGATCAAACCCAGGATAGGAAAGAACTATCAAGCAACCCGTGCTTGAAAACAGTCCGAAAAAGGAAGCAAGATGATGAATTTGTATTACAGAGGTTAAAAAAGATCAAGCTTAACTACTGGACGAAAGCAAAATGTGTCCCGCAACCTGATTGGTTGACTAAACAGGATCCAGGAGCTTAGAAGATGATGTTATCAGGGAGGACGGCTCACAATTTGACCATGAGGATTCGTAGAGGCATATTACACCAACGAGACGACACACTACTTTTTTAAAAAAGCGTAAGAGGATGTGACTGCATATAATTAGGAAAAATGGGGAGGGGGGGGAAGTGGTCTAGAAATAATTTAAGGAAAACGGAATGACAAAAAGAAAGAAAAAAGAAATTTTAAATTGTGGGAAAGAAGAGTTGGGAGTAATCCCAGTGTCAAGCACTAGAGTCGCTCTAGGTCTACGATTAAATTCTCTATTGTCATAATCCGGAAGATTGGCAATTTCTTCATTAGGGGTGGAGTAAAGACTATTATAAAATTTAGTAGCGAGATTAATTACAGTCAGGCGAATGGGTTCAATACTTAGATATTTGTGGAGGGAGTAGTTAGTTTTATATCTATTGGCTTTAGTGATTAGACGTAAGGTTTTATTTTGTGTGCATTACAATTTCTGGACATGACTGTTAGCCGCTGACCCCCATACAGGTACTGCATAAAGAAGTATAGGTCGAAGTACTGTTTTGTAAAGCAAAAGTTTATCTTCTATACTCATCTCCTTCTGGAACAGGAGGTGGGCGATATCTTTTCTAGCTTTAAAAAATTTGCAGATATTATTATTAATATTTTTCTTCTAAGTAAGCTTACTATCCATGAAGATACCCAAATATTTCACTTCCCTTTCAAAGTGGATGAGCTGACCATAAAAGTTAACAGGGGTGGGGATATTAATTTAACATAATTAATAATAATCAATCATGCTGGTAATTGATTTAAATTCGGATTTTTATTTAATTAACTTCACTTAACAGATTTGCTGAAATATCCTGTTTAAGGGCCTGCTCACATAGGAGTCTGGTAGCGGTAGCGTGAAAGGAAAGATGGCACTGAGATGGAAATAAACCAATCATAGGCGTTAAAAATTTTGTTGCAAATAGTTTGGAGGTTTGTCATTGGTTAAATATATTTCAATAAATTACGCTTCCGCTACCGGCTCCTATGTAAACAGGCCCTTTGCCTCTACTCCATTTATACTTAACTAAGAATTTCTTTTTTTCGTGGCGGTACACTTTTAATATTAAAAATTTGGAGGCACACTAACAAGATATATTTAAAAGAATTTTTGTTGGATAATTAATTGATGTATAATATATTTTGTAAAAATATACGAAATAATTTTCCTTGATATATAAAATGAAATTGCTTTAAAAAGTAAACAAAATGTTTATTCAACTGCAAATTACATTTAAATTTGAGCTTGTTGTTTTTTAATAACTTTATTTATATTTGGGCATAACAATGATAATGATATTCTCATTTCGTGATCCAGATCAAAAGTCCGGATGTTAGAGCAAACCAAGATTTCACCGAAATCTTTGCTAAAATATATACTTGAGTTTAACGTTATGAAGGAAAAAATAGTAAAGTTGATTTTTAAAAGAAACGTTATCTCTAGAGTATTTCACCTACTTCTGAGCCCCAGGCTCCACAGAAAGCAGTTTCTACAAATAATAACGCCATTTCTAACAAAAAATCCACCTTTATTCCATCATTTACAAAACGCAACTAACGAACAAGCGAGAGTGATGCCAAGTTCAAAGTTTTAAAATAAAAAATAACAATACACCGCGCGCCTGCATTGCTGCCAATATTTTGAACCTATCATCCTCCCACCTTTTGATTATGCATTATGATCAAAACGTTACACAAAATACATAGCCAAGAATAAATGACATACACATGAATAATGCAGAATATAAAGAAACAAAAATAAGAGTAAATAAATAAATAATCCCAGAGTCAATTTTTTTTTTTACAGATCTAATTTCTCCGGAACTTTTATGTCTCTTCCTGATCTAGATATCTTCCTTTTAGAGGTGGAAATACTTTCATTTCCATTTTTTACAATAGTGCAATTTTCTTTAAATGGGGTTGGAAACTCACAAGCAGAAGAAATCTCTAAAGGGTATACACGTTGAATTGGATGGAGTAACTTCGAATGCGAAGTTTGTACTTTAACAAGTCGAACACATCCATCCTTCCCAGGTATAAGATCCGTTATTCGACCTAGTGGCCAGTTGATTCTTTTGAGATTGTCTGCTTCAATTAGTACAATATCTCCAACCGCGATCTTACGAATATCTTTACGTTTTGTTCTTTGTACGAGAAGTCCCAAGTATTCACTTCTGAATCGGTTTCGCAAGTCTTTTTGTAGATTTTGTCTGTACTTGATTCTTCTGTCCAGACTCTGATGATCAACAGCATCAATATCTGGTGTACTCCATTCCTTGATGTCTTGCAGGAATGACGAAGGAGATATAGGGACTAACTGTTCCTTTTCAGACTGGTAGGTGAGAGGTCGAGAATTCATCAATGCTTCACAGTCACATAAAATGGTCACCATTTCTTCATAAAGTAACTGTGCTCGACCTAAGACCCTTTTTAAGAGGTCCTTCATTATTCGAATCAATCGCTCCCACCAACCTCCCCACCAACCTCCCCACCATGAGGCTGTTGGTGGATTAAATTTCCAATCAATAGCGTTGATAGCACCATACTTAACAATTTTATTCCAATCTAAACCACGGAGTAGGTTGGCAGCACCAAAAAAATTGGTGCCATTGTCGCAATAAATAGTTGAGCATCTTCCCCGTCTGGCGACAAATCTACGAAACGCCAACAAAAATGCTTCAGTAGATAAACTGGTGACAAGTTCCAGATGTACTGCTCTGTAAATGGCACAGGTGAAGAGCAGTACCCAAGCTTTCTGATCTCCTCTAAGGAATAATGGTCCGGCTGCATCTACTCCTGTGATCTGGAAAACAGCAGCATCTCGAACTCGATTCTCTGGTAAAGGTCCAGAATCAACTTCTAGTTTCTTTGAAGTGAATCGTTTACAAGTGACACACTTTGAAATGATTTTCCGTATGACTTTCCTCCCGTTTAAGATCCAAAATTTTTCTCGTAACAAATTTTGTAAAATTTGTAGACCACAATGTAAATTGTTCTTATGATAATGGTCTATTAGCTTTAGTACAACTTCATGATTTGAGGGTAAAAGCATTGGTTTTCGAAAATCTTCTTCATCTCTTCGATTTATGATTTGCGTGTTTACTCGTAAGATTTTATCTCCATCTACACAAATAGCCAAACCCTTAAATCTTTTGTCCCCTTCTCCATCGAAAGATTCTTGCTGAATTATCTTCACTAATTTCAACTCTGCTTTTTGAAATTCTGAAAAAGTGAGGTCTCCTTGAGTCCTTTTTTCTTTTCTACACAAACAATTATTTCTGAATCTTAAAATCCAACCTACTAAACGTACTATTTGTTGGTATTTGGAGAAATAAGAGTATATCCTATCGCATTGGATAATATTTTCAGTGTTAGTCATCGATTTTGTCGATTTTAACTTTTCCTTTAGTATCTCTTCTTCATTAATGTCTTCACTTAAAATGTCTCCATGATGCCAAAATTCAGGAGGTTCAGTCAACCATTGTGGACCCTCCCACCATCTAAGTGACACAAGTTGTGTTGCTGTACAGCCTCTTGATGGTAAGTCTGCGGGATTCAATTCACTAGATACATGATTCCATGATAAAGGAGAAGTCAGGTTTCTTATCTCTTGTATTCCATTTCGGACAAATATTGACCAATTTTCTTCTCGATGTATCCATGCTAGTACAGTAGTTGAATCGCTCCAGTAGAAACATTTTACTTCTTTCCAGTTCAATGCTTCCACTACGGAATTTGTTAATCTTGCTCCCACCAACGCGGCTAAAAGTTCCATACGTGGTATTGTACCACCTCTTAGGGGAGCTACTCTGGATTTAGCAGCTAGAAGAGACAAACAGAACCTTCTTCTTCTAATCTCAAAAAGTACTACAGCAGCATATGCATCTTTGCTGGCATCGCAAAAGGTGTGCATTGTACAATGTTTCAAATTTTCTTCTGTAACATGTATCCATCTAGAGATATTGATTTCTTCGAGGTTCTTTAATTCCTTAAACCACTGTAAGAACTCTTTTCTCAGATTACCAGTGATTTCCATATCCCAACCTATATCCATCTTCCAAGCCTTTTGCAACATTAACTTGGGGCAAAGCATAACTGGGGTGTTATATCCAATGGGATCAAACACTTTATGAGCCACTGATAGTATAACTCGCTTTGTTATTTTCTCAAGGCTTAATTCATTCATCCAGTTCATATTAACTTTCAGAGAATCCAGCTGACGATTCCGTTTCAAGCCTAACACAGGGGTTTCCCAATCATTTTCAGCTTTGAATCCTCCTGTGTATTCCCAGTCTCTCAGATAAAAACCTCCTTGTGACATTAATTGACTGGATTTAGAAATAAAATTGCTTAGATTCTTGTAACTGTCAAAACTAGCTAGAACATTGTCAACATAGAAGCTTTGTTGTAGTATCTTCCTAAATTCACAGTCAAAACCTTTGCTAACTTCAATATGGTATTCTATCACTGAAGCGAGTAGAAAAGGGCTGCTCTTAATTCCAAAAACAACTCTTGCATGGCGAAATACTCTAAGTTTCTTTTCTTCTAAATTCTTCCACCAAAGAAAACGTAGGTAGTTTCTATCCTCTTTAGAAACGCTTATCTTCAAAAAGGCTTTTCTAATATCTGCGGTGACGCCAAATTTCTTTTCCCTGAATCGTACCAGAATGTCCGGAATGAGTTCAATAAGATTTGGCCCACATTCTAAGCACTGATTTAAAGAGGGGTAGTTTTGTAATCTTGCTGATGCATCAAAAACTGGTCGAATGGGTGTTGTGCTACTACTTTCTTTTATTGCAGGTCGATGAGGTAAGTAATTCCCATACAAAGTTACTTCATTTGGAGGAACTTCCTCAATGATTCCTTCATCAAGCCATTCCTGAAAAACCTTATCATATTTGTCATATAAGTTGAGAGACAAGAGCTTTTCAGTTGTTACTTCAAGCCTTTTCTTGGCGAGGCTGAAGTTGTCAGGTAGGGAAGAACTATCATCAGACCATGGTAAACTAACTTCGTAACGTTTATCCTCATTGATAGTCACTGTTTCTCTAAAGTGTTCTTTAGTTTTTAGATCTTGCTGAAGTTTCGACATTTTCTCCATGGGATCTTTGATTCAAATAACATCTAGTTTCCAGAGGTCAGCAATTTCAGCCTCCTTTACAAACAATGATGTTACAGACATAGCTAAGTTTACCCTCTCTGTGTTTGTTTGTGGGATTTTGCCCATTAATGTCCATCCGAGATGGGTTTCTACTGAAACTAAACCCGATGACAATATTTTTCTTCTGCCTGTCAGAAGTCTACCTATAATATCTGCTCCAATGAGGACTTGTATAGATGCACAAAAGGCGTTTGTATCGGTTAAAACAACACCCAAATCTTTTAACTCATCCAACAAAGGTCCGTAATTTACAGGTAGTACACTTTCACATATAACAGTCTGATCCAATACTTCAAAGTTGCAGAAGAAGTTCCCATTTAATTGTTTCAACTTTATTTTATAATAGTTATGTTTACATTCCTTGGTAGAAACACCGCCAAACAAGGAGTGTATAATAGTCTCTTGGCGACTAATTTGATACTTCATCTCTTCTGCAATATTCTTCAAAATGTATGACCTTTGTGAACCAGTATCACACAGCACGCGAACTGTTTTCTCTTTATCACCGGAAAGAAGCTTTGCTTTAAAAGTTTGAAGAAATACCTTTGGCTTTGAACTTAAATTTGACAAGTTCACATCATTTCCGAGAGAATTTTCTTCCTCTTCTTTCTTTTGGCTTGTCTTGTTGAAAGTGTGAAGTTGATCACACATTAAAGGAACATGTTTTTTGCTACAAATCAGACACTTTAAAAATATTCGACATTTTCTAACTGAATGGCCAGGAAGAAGGCATGCGAAACAACAGTTCTTGTTCCTTACTATCTTCTGTTTTTCTTCCAGTGTCAGTTTTTGAGCATTGAAACAATCAGGACTAGCATGCTTGCCATCTCAAAATATGCATCTGGTTTTCTTTGTTTCAGGTACCCCAGTGGAAGTCAGTAACATGGATGTTGGAACTTTGCCTCTTTGAGATTCTAAATTATACTTCTTTTTCCTGTGAATCTTCATATCTTCACTTTTTGTTAAACCAAAACCAGACATAGCCAAGGATATCCTCTCTTCTCTTTCTACCTCTCCCTTGAGGAATAACATCAAATTGTCCAAGCGTTGCTTTGGATCTTTTGCAGAACTTGAGGCAGGACTTCTATTCCAAGCTTTTAGAAATTCTTCTTCAAAGCATGATTCTACCATAGGATAGAGAATGGAGGCTCATTTATCTGTTGTTACTCCCAATGTTTCGAGAGCTCTTAAATATGATTCAAGCTTATCATAGAGGGATGTTGGCGATAATTTTTGGTTAGATTGAACGGATGTTATTAATTTTAACAACTCCCGTACATAAACTTCCACCAAAATATCTTCTCTTCCAAAACGGGTTTTTAAGCTATCTACAGCTTTTGAATAATTTTCCCCTGTCGGTGGAAAACTTTCCACTACCTCTCTTGCTCTGGAACCGATGACAGTGGCTTGCACTAAGTATTGAAATTTATTTTCAGGAGCAATATCATCATCTTTGTCAATATGTTCAAACTGGCTCCAGAAAGGAAGCCAGTCTTTCAAATCATCGCCAAACTGTCTGAATTATAATTTAGGCAAAGTGAACTTTTTCTTTGAGTTACTAGTTTCTGGAATTTGCTGATAAACCACACTTGCATTTTGAGTTTGTGCTTGAATTCTAGCCAACTCCAATTGATTATTCAATTTCACCTTTTCTAATTCCAATTCATGTTCTTGCTTCTTTATTTAGTTTTATTAACTCCAATTCCTGTTCTTGAGTTTTGATTCTTTCCGCTACAGTATTTTCCAAAACTCCTTTAACAAAGTTTGGATCACTTTTGTACTCGCTACTATTTAAAATTATTTCTTTCAACTCGGAGATTCTTGCCGTTGGCGGCACATTTTCGCCAATTTCTTCAGCAACGAATTTTAAATCTTCTTTCTTGAAGGATTTCACAGATTAAAAACATCTTGAAAATTTAGACTTAACAGTCCTGTCACGGACGCCAAATGTTAGAGCAAACCAAGATTTCACCGAAATCTTTTCTAAAATATATACTTGAGTTTAACGTTATGAACGAAAAAATAGTAAAGTTGATTTTTAAAAGAAACGTTATCTCTAGAGTATTTCACCTACTTCTGAGCCCCAGGCTCCACAGAAAGCAGTTTTTACAAATAATAACGCCATTTCTAACAAAAAATCCACCTTTATTCCATCATTTACAAAACGCAACTAACGAACAAGTGAGAGTGATGCCAAGTTCAAAGTTTTAAAATAAAAAATAACAATACACCGCGCGCCTGCATTGCTGCCAATCTTTTGAACCTAACACCGGATTTTTTTTTAAAATTTTTAAGTTGGTCAAAGCCGAAAATCCAAAATCGCACAAATAAGATGTGGAAAATTGTAATAATACACTTAACATGTTCACTGCCATGAGCAATCACCGTTGGGTCTCGTCGGGTCTTGCTCCTTATCCTCAGCTTCAACAGTAGGATGTTTCAAATGCCTTGGTCGGTTGTTCGTGTTCTATCGTGTTAACATTTATTTATGACTAGCGGCCCGTCCCGACTTTGTCCGGGTTGAACAAAATATTATACCAAAAAATTTCCAGTTGATAGCCAATAAATTGTAAATATTTTTTTACCTTAATAATAACCTTAATAATAGCTTAAATTAATATTACGTTAGTTAATAATTAAAGTTAAGTTTTTAAAAGAAAAAGGCGTGCCGGAGAACGGCTAGATTCGAACCACTATAGTAAGAACAGAAGCCCACCGCGATAGCAACACGCTAAGGATCGTTGAAGACTTCGACACAAAAAGCGGTAGAGGACAGTAGCGGTAACAATGGAGATTGTTAGGATTAAGCCCCTAACTTTATTTCTACTGATCAGATATACATAATATATAGCCTATGTCCATCTGGAATAATGTACCTTTCAAACAGTGAAAGAATCTTTCAAATAGGTGCAGTGATTCTGGAGATTACCCTCCACGTACAAAATCGCTCTCTCTCTCTTTATAAGTATAGATAAGTAAGCAAACAAACTAACTGTACAAAGATTCCGTTGAATGCTTTTATCAATCTTTTACCAGATTGATTGCGATTTATAGCTTGTACATATTTATCTGCTACAATACGTCTCTTCATATATTCAAAATCATTTCTCAAAGCTTGAGCTCAATTGCATTTTTGAAGCCATTTTCTGACGCCATTTAGGCGCCAGAAAGGAAGCCATTTTGGAGCCATTTTCTGACAACAGTGGATTGAAGATTTTTAATATAATGAAATCAACGTCTATGCCAACTATCCGGGAAGAGTTCCGTATCCTGTGCCGCTTGGCGCGATTTTGCGCGGTTTCTGAGTTTTCCGCCAAACGCGGAAAACTGAGAATAATGCAATCCTACCTAAGCGACGCCATTTTTTCGGCGTCACTTAGGCTTAAGGTATCCGACTACCTTCTGTCTTATTTTTCGAAGAGCTATAACACCAAAACACGAAAATGATGACAAAATAGACCATGACTATGCAACTTTTAACAAAATTTATGAATTTGGGTTGAAATTTAGCAAATTTTTACAAAAACGGCTCTAGCTCTAAAAAAAATGGTACTTTTCCGTTATAAGTACTACACTTGGCGCATTTTTAATCTTAGCGACGCACAGATGCAACACATCGTATTGGCGAATGAAATAACTCAAAATAACTACGGATGTTACTCAAACGTTGCCTGATCATCTTTTGGCAAATTCCATTTTTTAAAATCCATTACGTAAAAACACAATCCATTACAGTCAGATTTCCTGACGGATTCTAAAGTTCTTACAACCTAAAGTAGGCGTTATTAAAAACTAAGAACGAGTACATTTCCGTTATAAGCACTACACTTGGCGCAGTTTAACGTAAGATTACGTTCCTCAATAACGGTCCTGCGGAAAGCAAAATTTCAGCGTTGTTGCGAGTTATAATTTTGGCATATTTTTTTTAAATCTTGGCGACGCACAGATACAACACATTGTATTAGCGAAGGAAATAAAATAACTCCGGATGTTACGCAAACGTTAGGATACAACTTATTTGCCATTATCAGCGTATAAGATCAAAAAGGTTTATTGAAAACAACAAATAATAAACCATATCCTCTCATTGACGGATCAGAAAAATGCAATAACATTTATTTTATCTTAGATAACACATATGGAAAAAAGGAAAAATAAAAGCACTAAAAAATTATTCAAAACTAACAGGAGGCATGAATTTCGAAATTGCATTAAACATAGAACTGAACATATTTTCTTTTGAATGCCTTTTTGCCGTTTATATGCGTTTATTGGTAGTGTCATTTTGCACTACCCCACAAGCGTTATACCGACTGCGTATGGCACTGTGTCACCGGATCAACAAAGTGGTATGAATGATTTACCATGAAGTGGTCGTATCCAACAGCTTGCAAATCAGAGGATTTGGGAACAGATGTATTACACGCACCTCTCTTGGCGACAAATTTTTTTTTGACGCCAAATACTCGTCAAAAAAATTTTGTCGCCAACTTGTCGCCAAAACAGGCCTACGCGGACATTTTACACTTAAAATACACTTAAAATAATACACAAAATATCAATAACAACTCAAATATAAAAATAAATTCAAAACAAACTTACCAATGGCAGTAATAAACTTTCAAAAACATGTCACAAAACCACAACAGCTACTTTAAAACATACACGAATATATCTAAAAACGGCTGTATTAAAATTCAAAACCTAAACAGAAATGCTCAACCGCTACTTTAAAACACGCAAAAATATCTAAAAACAGCTGTATTAAACTTCAAAACCTCAGCAGAAATACTCAACCACTTATTTAAAACATACGCAAATATATCTAAAAACGGCTATATTAAAATTCAAAACCTAAACAGAAATGCTCAACCGCTACTTTAAAACATACGCAAAATATATCAAAAAACGAAGACATTAAACTTCCAAAAACATTACACATATCCGCAACATCTATTTAAAACATACGCAGATATATCAAAAAACGAAGACATTAAACTTCCAAAAACATTACAGAAATCCTAAACCGCTACTATGAAACGCTAACAAAAATATCGAACACCGGTATATTAAACTTCGAAAAACACTACACAATACCACAACACCTATTCAGGGTTGCAACAAAAAACAAACATCACGCCAAATCGGATGGCTGCCAGACCAAAAAAAAAATTGCTAAAAATAAAAAAAATCGCCAAACATAAAAAAAAATCTCCAAATTGAAAAAGGTGCGTGAAACACATCTGTACCAGGATTTGTACCCTTTCCAGCAGTCAGAAAATTTTATAGCACCATTCAAGACATGTTCTTCTATCGCAGACATTAATGTTGGCGCATATCGATCGGGTACAGTTACTAAGAAACATTCTCTTGTTTCACGGCACAAACCTCCGAAAACCCATTGGGTAGGTAAGACACGCCCTATATTATTCTTCCTTTTGGTGAAAAGGCTCTCATAAATTTCCGCAATTCTGTTGAGGCCACCGATTTTAACGTTGGGACGAGATAACAAATCATTTGCACAAACTTCTCTCATATACATATTCCAGTTGACAGTGGTGTTGTGATTCATCTCCGACTGGCGTTCACAAAAGTCGATTGAGGTCAATTCTTCACAACATAAGTAAATGAAACGTTCAGCAGTAACGAAAGGAATGCGTGATTCGGCAAACCACGTTTGTGTTCGAATACATTTTACTTTCAGGCAAGGACGAGTATAAATCTTCTATCTTGGTTTCGATTCATCTTTGAATTTAAACCAGTTCAAGCTCATCATATGATTATTTACACCCTTTCTTTCTTTATGAAGGATACCTTGTTCTTGAAGTAATGTAATAGCTGCCTGCTCATCTTTAGGCAAATTCCATATTTTAAAATCCATTATGTAAAAATATGGTCGGATTTTCTGACGGATTCTAAATTCATTATAAACTAAAATAAACTTATTAAATTACGGCATTCCATAAAGTCTCGTTATCTCCATGACCACGAAAATAATCGTCCTTATATTGTATCGTGATCCATGATTCTAGAGATATGTATACGTCAATATTGTAATTTACCAATCATTAGTGTGATTATATCGCGTTACCTTTCTCTCGCTCCGGCGATTTCTAAAAATGCGCCAAATTGGTGTGTAAACGATTGTAGTACTTATAACGGAAAAGTACCAAAAAAATTTATGCATATAACATTAATTTCTTTTTGTCATATGTACATAAGTACCCCCTGAGTGTAATGAACTAAAAGCTAATTGATATCGCGAAATCTAAAAAAATTACAGATCATTATATGCATTTACATGTAAAGTTTTGGTTCCCTAATAAATAATTTAAGTTCCCTAAATAAATAAATAAATAAATAAATAAAAAACAGAAATTGGCAGAAGCAAAGAGACTTACTTGCAATCCCGCCATACGTGGTCGCAATGTCCATTCAAAAATAAAACTATAGAATTCATAACGTTTGAAATTACCACGTCATTAAAATTAAGTTGATTGGCCTTTAGATATACCACGTGAGAAACATCGCAACAGAAACGAATGACAATACACTATATTGAAATATTTATCGCCCAAAAAATTCGCCAAATTTTCCGCCACAGGATATGGGATTTCTCTCAACTATCCTACGGATTATGAATGTTGGAGAAAACACTTCTCTTGACCCTTCCGTCTCTGATGTTGATACTGCCGCTCCTGCGAAAGATTCTCCCTTCTGTCTCGGTAGAGAGAAGTCGTATATGGCGAATGCTGTTATGGAATGCGATTTAGATCCAGCTGTTGCTTTTCAAAACCTTGACCCTCAACATCTTCAAACTGAAGAAATGCCAAATATCCTGAACTTTCTCAAGATCTGCGGTGATAAGTCGCCTGAATTTAAGGACTTCAAGAGATCGACTGACTTCATTATACAAACTTTGGATGAGACTTCGGCAAGCATCTGCAGCCCAACTGGACTCGACCATGACTTTGAGATCAGCAAATTATCAGGTATGTGGAAGTACATTGTTGCTTTCACCCTTGGTGGTAACTTTGATAAATTAAAAAACCTAATTACTATTAATACTACTCTGGTAGTTAAAAAACCTAGTAAAAAATGGAAGAAGTAATGAAGGTAATGAGACACAAGGTAAATGAGTTGCTCGCGAAAACTTATTAGACCAGGTAAAATCGGATGTCATCGAAACCAGAAATAAATTTGCCCCCCTTGAGGAAAATTCTGATGATGAAATTGTAACGGAGGATACCATCCAAGTTAAAAGAGAGCCTAAACCAGAACCATTCTTAAGTAAAATGATTCCAGGTTATCAAAAAATTATCAAAAATATAAACAACCTAATCCAATTTAATTTGTCCAAAACTGTCTCGGGACAGTTTCTTAACCCATTTAAGACTGTCGTTGCGAAAACGCAACATTAATTTTTGTATTCTTTAAAGGCATGTTCTAAGTTTTGTACATCTGAAGTAACATTTTTCTTTTATTCTGTATACTTTAATTGTTCATAATAAATTTTTTGTTTCCACATTTACCTGCTTTTAGTACTTGCAAAAAATTGTTTTTTTTTGTGTGTTTTGAAAGGGAAAAAAATGACTAATTTCAAATAATAACTGTAGATAGCAGCACATGTTAAATTTCTGATTTGATGCTTGTTCCGAGTTTACTAGAGACTAAAGAACAAAATGGCTTCAACAGGTAAGGCATAATTTTTGTTTTTATGTTTCTCAATTCATATTTTTAAAAATGTTGTGAAAACGCAACATCAGTCCAATGTGTATTACTTAATTCCAATGTGTATTATTAGTGCTGCTTAGTTTTTTATGCAGTAAATTGGCATTGTTTGCATTTCAGATAAGATTGTCTCTAGAAAAAAAGCGATTTTTGACATTGGAAGAGGCATTGGAGTATTTTCATGAGCTAGATGATGATAATTTTTCAGAATCGTCCTCAACAAAAGATAATGATGAACCATAATTCGTCATTATCCCTCCAGATACGGATGATTTGACGGACGAAGAAGCTATTGATGATGATATTTTATGTGAAAATGTCGAATCACCTAAAGACATTGCAGGTGAAATCGACATTTTTTCTAATAAATGTAATAGTAAGCAATATAGTAAGAAAAAGGAGCATATTGTATGGGAAAACGGAGACTCTACATGGATGTAATGAATTCTAAAATAAGTTTATTTGAGTTTTAGAGATCTATATATTTGAGAGAGCCATATCTTTGATAAAAAGGCTTGAAGAAATGCAGATGAATTATGTTTTACCCGAAACTTCACATATTGGAAGACCATCTTCAATTTAAAATCTAATAATCTAATTCTCAATGAAACTCGGAAAGACCGTATGGGCCATATTATTACTAAAAATAGTGAAAATAAACAAAAAAGATGTAAACAATGCAAAAGTCAAACAATTACTGTATGCAATAAGTGTAATGTACCTCTTAATGCGAAATGTTTCAAAGACTTGTGAAATGTTGAAATGTTGAATGACTTGTGTGACATGGAATTCGACTTTGTAAATATATTTTATTATCTCATAGTCTTGATACAGCATTGATTCGGTTCCATGCACATTTTAGTGTAACTGTTTTATTATGTATGTCCTAAGATGTATGTGTGTTGGGTGCGCGCCTGTATTTTGTACCGGTTTCTGGAAGAAAGGTATGTACCTACCGGAGGCAAATTTAGCTTAAAAAAGAGAGGTTTAGTATAAGAATAAAAGCGTGACTTGTCACCCCTTCTCGGCTGTAAAGGGGTCTAGCGTCCCCATAGCAACGGCCTAGCAACATTTTTTTAGCCAATGAGAGCTGAAAGGTGTTTGTTCGAGGACATAGCTGACCTCTGCTCGCCCCAGTTCAAAAAGAAGTAATAGAAAAACGTTTCTTAGTTAGTTGGAGATTTAGCAGCGACAGGAATAGGACCTCGTGGTGGTCCTATCGATCCTATCCGCCATTTTTTTTTTTTTTTTGGGCTTGCTTCGCCGATTCCGCCGGTCGACTTATGAGAAACGAGATGCTTCAATTCCATACGAAGGTGGTGGTAAGTTAATATTATTTTGTGTTATATTTATCAGGTGAGAGCACTGTGAATTTATTTTATGTAATTTGAATTTTATGTATTCTAATTAATCTTTAATGTATGATAACAATTGATATGATTATTTCTGTAAAAGTTTGTAGTCAGTGTGTAAATTAATGTTAAGCAATATTAAGAGAAATTAAATGGTAACATTAGATATTAAATTTGAGTACGTGTTCTTCAGTTATTCTCAGACATGTGTCAGAGTGTATATCTCAAATTAATAATTTAGCAAAAAAAAATAAATAATTAAATAATAAGCCACTATACAAAAAATATGCTAATTAGCAGATGTTCTAACTTAATTTAATAACTTGTGAAAGAAATGTTTCAAAAAAATTGTTTATATTGTTTTGGACTGATGTTGCGAAAACGCAACATTTAGTAACTCTCGTGAAAATAAATTTAATTTTATGGAAACAACTTATTTGTGTAATTAATCTTCTAAGAAGTGTTAAAAAACTGTTTGGTGCATTTCCAATAAAGGAAACATGGACTCTCCCACCACCATCGATCAATTTAGAAATATCCAAAGGTACCTTATCGCCACTAAAACTGAATTTTTTGGATAAACCCCAAGATTGAAAGGCTTCTTAAAGTCCTAATTAAAGGTATCCTCATTCACATTCCAGTAGAGGAAGTCAAACAACAGCTTGTAGAATTTGGTTTTGAGGTGAACAGAGTTTCACAACACAAAAACTTTAACAGCAAGGAACCTCTCCTGATTTTCTTATGTCACCTCCGGCAAAATAGCACTCTTGAGAATATATACGAAATCTGACACCTTTTAGGTTTCGTTGTTAGGACTGAAGCCTACAAATACAAAGGTACCAAGTAATGCTTCAACTGGCAAAAATTCCACCATAGTGTGAAGTTTGCCTTCTACAGCCTGTCTGTATGAAGTGTGCTGATGCACACTCATCAGCAGCTTGTAATAAACCACGTGACGCCCCAGCAAAATGTGCTAATTGTAATGGTGACCACCCATCAAACTATTGTGGTTGCAGTGCTCACCCGGAACAGGTAATGATTAGACGCAAATAAAGACCATAAAAGAAGCAGCCAAAGCCGGTATTTATACTCCCCAACTAATTGTCCTAACCACCCCAGGAAATACCTTTGCTAGCAAACCCGTAAGTTCAACAATTTCTTACAGCCAGGCTGTTCAGCCCAATCACTCCCCTCGTTCCAGTTTAACGACTGAACAAACCACTAATATTCTAACTCCTGATAATACTGCTACTGAAACTCCAACCTCTAGAGCAGAGGTTCCCAAACTTGTTTGTCCCGTAGACCCCGTGCCGATTTTTTTCTGTTTTGGGTAGACCCCCTGCTATCCTAATGCTGATTTTTTACAAATTCATCAAATTTAAAAGTATTTTTGAAGTTGACACAGCGCTATTCACTTTGAGAGGGTTTACTGTAGAGTGAAAAATTTTAAAATAATATATATATATATATATATATATATATATATATATATATGTAATAAATTAAATGTCATGCCCTCCATTATAGCATATTCCCTTTCCTAAATCCAATCCCCAGTAACATTACTTTATCGCTACAAACCCATAGCAACAGAGCTTCCCATAAAGTGCACGCCTTGCATATCTACACGTGTATACGCCTGGAGAAAGGCGTGGGTTCACATCGCGAGCCCCGATATTTTTGCTGTCGGTACAAAATAACAGCTACATGTACCTCGCATCTTGCGCGTAAGGTTGAAAGGTGACTACACTTCGCTCAGAGCATCTGAAATGGATGGACGTATTTTTTATCGCTCTAATAAATCTATTCGACACGACTGCTTCCAAATTTGATTTCATTCCTTTCAGGCTGAGTCTAGCTCCAGCCATGTAAATATAAGCTAATTTTCCTTTTCAGGTTGCATTTTAAGAACGAGATGTAATGAATACATTACACACACACACACACACACACACACACACATATATATATATGTGAAGTGGAGATGTCCACTCGCCAACTTCAACCAACGATAGCGCCCTCTGTGGCGAAACGAGGAGTGAGCCAGAAGACGCGATGATGCGGAACGAGTAACGACTGGGCAAGAGACGCGACCGCTATGACGAACTCTCCCCCTTTAAATTTCTAACTCTAAATGCTGCCCCACTGTAAATAATGCCCCTAGAATAGATTTAGATATCATTAAACGTTTCATATCGAGCCAGCGTTCGTGTCTCTGTGTCCACATGGGGGCTCGGCCGGGATTACCCGAGCACTTTCGCTTTGGATTTGGAGTTTCAACATCTAGTGAAAATGGATGCCCTGTTGTTTCTGCTATCTTGATGCTGTTTGGATACCTCTACATGTGATGATATTCTCCTGATTCATTCTGTGAGTACTTTCGCTTTCCTTGATTCATTTTTCAAAGTACTTACAAACTTTTCTAAGATCACTTTCGGTTTAATGTATATACCGGGTGGCCATAGTTAAACTGACAGTGCTCACAGTGTTCTGTAGCGCGATCTATTTGCGAGAATGACGCCACATTTTGTAGGAAGATTAAACAAGACGGGGGACGAAGGATTCCGCGAAAAGATAAATTAGTTCCAAAAGTCACCGCTAGGGGAATATTTGGCGCTGTGTAATAGAAAATAGAATGTTAACAAATGCAAATCAATACGGAAATTACCTTTTATTTTGCATTCAAATGAGGTTCAATGTGTCTGCCGTTGTTGTGGACCACATATTGCATTCTGTGCACAGTATGCACAACAGCAGAAAGTAACATGTCTGCAGGAATCTCCCGTACAGTCCGTGATATGTTATCCTTCAACGTAGCCAGGTCCTGGACCACTCCTTGATAGACCTTGGACTTAAGGTAACCCCATAGCCAGAAGTCGCATGGGGTAAGATCAGGCGACCGAGGTGGCCATGCAGTTGGAAAGTAGCGGCTAATGACTCTTTCTGTTGTGAATTTCTGTCGTAGCAGCTGTTGCACCCGTACAACAACGTGTGGAGGGGCTCCATCTTGCATGAAAATGATTTCCCCCAGGCATTGTCTTTGCTGAAGTGCCGGAATGACAAAGCTGTTCAACATGTGGCGATATTTCTCTCCGGTAACAGAACAGGTTTCCGGTCCTGTCGGGGTAATGTTCTCATAGAAGAATGGACGTACGATAAATTCCGCTGTGAACCCACACCAAACAGTTACCTTTGGTGAATGTAAGGGAATTTCTGTGACTGCATGTGGTGATTTGTCATCCCAAATTCGGCAGTTCTGGGTATTCACAGTTCCATGCAGGTAAAAGTGGGCCTCGTCTCCCCATAAGATTTTCCACGGCCAAGCATCATCCACCTCCATTCTGGCAAGAAAGGTGAGAGCAAAAGTCAATCGCTTATCATGGTCGGGTACAGTAACTCCTGTACACGGCTGATCTTGTACGGATAGAAGTTGATAATCTTTCGTAAGATTTTCCATACCGTACTGTAAAGGATATCCATATTCCGAGCTAATCCACGAGCGCTAGAGGTGGCAGCAATATTGTCTGGTCCTCTGTCGACAATCGCCGTGGCAACTGCTTCGATTGTATCCTGTGGTACAGGTTTTCGTCCTCTGCCTGACTGAACCTTCAGAGAACCTGTTTTCTCAAACGTCGCAACCATTGCTTTTAGCCCATTAACTGACACAGGACCGTTACCTTTACGCATTTTTTTGTGCGTTCTAAAAGCACGAAGAGCGGCTGACGCGTTGCACTGGTTGAGATAAAAGAATTTGACCAGTAACGCACGTTCGACTAAAGAAGGAGACATTGCACATAAACTTTCAATCCGATTGATTCGAAACGTAACACATTGCCTTTTAAAACCCAAGCAGCTGGCACTGTGCCAATGGATGTAACGTGAAATTTGAATAAAGAACTTCTTCTTCTGCTCAGCGTACGTGATATTGCAGATCACGAGACTTTATCGGTGTTTATGTAGATTTTACGCTTTTTTAAAAGTGTTGCCATATTGCACTTGAACTAAATAAGAAAATGTGCATAATAAAAGGTAATTTTATTCCGTATTAATTTGCATTTGTTAACACTCTATTTTCTATTACACAGCGCCAAATATTCCCCTAGCGGTGACTTTTGGAACTAATTTATTTTTTCGTGGAATCCTTCGTCCCCCGTCTTGTTTAATCTTCCTACAAAATGTGGCGTCATTCTTGCAAATAGATCGCGCTACAGAACACTGTGAGCACTGTCAGTTTAATTATGGCCGCCCGGTATATATATTTCAACGCACTTGATGAAAGAATTTGGTCTGATTTTAACTGATTAACAAATACTTGCACCTATTTTGATGAATAACACATTCGCTTTGATGGTTTTGAAGAATTTTGATGGTTTAGAATATTTAAAAGTTTGTGTTATTTTGAAGAATTTTGATGCTTTAAGAAGATTTAAAAGTTTGTTATTTTAGAAGATTTAAAAGTTTGTGTTATTTTGAGAAATTTTGATGCTTCTACTGATTATAACATTTGTGCTATTTAAAAGAATTTTTTCGTGATACTTTGAAGAACTTGTATTATATTGAACTATAAAATTCTATTGTTTTGAATATTTTCGTATGATAGTATTGGTGTGGTTAAACTTAAAATCATGAAAACCTTGCAAGAAATTCCACATATTCGTGGCGCATTGAAAAAAGGTTCCACTAATAGCGTCAAAATTTTACATAAATTAATTTTTGGATCCGATGATGGTTGGCTGAACCGTAAACATTTACGTGAATTTTCTGGTTTTAATCTTTTAACTTTTGATGTTGACGAAAAGAAAAAATCACTCTCTCATGATTTTAACTTGCAAGAACTAACGTCTGTCTGCAACTTGTTGTCCTTAAAATTTTCTGCTGATATTAAGCAATGTGTCGATGCAACTTTAAATGCATTATGTGACTTTTCACTGCTGGAAAGGATCAATTCAGAATCTGAGTCAGATTCCAATGAAGACGAAACACACGTCGGTGAAAAATCGTTTTCGCCCAAAAACGCTGATTCACCAGCTCGATTGGATTATGACCCTGACCAACGCGGAAGTAAACAGAATTTATTGCTAAGTACGACAGATTCCTTTCGTTCCCCCTTTTCGTTGAAAGACCTGGTAGAATTAATTAGTCCGTTTACTGGAAAGGACGACACGCCTATTGAAAGTTTTGTTTTCGAAATAGAAGATTTTTTTTCACTGTATGAGATTAAGAATCCTGTCCATCAACTCATCTTTGCGAAAAAATGTCTTTCGGGTTCCGCGTTAAATTTAATAAGATCTCTTCGTGGTATTAACTCGTGGAATGAGTTGAAACAAATTCTCTTGGATGAATTCTCCGATACGATTAATAGCATTCAAATACACCAAGCTTTGCAACAGCGCAAACTGAAACCACATGAGACCCTGTCAGAATATTTGGTCGATCTGAGACAAATCGGTGCTAGAGGTAACGTCGATGAAAGCTCTGTAATTGAATATTTTATTAGTGGAATTCCTGATACTTCCCCTAATAAGATCCTTCTTTATGATTGTAAAACCATTGGTGCATTAAAAGATAAATTGAAAACCTATGAAAAATTGTTCAACTTAACTAAACAAAAGTCTGGTAATTACAAAAAGCCATTTGGGAAATTTGATGATAAAACTAGTGCTAAAAAGACAATTTCTTTCGTGGAAACCCTCCTATGGTCACATGCTACTCTTGCAACATGCAAGGGCACAAAAGTTCTGAATGTCACAATCGAGACCGCGGAAAAAGGTGTTATGGCTGCCAAAATTTCGGACACATCCATTCAGAATGTCCCAAAACTGTAAATTCTTTGGAAACTACTCCACCTAATGACGTCTTACATGTCCCTGCACCAATTAATTATATGTCTTATCCAATAACGACAAACAGTGTTGATCTTCATGAGCTTCACGATTCAGGTAGCGAGGCTACAATGATTACTGACCAAACCCACCAACTCGAAACATTGCAGAGTCAGTTGAAAGATTTTCAGCGAGAAGTGGAAGAATCTCGGTTAGTGAAGGATGAACTGAATGCTCAAGCCAAAGAAGCTGAAAAGAAACAAAAAGCTTTGGAATCTCAATTGATTCAGTTACAAGAAGATTTAGCAATGTCTGAAAAGCAAAAAAGAAACTTAAGTGTGGATTTAGAAGCTATGAGGAATAAACTTCTTGATTCTATGGATTCAACAGCTACACAACAAGCTTTGCGAACTAAAATGGAGGAAGAACTCAATATTCTAAAGAGGAACTTGGAAGATGAAACTGCTGCACACCAAAACCAAATTCGTGATTTAAAGCAGAAACATACAGTAGCCACTGAAAAATTAAAGGAACAGTTAGATTCTGTGCAAAAAGCTAAAATTGCTCTAGAGAAGACTAAACGCAAGCTTGAAAGTGAATGTGAAAATTTACATGAGCACGTAGATGAAGCACTAGAAGCAAGAAAAAACGTGGAGAAAAAGTTAGCTATTGCCAATGTCCAGGTTGCAGAATATAAAAAGAAAGCTGAAGAGGAAACATATACTTTTACTTTGTTAGAACAACAAAATAAGACGATGTCGAAAGATATTGGTATACTGCACCACAAATTAGATTATATGCAAATTGTTCACGTAAAACTGGATAAATCAAAGAAAAAATTACAATCAGAGGTTGAAGAACTTGAAAAGACTAAGAAACATTTCGAAACTGAATTAGATGAATTAGTTAATTGTCAAAGGACTTCAGAATTGGAGAAACTTAAATGTATTCTTGAAGGCAAGTTGGAAGAGCAAAAACACCAAATTGAAGAACTTGATGATGAATTACAGTTTACTGATGCTACCAAATATACTCCGTTCGAACTTTTAATTGGCATAAAAATGAAAAACAAAGAAGACCTTAAAATTAAACAAATATTAAATGAAGAATATCTTGATTCTCTGATTAATGACAGAAACGACCTACGTATTCACGCTAGGAAAAACATTGAGAAATTACAAGCGAGTAACAAGAAAAACTTTGATAAACATCGCAAATCGCCATCGATTTATAACACTGGTGATCTTGTAGCCATTCAACGGACACAATTTGGCTCTGGACAAAAACTGCGACCCAGATTTTTTGGTCCCTCTATAATTCAAAAAGTGCTTCCGAATGACAGATACCAAGTTGAAAAAGTCGGGTCACATGATGGACCAAACCTAACTTCTACGGCCAGTGATTACATGAAAAAATGGTCGTCATAGTACATTCATTATATTATTTGAACATTACTTTTTTGTGTTTGTGATGCACTTTTTATATTTACTCCATATATTATTCGAGAACAATCTTCATTCCTTTCAAATTTCATTTCTGAACTGAATCTCTAAGACACTCTGAACTGTTCGATTGGACGGCATCTTGTATTTTCAATCGTGATGTTAGAAAATGATGTTTCTTAATTGTGATGTTAACAAATGATGATGAACTTGTGATGTTTGATGAAAACGTGACGTCGACACGCTGCTAATATGATGTTACCTGCACGTGACTTGGATGTCGGCTTTGATGTGGTGCCAACTCCATCTCGTCGTTACACCTGTGATGAAAAATTTCTTTCGATGCCAACTGATGCAAATGAGACCGTCCAAACGACTTTGTCAGTGTGTTTGTGGAGAGGATTTTCGGAGAACATTTCTTCTGCTTTCGTTTCTCTCTCTCTCTTTTTATTTTGCAGTTACTGTCTGTTCTGCCCTGTCCCCAAACCTGCTGTCCAGGAGGTCCGGTCCCGCCAGGATGAGCCGAGTGCGAAGTGGAGATGTCCACGCGCCGACTTCAACCAACGATAGCGCCCTCTGTGGCGAAACGAGGAGTGAGCCAGAAGACGCGATGATGCGGAACGAGTAACGACTGGGCAAGAGACGCGACCGCTATGACGAACTCTCCCCCTTTAAATTTCTAACTCTAAATGCTGCCCCACTGTAAATAATGCCCCTAGAATAGATTTAGATATCATTAAACGTTTCATATCGAGCCCGCGTTCGTTTCTCTGTGTCCACACACACACACACACACATATATATATATATACATATATATATATATATATATATATATATATATATATATATATATATATATATATATATATATATATGTATATATATATATATATATATATATATATATATATATATATATATATACAGGGTGATCAGAAAGTCAGTATACATTTGAAAAAGTAATAATTCACGGAATAATGTAGGTAGAGAGGTAAAAATTGACACACATGCTTGGAATGACATGGGGTTTTTTTGTAACCACAAAAAAGTTAAAAAAATGGCTAACAGATGGCGCTGGACAGCAAAACGTCAGTGAAGCTGCATGAGAATCGTGTATAAAAGGAGCTGTAATATATATTGAATATAATTGTAATATATATTGAGAGAGCGAATCAGATGCACCAGCAATCGCACTATGTTGACGTTGCCAGAAAAGGCACTGTTAGTGACGCTGTACTATCAGAATGGGGAATCTGCTACTGCAGCTTTACGATCCTATCGCCATACGAAGGGCATTCGAAAGAGTAAAGGACCTATTACAATTGCAGCTGGTGAAGAGAATGATTTTGAAGTCCACGATGGACCGACATCAATAGGGATGCTAAAAGACAACATCCTACGCCAATGTCTCACCATAAATAGAGATATGCTGTACAGTGCTGTTCACAACATTGTCCCTCGACTACAGCTATTGATGAGGAATGACGGTCGAAATATTCAGCATTTGTTCTGAAGAACATAATCTTTGCTTTGTCATAATTTGTTATGCTAATTATTGCTTTTCTTATCACATGAAGCGCCATCTATCGGCCATTTTTTGAAGTTTTTTTTGTGGTTGTAACAAAACCCCATGTCATTCGAAGCATGTGTGTCAATTTTTACCTCTCTACCAACATTATTCCATGAATTATTACTTTTCAAATGTATACTGACTTTCTAATCACCCCGTATATATATATATATATATATATATATATATATATATATATATATATATATATATATATATATATATATTTTAAATAATATATATACAGTAAGCCCACTGAAGTCCCTTCCCACCCTCTTAACTTCGGAACGGCTGCTACTATATTCATAAAAGTGGTGTCTAGGTATAGTAAAGTAGCCATGCGCAACTGAATGAAACCATCTACCGCGTCACTTGGTGGAAAACTGCGGAGTTAGCATTCCTATCTCGAAAACGGAACGAAATAAGAAAAAAAGTGATTTACAAAGTTGTAGAAAATCATCGATTTACACTGCTGGCCACCCAAATTGCAACACCAAGAAAGACAAGAGATATCACAACAAAATTTATTTTGTAGATAACATGTTGACCAAGTATCAAATGATTAAATTTATAGACTTCTGTGAAGTGTGGTTCCTGCCAAAATCAGTAGCCAGAGTAGCCGCCATTGTTGGAGATCACCGCTGCCACACGCCTCGGCATTGATTCAAAGAGACTTTGGATGAGTTCTTGGGGTACAGCAGACCAAGCAGCTTCCACACGT